>JAPTHN010000018.1:14017299-14617299 GCA_026936325.1 Platynereis dumerilii
ATTGTTATAGAAATTTCATTTTATGATAGATAATGCAAAAGGCTCATTGCCTGGTTTGGTATCCGTGTTTCCAACACTTGTATTTAGGCATGCCTAATCAGGAGGTGACATTGTTGTAGGTAGGTTTGTTAATATGGTAAATTGGAGGTATAGATGTAACAGCACATACATAAGAAATCAATAGAATATTACAAATATGTGTTCGAAGAACCTCATATTTAATACTAGGTCCCTACAATTCTTTTTTTAAAAAGAATTTCTTGTTTATCTAATTGTATGTCTATCTATGAAAGAAAGGCAGTAGGTACACTGAAATAATTAATTAATAGCTCTCAAACATACCCATCCAAGACAGATGTTTCATCTTGTGCCAAGATAGTGCACTCCATGTCTTAACTGCTGTCAAGGCTGTCGGACATGTTAAACCTTGTCCCTGCATAAATAAAGGATGTGAGGCCTTAATCCCTAATACCAACACAACTCTTAAAATACACTGTTCTACACTGTTGTGTATGACTACACTTGACTGTTTATGACAGTTGATGACGTTCCGGTGTTCATAAAAGTTTGAGAAGAGACTCTACAATGGAATGTTTGATTGAGACTGCTGTAATGTGTCACTGCCTGTGTCAGTTTAATCATGCAGTCTGATTTTCCTCAATTTTCACGGATATTTATTAAGGCAGTTTGAATGTACCACACATTGGTCATCTCATTCACTGTTTTAGGCTGGCATCACAATTGTATATGCATTTCTTGTGATTATTTATTTCTTCACTATCTCAAAGCACATTCGCTCACCTTTTAATACTAACTACATGCATATCTTGTCTGTATCATTATTGTATTATATAGTGAATATCAGTTGACTAATGTATAAAGGAGTGTTTCTGTGCTAAATATGCATTGAGGTAGAATTATATCGAACTAAATGCCATCAGGTCTAAAATGTTCAACAGACACAAATTGTATTAATTATTACTGTGTCATACGTTGGGCAAAATTCCAGCCTCTTAAAAGAACTTTAGTACAACTGTAACAAAAATTATTTTTGAAAGTTTGGTTGTGGATGGTAGTGTTTGGGAAAAGGGCATTTTGAGCAACTTTCTTCCTCCCTATCAATAAGAGCCCCTCGATCCCAAAGGAAAGATTCGTATTCATAGAAGTATATAATGTGATGCAGACCCTCTGATTGTGCTCAGGGTTAAAGTAATGATATTTAAAAAAATCTTCTACTCCATTTATAGCGAAAGTGATACAATATTCTAGTGAGATTTTAGAGCTGTGAACTTGTGAGTTTAACAATGGTTTTTGCAATGATGGACCTTTTATGTTGGCCTACAACCTGACTGGGTTTTTTTTATCTGTGGTTGTCACACAGTCACAATCAAGTACATTTATACGGTTCTGTCCATTTGCAGATCTATTAACACAGAGCACTATCTTGTGGGTATTCACCTTTTCTTAGAGGGTGCAAATAAAAAACAGTAGTGAATTGAGCAAATCACTCCCATGAATGCTACAGAGATTTGCTCAAATCACTGAGAAATTCCTTACAATATATACATAAAAAAAGCAGTGTTTTGACTCTAGAAGAAAAGGTCGAAACTCACAAGACTATTTATGCATATCAAAATGTTTCAAATCCATATTGCACTAACTTTCACAGTGGGGTAGAATAGGTAGGCCTATGATGGTGCTGCAGTTATCACATTAGGTGTTTATATACTAAAATACTCTTTTATTGCAACTGTGTTCTTGTTTGGAGTTTCTGATTGGTATTAACTTCAGAAGTGCAATCATGTGTCAGAACATTCTGTTATCTACAGCATTGCAACAAAGAGCAATTTGGATGAGGGGATTCATTGCCTTTTCTACCTAAACTGTTTGCTGTGATTGCTTTGGCAGTTTATATGGGCAAGGCTTCGGTGTCATGACATTTTTGGTTACATCATAAGACCTCAAAATCCAACATTTTTGCAATTTAAAGTAGCAAATATCAATTTTGTTTTTGCATGATGCCAATAATTATAGAATTGGGCATTTTTTCACATCGTCACTTTGGCTGAACATGTACAGAGAGAGAAGTAAAATTAAAATTTAGCAATATTTTTTATGATGTAACGAGGACACAAATTTCAACTTAAAGCCATACTTTTTTAGTATAAATACCATTTTAATATTACAAATTAGCGTCTGAATTGATAGGGTATGGGAGTTTTTATGAAAGCAACATCCAAGTTTGATTAAAATCGTATTATCCTTTTGTATAAGAAGGTTAGAAGTTGCAAAGCGTAACGAGGACACGAAACCCATTTTATTTTGCTTCTGTGTCTTCATCTAGGACTGAATATGACTTGCTACTGCTGTTTTTGATTAAAGTAGCACCTGCAGATATTTTCTATTTTGAAACAGACTTTTTATTTTCACAGCTTCATGGTTAATTTTCAATTTAAAAATTTTTGTGTCTAAGTTACATCATCAGCACAGAAAGTATAACGCAAATTTAGTTTTTTTAAAGAAACAATCCATCGAAACTGCCTGAACTTTGTCCAGATAATAAGAGACATGTACCGCTTTGATTTTAAAACTTATATCATAATTTAGCTGTGGCAATGATGCTGTGTCTTCATCTAGGACTGAATATGACTTGCTACTTTTATAATATCCACATTTAACATTTTCCAACAAAAGTAGAGAAATCCGGTAAATTTGTCCTTTCTTCATTGATTCTTGCACAAAATGAACTGTGTCTGATAGTGTGCACTGAGAAAAACCTACTGTAAACCGTCAAGTATGAGAATATCTTATGATGTAACCAAAGAAAAGAGCCACTTGGGCAGTAACAATTTTGATTCACTGGCTCTTACTCGTCTAGCCAAATACAGCCATTCTAAATCAAAAAGTCAGCAATTATGATCAAATGTCACGAAACTTCTTCAAATTTATTTGTAAAATGTTGGAGAATGAAATTATATCAAAAATTGATATCCGTCTTATGATGTAACATTTTGGCTTAGTTACAACATCAACTATATGAAAGGGTTATTTTGATTATTGAAGGGAGTATGTCCCATTTTAAGTCACTCCAGTTAATTTCCATGCTAATTGTGCTAAAACTGAACTTGTTCATGCTTGGATTGTGCCAAGGTATCTGGGAGCAATTGACAGTGACTGATGATGTAACGGAAAAGACACGAAAAGTGGGTAAAAATTCATTTCGTTCTGATTACCAACATCACCACCAATGGGCTGTGGAAAGTCATTCATTATCATCTCATGATTGTTCGGTAACTAAAACCTGCCAGAACTGCATTATAGGACCTATTTTACAGCTGGCATAAAAATAATAATACCCAAAAGTAGCAGTTGGACACCACGAATGTCCACCTACCTGAACACTTTCACTGCCATTTTCCCAGTACGCATACATACTATGCACTTAAAAACACAATGAAATTATAAAATGGAGGGAAGACATTGCATGGTAGTTGACACCATGGAAGTTGTTACATCAGAAACCCCTTAAAATCAGCAAAAACATGATGTCTGATGATGTAACCAAAAATGTCATGACACCGGAGCCTTGCCCTTTATATCTTACATTACCCTCGCCAATTGCTTTGGAGGTTACCCTCGCCAACCGGAAGTGACCCTCGCCCAAATCTTGCAGTACCCTCGCCATTTCCGGGTTGGTACCCTCGCCATTTTACGTTGGTACCCTCGCCATTTACGTTGGTACCCTCGCCAAAATGCTGGTACCCTCACCTTGCCATTTTCCGTTTTTTGTTATACCCTCACCTCGAATGATTTCTAATTTCTTTAATGCCTTACTTCATCTTGCAAGATAGAGTCTGGCACTTGACTATGTATTATTCCATAAGTCATTAAAATAGCCTTCACAATTTGAAGGCCTCACTCCCCCTACATTTTTTGCAATTTCACTTTGAAATCACGAAGTGAGAGTTGTAATGGCTACCCTGATGGCGAGGGTACCCCCCTCGTTAGTGCACAGTGAATTTAGCAGAAACAATCATCATGGTTTGGGCCCTTAGAATTGACAAATGAAATTTCAGACAATATAACTATGTTGTCCAAGAATTGCCACTTTTTTTTTCAACACAAAATTCACTGTTTAAAACAATTTTTTTGCAGCGATGAAGGCCATATTCTTAAACTCACATTAATAACATGACTAGTGTGCAATTTTGAGATTAAAAAAACAAAATGCATCAAAGCGCGGGATGTTCCAGATTATTGAGTCCAGAGATAGACCGAACAGCTATTCCAATAAAAAAAGTTCCAGGTCGATAGTTCCAAGTAAAGTTTTTCATTTCAGAATTGAAGCGTCATTCTGAAAATTTCCAACAGGGGGTGCTGTACTCCAATGGGGAATTTCTTTTCTTCCAGGAGCTGGGTTATTCTATCTATATTTTCTATAAAAGCAACTTCTGTAGAATGATTTTTTCTAAAGCCGTACATGGGTTAAAAATTAATTTTGATCTATAAAATGATTTGCAAGTTGTTTCGAGATAACTTTTTCAAAGATTTTTGACAAGGCAGGTAAAACAGAAATAGGCCAATAATCTTTGATAATATTCTGTTCTTTGTTTTTGTGTATTGGCACTATCTTTGCTATCTTTATTTGGTTAGGAAATACTCCTTTTGTCAGAGTCTAATATCACTGGACAAAACAGTTGAGATTATCAAGAAAGTAGTTTTAAAATTTTGCACTATCATTACCACCAGCTTGCCTGCAACTAGCATTGCTTTATAGGGCAGCCCAATGGAGGCCATTAATTAGTGAAAACTTCACATCAATGTGTTTCATTCATAAAAAGGAGCAGTGAAATTAACAGTTATTCACTATTATAATAATTTAAGTCATAATTATTGAATAAGCGAGCCTCAATGAGTCTTGATAATCAATGCATGATCGTGTGTGGAAAATGCCATACTTACAATATGGGTAATGCAATTAACAATCTTGTTTTGTACACTGTTGCTCATAAATATGGAATATACCGAAATAACCATGATCCTTGTTTTATTTTTTACCCTTGTTTTGGGTGAGTCCAGATTCAGAAAATTAACTTCAACGTGCTGAGAAGAGGCTCAACTAGCCCGATATGAATGGCTGGAGTAGATTTTTCATATTATGAGGTTTTCAAGAACAATGGTGATAAACCAACCTTGTTTATTGTGATAAACTCTCAATTGCTAGCAGTCAAAACAATTTCTAGTTGAAATTATAGTACATTTTGGTAGAGCACACATAGAGTGTATGAACCTATATCAATAAAACGTTCCTGGTTATCATGCAGTCTTGGAGTTTGAAAATGTTAAAAACTGTTCCATTGGACCAAGCATAAATATGACCCATTTTGTCTGTGCTGTGATTATTTGTCTCGGAGATTCCACATGCTAATGACCATTGAATTGACTCATTTAAAGGTTAATCTTTCCTTTGATGCCAGCAACTTTCACAAATAAACAATTTTTGATGGATTTCTAACCCTAAACAAAATTCATATTTTGACTTTTTTTGCATTGTTTTTTCAATTTCCTCCAGCCTCCCAAATTTTCAAAAATTTAACCAAATATTAAAGTGAGGACTTCAAATAACTCTTCAGGAATCCACTTAAGTTCTTAAAAGTGCAATTTTAACCATTGAATTCAAATGGGATGGCCACAATTCATTGGTAGTTTTCGTGTTTTCCTGTATTCCATATTTATGAGCAAGAGTGTATGTAAATATTAAGTGTGGAAATAATTTTTTTGTTGACTCTATATTAGCAGTTGTGTATGTATAATTTGTAGGCCTATATATGTTTCACATTGAAAACTAATAAATGATAAATGTTGCATGAATTTTTACAGGTACAAAAGAATTGAAGAAAAGATCCGGCATTTGACAAGATCTAACATTGATCAAGAGACCAAGGAGATTTTGGAAATCCTGGAAGAAGGAAATATCATTTACCCCACAGACGGACATTCTATTATGATACACCTTGCTCTTAAAACTAATGACCTGTATCTGGAACCATCTTTTGCAAAGCTTGTTCAGGTAATCATATGTATAATTATCTATCTTATGCTTGGAGCCAAATGAGGTGCCTCAGAGATAATCAGCTGATGTATTGAGATGTTTATGATCAAAAAATGCTTCCCAACAGCCACATCCATTTCCACAAAGCTTTGTGGAAAGACTCAAAATTTTGATTGAAGCATCAATGCAATGTCCTTGCCAAAATTTAACTAAGAATGCCATCCAAGCCAATCTCTCACCTTTTGTATAATAAACATCTCAACGAGAGATCATTAGAAACTAACTTTGCTGAAGCTCAGAACCCAAATCAAAAATAATCAAAAAGTATTGCTAGGTACACATGGATTGGGAATCTGACCTCTCTACCGTGTAGGTCTTGCAACTCTGACAAGATGACTGTTTTGATGGAAGAGAAAGGACACATGACATCATCGATCACCAAGAATCAAACAGGATCACAACAGTCACTAACTAGTATGAGATACCACAAAAATTAAAAAAAGTATGCTCACAGAAATTTAGTATTGCAAATCAAAGGTAATCACAAGGTATTTCTAGCTGCACATGAATTGGTAGATCTAACCTGTGAACTGTGTAGGTCTTGCAACTCTGGAAAGATGATTGTTGTGATAGAAGAGAAGGGACACATGATGTAATCAATCACCCACAATCAAATGGGGTCACAAATTAAAAATATCTCAAGGAGTCATGAGGACATCATCCTGGTTTAATGTTGCTTGCAGAAGTTAATTATTGCATGTGCTCCCTTTAGGATATTGAAATTATTGCTTGTTTTCCCGAAATTTCACAATTTGTGTTCTGGTGGTTTTTATGATTTTAAATGTTATGTTTAATTTTGTTTTTGGAGATTCATTCTGATCTTGCTATGGATTGACCAAGACCAAATTAATTTCTGAAATATCGGGAGGCATTATTTCTCCAGTGAGTATCAGGACATTCAGCAGAACTGGTCAAGAAGCTGTTGTCCAACATCCCAAATAAAAGGCAACTCCTGGTCAGAGACCTAGTTCAGACGACAGTCAGGTCTCTCTGAGAAAATAACAAGAAAAGTAGGGGGAACGGGGGCACATTGGGACACTTTTAGCGTCTACTAACTTTGCTCAATGTTGAAAGCACTGAAGAACTCAGAAGTTTGCATGAATATCACCCATACTATTGAGCTTAAATGCAATGCATAATAAACTAGACTGCACCTACCCTTTTGCAGCCAGAGAGTCGTAAACATGACTGTCCCAATGTGCCCCGGCGTGGCACAGCCGGGGCACATCGGGACATCAATTAAAAAATAATTTTAACACTCAATTTACGATAGATATCATATATTAGTAGTGCGTAAGACAATATACAGTGCATTAACACCTTGTAGTGCCAATAGTTCATAACTTTAAACAGTTTTAAACATTTAACATAAACTGTCTTGGGTGCGGACATCTATGTAAGTAACACACAGTGCTTTGCGACAAATTTGTTCCCAGAGCATGGTAATCCACTATACCTCTATTCACTGTGGCCTGAACACCTGTTGTGTGCTGTCCCAGGTTATTCAGTTGCCTTGGACACTTAAATTCTGCCATATTAAGTGCGTCCCAATGTGCCCCGAATTCACTGTCCCAATGACCCCCGATATGACTTTTACACCAAAATGCTATGGTTCGAATTGAACCCGTCCATATTTACTTTTGTAGTAGGAAAACAAACTTTTGCTCGCCATACTTCTGCACGTGGCTGTAATTTGTCTATAAAACCATGGAAACATCAGGATGTGAAATTACAAGATGTGATGGCACTACCATATCATATACCTTGCCAGGATCCAAGAAAACCCCACTGTCCCACAGTGCCCCCCGTCCCAATGTGCCCCCGTTCCCCCTACCCTTAAAAAGGGTACTGTGTCAATCTTATCATGAACCTGAGGGCAAGGTGCATGTAATTAAGGGTCTTAATATCTAATCATTGGCATTTCTATGAATTAAAAGTCCATGAACAAAACATCTAGGTCTATGTTTCCGGCATATCTTAATCCACCAGGAATGTTAAAAAATTAAACTTCAGTTATTTAAGTTAAAATGGTCCAAATTAAGTTTTTGAAATTAGGCTTGAGAGGTTCAAAATGTTCTAAATTATTCTAAATTATAACAAAGGATCTATTTGTCTTAAATTGCATACAGCCATTCTGAAAGAAAATATAGTACAGTTGAGTTTTAGAAACTGAAGTTACATCCAAACAGCATAATGTGCTGAAATGCTTATTTGCGAACTTAATACTGCATATAGAGCAAAATTAATAAATGAATTGAATTCGGAGGAGTTTATTTAATATACGCAGGTCTTTAAATTTTGAAAATCGGACATGTATTAAGGTCTGTAGCTCAATTTATATTTTGAGCCCTCCTTTCCACTGAATAAACACTTTTGGATGACATTTCAAATGCTCAGTTTCTGATATTCTGTTAATTTTGCTTCCACGCTGTAAAATGTTTATCATGTATTGTTAAAATACTATAAATAGCATTTTAATAGCCACAAGTTATGCTCAAATTCAGTGTCAGAAAAATATTAATTTTATCATCTTTATACATATATAAGGGAAACTATTGAAAAGCAGGTAAGGTCATCTCAGAATCAGATCACAGGCCCAGCTGTTTATGCCTAAAACTGCTCCGCTGGCCTGTCATTCCCAACAGATATTAATCAACTCTCCTTCTTAGGTCTTCTGCTTCTTCTGATTGGGAGGTGGAGTTTGTCCTTGCTTTTTCCCCCATGCTAATGCTGCCTTAACAAATGGGCTATTCCAGTATAGGATTCTAGAAAAGCCCGTCGGGGCACATGCACTGTTACATCTATAGGCGTATTAATAGGTCTGTAGATATCTTCCATGAACACGCAATTATATTATACATATTTGTTTTTTCTCGCATTTTTGAGGCAAATTATTTTATGGCCAGCCCCCAAAATTTTTTTGACTCCTACACCAATGAATATCATGCTTTAGCTTTTTTGTGTTATAACAGGGTCATGTTGATGTTTAGGCCAACATTGCAGGTGATAAAGTTGCTGCAGATTTGGTGTTACATTGTGCTAAGTCATGCTCTTTAATCGTCTCAATTTGGAGTCTTGAAAAAAAATTGTATTCTCAGATAATAAAATGAAATACGTACAGCAAAATTCCCCCCACCAGATGCAAATCTTGCGACTGCTGTCAAGTTAAAATTTCCTGTGAGCTTCAGAAATTTGAACGCAATGTCTTGCCAAAATCCCCTTATTTTACCAGCCTTGTCATTCACAGGCCACAATTATTGGTGTTAACCTTTTTTTGGAGGGGGGATCTGCCCTCCCTCCTACCCAGGGGCCAACTTGCAGTTGTATTGATTAAGCAATGGACACAGTTGGCAAAGGTGGCAGCACTGTCCATGCAAAATGTGGCTGTCTGCTTGAGTGAGGGTTCCCAAAAAAAATCACTTTTTGACATTATTACAAAGTGTCATCCACCGCTTGCATGACAAATAGAATTAGGCTAACTTTACTTATCTAACACAGTTTACAGATCAAAATGTCATTAATAAGAGAGTAATAATCCAATTTAACCTTCTGTTTACTGCAGCTGGCTGTTCCAACACATGATCTGCCTCCCCCTGGGCCAAATTTCAATGGGCTTCAAACATGAATCAAACCTTTCAAATACCACAATACAATTCACTATGAGTTCTCTAAATTACTTCTGTTGACTTCTTTGCGGCAGATATTTCAGCACAAAGCAAGAGGAAAAATTATATAAAATTATTGTAGTCACTTCCTGTGATAGTATGTTTGCAAGATTAGCAGAACATTGGGGCCCAGCCTGCATGGGTTGCAAATGATTGTAGGTGTGATAACTATTCTATTCACTGATCCCCTTAATTGCTGGTTTTCAGTGCCTGTAATACATGTGTATCCTAACATTGAGGAAAATAGCACAACAACACTTTGAACACAACTTTAAGCTGAAATAAACATAACTTAAATACACAAAGCTTTTGTTGTTAATGATGATGGGTTAATGCACTTATAATCCTAAATGGTTTGCTAATCAATGTCAACTTGGTTCATAGTTGTTTTGTGTTACATAGTTGATTGTTTCAGTTTTCTTCACTGAACAAGTAAAGCACTTCAAGTGACAAATCCCTATAGAACCTTCCAGGTGTTCATGTCATAGCCTATGAATATTTATGTATCCCTAGCTTTATAGGCATGAATGGAGGAGAACACAAAGAGACAAAATGAAAAACTCAACAAGCCAATGGTATCAAGAAATTTCTTTGTGACCAGTCCCCCCCCCCTCCCCACCAGCTCCAAGGCAATATCACTTGACACCAAAACAGTTTTACATTACAAATCCTTAAGTTACATAAACAATGTTTGAGAATCATTGATCCTTGACTAGTCTAAAGACTAAAACACAGTTGGTGAAAGGGACTCAGTTAAACCAGGCTTAGAGATGTTAAGACCAGGTGTAACTGTTAAAACTATGTTGTATTGGTGAAATCGGGTCTATGTGTTTAAGTATTAGGAAAAATAAATTTGGAAGTAAAAATTGGGGGAAAACACTTTTTTTGCGGAAAACTCTAAAATTTGGAAGTAAAAATTTGGGGAAAACACTTTTTTTTGTGGAAAACTTTTTTTTCGGAAATTGGAAAAAAAGAAACCCTGTAGCCTAAGTATGACAATGTAAGTTCACTGTGCAAATTTGGTGGTCGTGGGT
This sequence comes from Platynereis dumerilii, assembly GCA_026936325.1. NCBI lineage: Eukaryota > Metazoa > Annelida > Polychaeta > Phyllodocida > Nereididae > Platynereis > Platynereis dumerilii. Next base: position 14,028,111 of record JAPTHN010000018.1, read on the forward strand.
AAAAAAAATTGGAAATTGGTAACAAAAAGTAGCCCTGCAACTTAAGTATGATAAGTTCACTGTGCGAATTCGGTGGTCATGAGTCACCCAGACGCCTCATGAGAGGGAACAAAACTGTAAAAGTTGCCTTTTATAAAGTGAGAATGAGAGGATTTCAGGAACATTATCGTTTTCATGCAAGGTGATACATGAAACGCTAGGCCTGCCATTATATTCAAAAGGCCATGAAAGCCATGTTTTAAAAAATGAATTTCTGGAAATGTTTTTCAGAATAATTAATGAAGTAACAATCAAATATTGGAATTTTTGTAATTGTGGCTTCATCAAGCATTTTCTTGTCACAAACTAATGTATTTTGTACCTGAAACTGACTTTAGTTAAAATAAAATAAAAGTCATTGTCATTTTCTATTTCCAGAAACTGCCACGCATGTTATGTGAGATTAACTTAAGCAACCTATTTTGAACTCTTGGTTAACCAGGAAGTACTTGGTAGAATATTTGGGGAAATTCAGATTGACTTTTTTTAGGGACCATCTCAGATCAATGTTACAAGCTCCAAATGATGAAAGACTTAACATTGAAGGTCCCTAACTAAACGGTCAAAAATACCCAGCCAAGTGCAATTTGTCATCAGTTATTGCGTACTGCAGCGGTGGAGCTTCTAAGTTTCTGGAGCGGGCCACAGGCAAGTTGGACTTGCAGAGATACTTTCCCTATAGCAGGAGTACCCTCCTAATTGACCTCCAATATTAGGAGGGTACTCATGCCACAGAGGAGGTATCTGTGAGTACAATTTACAAATCAAGTATATGTTGCCCCCTCTTGATACACAGTAGCTACACCAGAGAGGCAGCAGCCACTCAACCATGACAATGGGGTCAACTGGTCATGGTTGGGTGATTGGGGACCATCTCCAAAGCACACCTGGAGCATATCCCATAGAGATTTCCCACAGGAAATTGGTCAAATATAGCCTAAGTTTATAAAGATTTGGGATCATATAATAGAAGTGTACAAACACACTGTATGAAAACATTAGATATTAAACTTCTCACTACTCCTATGATGTTCACAATCTTATGAAAAGTGTAATAATTCCCAATAAGCAAGCAAGAATTAGTTTGTTGTTATAAATTTTTTTTAAGACAAAAAATGTTTATAACAACTATAATTAGGCATGTCCAATCATGAGGTAACATGCAGTAGGTTTGTCAAATCACAGTAGGTACATTGGAGTTATACTCCACTAAGACACTTTTCTATTGTCTTTTACCGTGGTATAACCAAAAGATTTGTTAGTTATACCACTGTTGGGGCTTAAGGTTTTAAGCCTGTCGTACTACTTTTTCTGCAAACAATCGACTTAAACATGGCAACAAAGCAACTAACTTCAGATATTTCAAAATCCTTGTCAAACACTAATTTAAGATTTACACCAGTAAACTAGTCTTATGATTAAAGTTTCATAAAAATTCGAGTGAATAAATGATATACTGATTACTGAATGACACATAATGGCATTTCATTTTTGTGGGGAAAAAAAGATATACAAAAATATGAAGAGTATATTCCCTTTTAAAATAAATAGAACAGATAGATGGATGGCAAGGAATAGTCTATAGACCTAGAATCTTCAATCAGATAAAACAAAACAGAGAGATAGAGAGATAGAGAGATAGAGAGATAGAGAGATAGATAGATAGATAGATAGATAGATAGATAGATAGATAGATAGACGGACCACAGGCATTATAATTTCTTACAAAAAGCTCACATTGCCAAACATATCCTGTATACAACACATACAAGGTTGGCAACTCCCTCAAGATTCCTGGTTTGAGAATTCCTGCTGTAATGCTGTCTCAAGCAAGAGCATGAATTCTCAAACCAGGAGTTGCCAACCTTGTATATAAATTCAATAAGTGCATGCAGTGACAAGCTCTTTTCTCAAAATGATTGTAATGCCTGTGAGACGGACATACAGATACATACAGATAGATAGACAGATATATGGACAGAAATATACTATATAGACAGATAGATAGACAGATAGATAGACAGATAGATAGACAGATAGATAGACAGATAGATAGACAGATAGATAGACAGATAGATAGACAGATAGACAGACAGATAGACAGGCAGATAGATAGATATATAGCTTGCAGGGTCGAATGAACTGATGAATGGTTGTGGTTTTATGTCCTGTTTTTATGTACTTGACTGGTTAATTACCAATTAAGACAGAAGGAGAACACGACAATGAGGTGAAATATGATTGAAACTAAACATGGCAGAGCAGATAGATGTACTCAGATGAATAGATTGATAGATAGATAAATGACGACGCATATCAGCAGTCAGCAATACAAAAGAAATTAAATTAAAGTTACATTACAGCTAGGATAGGAAGAACTGATAAAGATAAAATCAAAAAAATACTCACAAACACGACATAATTGTACATCAATCCATCTATTCTGACATTCAGTACTTAAATGACTTTAATCCTCTTGTGCTATAATGTATAATCCTATCAACAAGTCAACTGAAGCAAACTAAAATTGATCCGACAAAAAAACAAAACAAAACAATTGTACTGTGAAAGCCAGGAAACATTATCAAATGTTAATTTAAATATATTCATGAGCAAATAACAAAGAGTCCCTTTTAAAATGTCTCATAACTTCATTATTTAAAAATATTGTTGCCCTATCTCAAATGGAACATTTTCAGTAGACACTATATGGAGTATAAGTCGCTTATACAACTCGTTTTTTCGGTGTATAACTAACATTTCAGGGGTTATTTACCTCGGGCTAAAGCCCTCGGTAAATAACCACCTGAAATGTTAGTTATACACCTCAAACTCTTTGTATAACCTATACGTATAGATGTGACTACACATACATAGGAAATCAGTTGAATCTTTGGAAAATGAAATGTGTTTGAAGAAACCTCATATTTCACACAAAGGTCCCTACAATTCTTTTTTTAAAAAGAATTTCTTGTTTTAGATGTTTGTCAATATTTCAGACAGGGAACAAATGATATAAAGTAGATCTCCACAATGAAATGAAGCTTTATAGAGTGATGACTTCACAAGCACTGGTTGTCCTCCTGGGAGACTGATTTATCAAGAATGTCCAGTCTGGTAATAAAGTGCATGACTGGTTGTTAATTATCTCAATACTTCCTTTCAGACTCTTTATCCGAGTTATGAGGCAAGTGCACTGGCAAAGAAAGAAAACCTGGGATCCAGAGTTTGGAGCAACACAATCACAGAATGCATTACTAGCAACTCAATTGCAAGAGAAGTTATTGCCAAACTCAAGGTAAGATACTTCAAAATTATTCCATTAGAATCAGACTGCAGTTAAATATATAAATTACTGTTTAAAAAATGGGTTATTTTAATTGATTTAGCTAGAATTGTCAAATTAACAGAAAAGCATCCGCTGTTACAGGACTTATGACTAAGCCCTGTTAATACTCCTGAAACAAGAAACAAGAGGAAACAGGATAAACAGCTCCTGATATCACCAGTGGCGGCTCCAGGATTTATTTGTTAGGGGGGCTGAGGGGAGGCTTCTCCATTATTTGGTGGGGCTGCCGAAAACTAAGCAAAACCTGTTGTCGATGCGCATTTTTACGCCCCATGCATTTTAAAGCCGGTGCATTTCTTCATATTCAATACCCCCCCCAAAAAGTACTTCTATGAAAGTTTGTCTGGCTATCATATGATTATAGGAGACCCTGAAGCTGAATGAACCTTTTTTTATTTATTAATTTATTTTAACCCCCAACGAGTGGAGAACATACATATTTTCTTATCGGAAAACAAATTCGAAATATGTCTCCATTTGGCACTCAAAACACTAATTTTCAGGTGTTGTTTTCACTACAATTTTACAAGACCATACTAAAACTTTGTGTGATGACTACATTTTCATGGTTAGCTCATTATTTATGGACAATTATAAACTTATTATTCATCATTTTCTGTACCAATTTGCTGCAAGTACATCAATAACCATGATGAGACATATCATATTTGGCCACAAACTAGTTTACAGATAGCAATGAATGTTCTTTTTATGACTAGAGAATGACAGCCAGCTAAAGACAATTTGTGATTTCTCGGCCTTTTCATTATTTTGGGTAATTATTTTTTTTGTCGGTAGTGATCAACACTTAAAAGTAGCTCTGGGACCTACACACAGGTCAGGCGCTAGGAGAATATTTCAAGAGCAAGAACTATGATCACACCTGACACTGCAATTAGATGCCATGTTGGCATGGCTTGACCTTTTAAGAAAGAAGTGATGGCTCGAGTTCAGAGCAGATATTCCAAATAATTTATTTTAAATCTACACTGTACAACACTGTCCCTTTCCTTGATTGACCTAGGAGTCAGTCGAAAATAAAATCATGACTGTCCAAACAGGAATTCAACTGATTAATTGAACTTGTTGGCAGAATTTAACTCTAACTAGTTGAATAAATTACAATAGAATAAATCCAACTTTCAAAAAAATAAAACGGTGAAAGGCAAGATTGACCAAAATTTGTATTCTCATTTTCAAAATCACAATTATCTGATACAATTTGTTTTTAAAACATCAATAAAGACAACAGATCAAAGTGGTTTTCATCCGTGGATAACTGGATATGCTTTCTCAGTCAGATTTAATTGAAAAATTTCAACTGACTTTGGCAAAACACACAATATGTGACTGACCGAGTTGAAAATGAAATTCAACTGACTTTTTCAACTTATTCGACTGACTCCGAGGTCTACCTAGGGGGCCTGGATTGCTCCTAGACCACTGATATGAGTGGCATTGTGACAAAAAAACGCTGCGACGCGGGCCCGGGAATGCTTGAAAATCCTCGGGACTCCCGTAGACAATGTGATCTGGATCAACCACAGGTTCGTTCTCGCGGAACATACATGTGGCTTTCTGCATGATACCATGATTTATAGAGACTTTATTTCTCTGTATAAGAACATATTTTTTTGGTCAAAAGTTTGGGGGGGCTTCCGCCCTCCCCCCCTTGCCTCCCCTTGGAGCGGCTACTGGATGTCACTCCCTATGTTGCCAGCTGTATGCCACTGAAAGTGAAAGTAAGGGGTCTATGAGATGATAGTTGGGGGGGGGGATATTTCTCTCTGAATAACTCTTTTTTGTGACTGAGTTATTTTTGAAGGTTGTGTGGGATGGAATGACAAATTTTCCATTGCGTTTGTAATGTTTCTATTTTTACTTTCGCCTGGCTGCAGGTGGAACAACTTTTTTTTTTATTCCATCTGGTGGAGAAACCTTTTTCCCTTCCAAGCAGTGAACAATGAATTTTTTTTCACAAAAAATCCATAGCCTGTCCTCAACTACCATCTGATGAGTCTGTTGTGGTGCTATCGTCACCGAGCCTGACAGGCTTATAAGTTGATTTTAAATCTGTTGAAATAGGAAACTTGGTACAAAACACACTTAACATAATGGAAATTGTAGATTAGATACAAACAAGTTACCGACAGTCTAGTGAGACGAAGCAAATAGTAAGGCTTTCAAAACAAATTTACCCAACAGCACTTGAAAATTACAAGAAATGAAAATAAATTTATCAAACAAATCAGCATTTTGGAAATCAGAATCAATTAATTGTATAGTTTATGGTAAATTTTGTTTAAAGGGCACTCACACAGGACATAAAACTCATCATCAATGACATTAACACAGGAGTGACAGGTGTGGTTTTCAATTGGGATGCTACGACATCTACCAACCTGAATTGGTATGGAAGGATTCCAAAGCGAAATTGCGCAATGAGTGATCTTACTTGTTTGTCTAAATTTTGACAAACATATTCTTCACAGCATAAGTCCATTTGAATCAATTGTAAGTTCTGAGCTTGTCTTTGTTATGCCTAGCGACATCCCAATTGTTTACCTCTTTGTACTCAAGCAAACAGTTTGTGTAATCCATATCACATAATTCTCTTTTAGTAAATACATTAGTACATTCGCATGTATTAAACAACAGCTCATACGCCCAGTTTTGATGACAAATAGCTAAATCCCAATTGAACATTTTCTTTGTTAAACGTTGGTCTGGCAGAGAAATAAAACCGTTCCATAAAAACAGCATTTCTATCTGTGGACATTCTTTAGCTGAAACCCATCCCATGTCTCCCTCAACTCCTTGGTTGGGCGCAAAGCGATGGACCCCTAAAAAATATCTGCAAGCTTTGCATTGTAAAACAGCGCTTCTTTCAGAGTGCTTGTAACCCCATATCCCAAACTTCCAGGTGTGTCAATTTTAACTTTTTTTTGCAAATCCAAAAATTCCCAGTGCCAAAAAGATGGCGTTTGACCTGGGGAATCCAAATCTGTTCTCGAAATATAGATATGACTATTCCTTGCTTGGTAAATTTTCAATCAAAGTTTTGAATTTCTTTTGGTTTTTGAACCATTTTTGCTAATCTGTGGTTCTCCATAACTTTGCCAATTTTCATCGCTCATCATTCTAAGTGCCATGGTTGGAAAGATATCAAAAAGAGCATAATAACGTCAGTCTCTACAGTTCTGGGATCAATGCGCTAGATATATAGACTTCGACTTAAACAATACACGTGTGTACTAATCACTGATTTGGACATAAATGTCAAAATAAAAGAAAAAAAGCTGCTGTTACTGGACTTATGGATGACCCAAAATCCCTCTTCCGAAACAAGAAAAAATAGGGTCAACAGCTGCTCATGATGTCACTGCCTGCGTAGCCAGCTGCAAACCATTGTGGCGAAAGTAAGTGGCACCCCCGTGCCAAATTGTATCAACACTTAACACAGGTTATCCTAAAGCGGTTGACTCCTGTAACTTGTTTTTTAACAGGGTTACTGGCAAAATAACTTGGCCATGTTTTAAGCTGACCTCATGTTATATAATGACTAAATTAGAGAGAAACTCTTTTTTTAACAACAAAGCATAGATGGGGGGGAACAAAATTCAAAACCTTGGCGGGACCTCCTAAATTTTTTTTTAATCATAAAAATGAACAATTGACCATTTTTTAAAAACGTGTTTAAAATATGTTTCCAGCCTGCTACCAGCATTTTTCTTATCATCGCAAATTTATGTAAATGTTAAGTCGCAATTCTTAATAACTTTGTCAATTCTTATCTCAGAGTAAAACAAACCACATATTTGAAATCCTTGTAAAAGATCCTTTCCAATGAATACCAACATGAATGTATTCTGTTGAGTTTTACCCCTTACAGCTGGTAAAATGTATTGGAAATAAGTTCACAGCTCTCACTGGGTCCCTTTTCTGCTGTAAGCAATGTTAAAAGTACAATAATAATAATAATAATAATAAGACATTTATATAGCGCTAATTCCAATAATATTGCTCATTAACGCTTTAGTATGCTCAGTCAAATGACTTTTTGAAGAGATATGTTTTCAGTCTCTTCTTAAAGGTTGGAAGTGTATCTGCACCCTTACAAAAGGCCATGAACAAATCTGTATTAGGTCCTCAGTATTTACAATTACAAGGCTGACATCAATTAGTCCTTCATATCAACTGTTTCTTGCATAGGCGTATGGGACGCGTGATTTTTGGGGGGGGCGAGCGACATTTACCCGAATTTCAAGATCCAGATTTAATGCCATTTCAAATGAAATTGCCTCGAAATCATTAATTTTAATCATATTTTTTTTAATCATCTGCCCAAATTTTTTAGCCATTTTTCCCGAATCTTACTGTTTGCCAAACTTTGGGGAGGGGGCACTGCACCCCCTGCCCCCCCTCCCATACGCCTATCGTTTCCTGATTTTATCCTAGAAGGTCCTACAAAGACCAAACAACTTTCAAAACATAAGACTTTCTCATTTAGTAAGTTAAATTCACTAGATTCATTCATGCTATCTAAAATATAACAATTTTTGCATTATCCATGTTCTGTGTGATTATTTTGTCACCAGTTGGATGATTCAAAGTCTTTTTGGGGAGTCTTGCACAACTCTTTAGTTTGAGAAAGTAGGCCTATACGTTGTGCATGTACTCATAATGTCATAACAGTAGATTTTTCATACACAATTCCATTGGCATCCCCTAGAATCCTGTTTTTTTTTTTTCAAACCATTCTATCCAAAAATAATATCTTGTCTCAATATTTTGACTTAGGCTTCCCCATTATGTCAAATAATTTCCTCCACTTTGAAACATCCATCTTCTCTTGTCATTTTGCAAACTCATTCCTATTGGTAAAGCCCTCCAAAAGGCAAATGCATTGCGAGAGTTGTGAGGTTGCAGTTCATGCAGTATTCATACTTTGCTACACATAATCATCTGGGAGATAGCAAACAATTTACTTAAGCCATGTTTACGGGAAATTAATATTCCTGAAGAAACTTTGAGGCTCAGTAGCCCATATTTTTGATACTGGACAGTTTACATTGCTGGTAAAAATTATTATCAGGATCCATAGAACAACAGTGTATCATATACATGAATGAGAAATAAAATTTCAATGAGGTGAAATTTATCAGAGGTATGAGAAAATCCTAGTCTAAGCACATCTTCACAAGGGGTTATCCTGAAATGTACCTAATAGTTGTGGGAGCAAAAATGTGTGATTTCGGCAGGACCAAAAATGTAGTGATCTTACAAAATTCAGGATTAGTTGGAATAAGTGGAAAGGGGCCAGGGTTTTGAAGTTGAGCCATTTGAAAATATTAAGTTCATAATTCTGCAAAATCTGAAACTAAAAAGTAGACCCTTTACATATTGGCTGATAACTCTTTTGGAGACGCTAGTATCATGCCAGTAGAAAGCAGTCTGTGTCAGAGACATCTTGGCCCGGGCTCTGCACTCAATAATTATGATGTATCACAACTCTTGATTCCGACAAATACAGGTACTGGGCCTAATAAGAATAATCTTTTCTAAGGACCTAAACCTTTTTCTTGAAAAAGGTCGGACCACATCAAAGCAATATCTTTCTTACATAATGTCGGTCATATTGATTGCGAATTGTTGATAAAAATAATTGTAAACAATAATTGTACTTAGTACTTACATCTGTGATATAAGTTTAAGAGGGATATGTTCAATTCACAATTTAAAACCAAACTAAAATCATTGTAATTTTATTTTAGTCCATGAGTGTTGGTTCCAAGACCTGAGATGACAAAAATATTTAGAGAAAATGTAAATTTTTCAATTAACTTTCCTTGACAAATACAACTTAAAATATCCGCAGCATAGCATTGTTGGTATTCAAATGAAAGGTCATTCTTCGCTGAAAAACATGGAATAATTATTTTTGGGCTAACTCTAAAATTGACAGAGATACAGAGAACCGCGAATTGCGCCAAGGCTAAAATCGGCCATACACAAAAATGCTGGTAGCAGGCTGAATAATCAATTGCTGGAAAAATCCCTTCGGGAATAGTGTTTTCATACAATTTGTCAAAACTTAGTGATGTCACATGAAGGTTTTGAAAGAAAAAGTGATTTTGTTCCCCCCTCCACTAAGCAATTTTTGAAAATTATGTGTGCAGGAGCAACACATATTTTATTGCAATTCTAATGGGTTATTGTGGCCTAGCTACAGGTGGAAACAAACAATTTTCTAATTTCCATGTGCTCTAGAGACTTTTCTTTTCATGTCAAGTGGCAAATACTTTTTTTCAACCAAAAGTCCATAGCCTGCCCTCAAGGATCATCTGGTCTGCCAATAATCAACAAGCACTCTTAGAGTGGCAGCACCGCCCATGCACATGCTTTGTCAGTGGAATACACATGATTAAATAAATATACATGGCGGATTGGAAAAAAATAAGAAACAATTTCAAATGTTTGCTTTACCAATAATGGTTTGTGACAGAATATCTTACACTATAAGACGTGATATTGCCATATTTAATGAGTTTATTTAAAGTATTTTCATAGAACTGCCAAGAAATGCAATCGGTTATTCTAAACAAGTTATTGTTGGCATGATTTACAGACCTCCGAATACTGATATTGATACATTCAATGAAATATTTACTGATATGTGTTCAGAACTTAAAAATGAAAGGAAAATTAGCTTTTTCTTAGGAGATTTTAATATCAATCTGCTTAATCATGGAACTCATTCAGCAACGAGTGCATTTCTTGACATTCTTTATGCAAACGGTTTTTTTCCTCTGATAACAAAGCCAACGCATGTACAAAATAATTCCACTACATTGATAGACAATATTTTTTGTAACAGTTTGAATGAGACAAAAACTTGTAATGGCATTCTTTATACAGATATTTCTGATCCCTACCCAGTATTCACAATTCTTCTTAGAAATTGTATCAATGCCAAACCCGTTGAGATAATGAAAAGGCTTTATTCACAATCAAATTTAGATAAGTTTAAATATACCATCAGAATTACTCATGGAATAGTGTTTTAACTGCGACAGATTGTAAAGAAGCATTTACTCATTTCCAAAGGGAATTTAAATCTGTATATGATGATGGTTTCCCAATTAAGGCATTCAAATATGGTTATAAAACAAGAAAAAAATTGTCTTTCTCAAGGCATAAAAAACTCAATTAAGACTAAAAATAAACTTAATGTATTATCAAAAACTAATCCCAGTGAAGGAAATATTCAAATATATAAAAATTATAAATCAAAGCTTCAAAAGTTGTTACGGCAAGCTGAAAAAAAGCACTTTCAAGATCTTTTTGAAATAAACAAAAGCAATATTAAGAAAACATGGGAAATAATTAAAAATGTCATTAATAGGAAACAGTCATCAAATAAGTCTTCTGAATTTGTTATTAATGGTGTAAACACTATAGATGGGAAAGAAATTGCTGACGCATTTAATAAATTCTACACTAATATTGGTAAGAATCTCAGTAAGAAGATTCCACACACTGACATTGACCCTATTTTTTACATGAGAAATATAAATGTGGCCAGTTCTATTTATCTTGCACCAACAAATATTGACGAATTAACCAGCATTGTCTTAAATATCAGTACCAAGAGTGTAGGCTGGGATGATGTTCATGTCAAAATAGTCAAATCCTCATTTGACAATATCAGTAATATTATACTTCATTTGGTTAATTTATCTCTTTTACAAGGAGTATTTCCTGATGAAATGAAAATCGCGAGGGTTGTTCCTTTATATAAGAGTGGTCATAGTAAACTTGTCACCAATTATCGCCCAGTTTTTGTCCTCTCTATATTTTCAACGATTTTTAAAAGAATAATTAAGTTTGTAAATGATAATAGTCCTCTGTACAAGTTTCAGTTTGGATTTCGAAAAAAAATGTTATACTACAACGGCTTTGATAACACTTATTGATAAGATTGTAACTGGTATGAATAGGAATAAAATGACATTAGGAACATTTTTGGATTATAGTAAAGCTTTTGACCCCATCGACTAAATAAATACGGGATACGAGGGGTGGCTAATAGATTAATTTGCAGTTACTTGGATAGCAGAAAACAATTTGTATCTTTTGATGGAAATTACTCAGAACTGATGTCCATAAATTGTGGTATCCCCCAGGGATCTATTTTGGGCCCTCTGTTATTTATATTATACATTAATGACATTTATTTAGTTTCAAATAGCGTTATGCCAATCTTGTTTGCTGATGATAGCAGCTTATTTGTTCAAGGCAAAAATGTTACAGTTATGACAGATATTTTAAATGATGAATTAAGCCATGTGTATAATTGGGTTAATGCTAACAAACGTTCCCTAAATGTGAATAAAACAAATTGCATGTTATTTAAATTCAAAAGGAAAAATGTTTGTAGTGACTTTGAAATTAAGATTGTAACAAAGAAATTTGTCATGTTGAGTCTACTAAATTCCTTGGTGTGTTATTATTGATTCGAAACTTGCTTGGGTTGACCATATCAATTATAGAAATGGACTATATCAACATTTCTAGAGACAGATCTGAAAACACAACTACCTGCTGGAAGGTCCTGGGCAAAAGCAATTTCTCTCTGTTGCAGCCAGGGGTCTCCCCCTGTCGCTGGAGATGGCGATCCCCCTGGTGTCCAACGCTGCACTTTCTACATTCCACCCATTCAAATTGTTGGCAGGCGATCCTCGGGCGGAGTCCCTGAAACATCGGGTCCTATGACAGGTGATCCTCCGGTTGAAGTTTTGGAGACTTCAGGTCCTATGGCCGCTGATCATCCGGTTGGAGTCTTGGAGACATCAAGTCCTATGGTCATTCCGAACCTTTACATCGCGATTTGCAGCTCCCTTTCAGGTGTTATAATGCACTGTGCCGCATACGACACTTTAAAACGGTTCATAATCACAATTTCAGGCAGGCAGTTGTCAAAGCATCTTATCGCCAAGAGATCTCTATCGCCAATCATCCTAATTATCCATAGATTACCACACATGGTGTCCAAAATCCATATCCGTTGTCCTTGGTTGGGGGTCAATCCGGTCGGTATCCTCATGTATCCAAATGCAGGTTACGCATACGTAACCTACAAATCCACCCCCTATATCACTGGTATCCCGAAGAGCTGCAGGGCATTAATCCTGGTTGCCTCCAGGATCATAGAGTGGCTGATCCTCTTAAGGCTGCCGATCCAGTCTGCCACCCTCAGCAGGTCCCATCATGGTGAGGGCTCTTCGGGATAATCCCGGCTCCTCCTGGCCAGATAGGGGGCATCGCTTTCGATGAGGAGGCAGGCCAAATGTAGTCGTCGGATGGCCTCCTCATTTCCAGCTCCTTGGTCTATGGTGTTTAGCCCAATGCTAAAATGGACCTCAGGGAAGACTGCCATCCATTTCTGAGCCTCTTCGTAGTCCCCCAGAAAATAAAACAGTGATACTGTAGCGACGTGCCCCTAGGCAGTTGGTCCTGCAGGATCTTCAGGAGATCAGCGGAGGCTCCTTGGCCTCGGCAATGGAGAACCACAGGGAGGTTGGGAGGTCTCAACCGCAGCATTTCTCTTAGTGCTCTCTGCTGCCGCTCCTGCTCCGTTGCCCGTCTGCCATGGTGGTAATCCAGTCCAACTTCCCCCAATCCTACGCAGCGGGCAGACCGCAAACGGGCTGACAGGCGATGTCGCAAGACAGAGAAGTCGACTGGACGGGAACAGCTGGCCGGGTGCATTACAAAGGTAGCATATACTGTCCTGTCCGAAGAGATCTCATCCCAGCTGTCCCAGGAGCGCGGATTGACAAAGTTTGATATGAGCTTGTCATATCCGTAAGGGCATCCGTCCCGGCTGCCCAACTCGCTTATGAAGGGTCGTCGCATCTCTCCGAGATGGATCTTGGCATCCACTGCCCTAGGAAGGATGACCCGGAAGGGGGGTGCCTCGGACCTTGGCTTGTCGGCTAAACGAGCCACCTCCTTGACGACCTCTCGTGGCAACTTCGCAAGGATGCAGGCCAGGACCTTGGAATGTCCCCTTCTCCCGTGGGTTGGCACACTGGGATCCTGCCCCGTGAATCTGTAATCTGGTGTAGCTAATCTGAAATTTCCGCAACCACTAGAAGGGGGCCCGTAGATGGAACCTCAGCATCTTTGCTACAGTCTGAAGCATCCGACTTCTCCCACTCCGATGGAGGCTGTTCCACTTGCGGGTTTTTTCCCTTGAAGTACGTCGTTCCACTGGCTGCTTCCTGGACGGTTGATGATGTTGTCCCGCATGCGTCTGCTGGTATTGCTCTTGGGAAGAGCGCTGTTGTCCTGGATGTGGACAGATGCTGTTGCTCGGATGGCGATCGCTGGGACCTTGATTTTGGCTGATGTTGCTCCGCGGAGCCATGTTCCCCTTGTTGTCCAAAATGTTGACTGCGATCGCGGGAGGACCATTAAACTTTCTGTCTAGCACCCCCCCACTCCTTCGAAGTTTCCCGCTCTTCCTTCAGCTTCCCTCCTGCCATACTCTGGGTTGTAGTCCGGAGCAGCCACATTCTGCCTAGCTTCTACGTTTTCGGGATAATAATTGAGAACAGTAGGCCTTCCAGTTTGCATTGCATGTTGCTCACCTGCAGGCTGTGCCCTTGAAGTAGAAGTAGGACGGTCGTAGCCATTACCTTGGGACAGGTGCATAAATTTTTCACACCCTTGCTTGTAGGTTTCTTCATACATCTGGGGCACCGAATGATTGAAGTTCACTTTTACGCTGTGATCTAGCTTCTAAGTTACTCACATGTCTCTTGGAAATGGTGGGCGCCTTGTCACTGATGCTTGGTATCTCCTGTTGACCATTCAACCATTGCTCCACAAACGGCTGCTTCTTAGTACTGGGAAAAGCGCGGGGTGCGGCTGCAGACTGGACAGTTCTAGTTGGACTGAAATATTCTGCCTGCTCCGATTCCCACCAGGCGGCGATCCCTACCGGAAGTTGTTCCTTGGTCAACGTATGTGGCTGTTGGATGATCAACCCAGTCTCCTGGGGAAGATTCAGCAATCTCGTTGATCGTTGGTCGAGATTTGGCATACTGCCAGTTACTCACACTTGGTTGTCCACTGCTGTACTCTCTTAAAGTGTGAACAGCAGGTTGTTCCATGTGGCGGCTCCTAGAATTATGTTCCGGTAACTCCTATGATGCTAAGTAGCATTCTCCTGTGCTGGTCCTTCCTGCAGCGACTTGTTGAGATGTCTCCTGTAACAGTTCATCAAGGTCCGAAGTAACATAAGAGTCCCAAGAGTCACTTACATTATCAGGGTGAAATGCCTCAATGATTCCCAAGCTGCGACGATAGTTTCCATTAGCCGTAATCATTCGAGTAATGTCTGCAAAGTCCTCGGCACTTGACACTTGAGGGGGCGCATGGGCAGAAGATAATGGGTCAACTGTCTGGGGCCCCCGAATTCGAGGTCCCTAATCCAGGAGCCGATAATGTCCCTCCTCCTGTAATGGAGTAATCACCACTAGGGGCGTTGGTGTCTTCTGGGTGAATGACGTCACGGCAACGATGCAATGACGTCACGGCTATAATGTAATGACGTCATCGAAATAAAGGAACTTTTACAGACGCCATGATTGTGAGAGTCATATTTTATACCTATAGACGCTGATGCTGCTAATTGCAAAACAGATGGGGTCTGTTGGATGGAAGACGCTACCTGGAGGTTTTTGGCAGAAGTCGATTCCGTTAGAGGCGACATGGTCATAACCTTCGTTGACACAGCTGCTGTACCATCTGCATCCACAGCGGGATTTGTTCTCAGTGTAGTTTCCGTTTAGCCGAATGCCGCTGCATGGAAATCAAGGGATGCTGCTGTATGGGAATCCATTGTAGTCTTAACTATCCCTGTAGTTCCTGCAGCTAACCTAGCCGACTCCACATCTGGGTTGACTAGACTCACTGGCAAATGACCACTGCCAGTCTTATCGTCTCGTCCGTCAGACCCTTTACCATGTCCTAACCGAACATATAAGTCATCAATTAGGGCCCGGGGTGAGGAGGACTTTCGAGAAGATGGCCTCGATGAATGTCGGGAGGAACGGCTGGATGATCCTCGACTGCGGGACTGCATAAGCATTATCATCATGTCCTGCATTTTTTCCACATTTGCGTCAATCCGTCGTTGACGTTCCCTCTTGTCCAACTTCTCGATCCGTTGGCTTGTTGATGAGCTTTGGGAGGAACGGCTAGATGACCCTCGGCTGCGAGACTGCATGAGATTCATCATCATTTCTTGCATTTTCTCCATATTTGCGTCAATCCGTCGTTGGCGTTCCTTCTCTTGGCGGACAAACTCAATCCGCTCCTCATCGGCCTTCCTCCGGCATTCCCAATGCCTCTGCTCCATTTCCGTTTGCTGACGTCGCTGATCTTCATCCATTATGCGGAATTGCTCCTCTCTGTCTCCATTCCGTCTCTTCCTGTTGTCGCTGGACATCTCCACGTAGGTGGGAACTAATGGATTCCACGCCCGATCGGTGACTGCGAAGCTGCTCATTGATGTTGTTTTGCAGCTGACTCATCAGCTGGTCAACTTGATGTCCGACTTGCAGTGCACGTTGACTGATCTCTGTGAGGCTAAGTCCGTTAGAGCTGGGAGAAGATGAAGTAGCTTTCCCCTCTTTGGCGGATGCAGCTGCGACAGGGTCTGTTGTCTGCTGATCGACTGCGGTCGCGCTTGGTGGAGTAATAGCATGGCCAAAAACATCTATCAGACCACTCAAGTTATAAATTTCTTTTCTCTTTCCATCCAATCTCCATTCGCATCTTCTCCTTCCTGCTCTTTCTGCTCTTCATCATCATCATGCTCTTCCCCAAATTCCTTTGAATCCTCAGATTCTGCATTTTCTTCCTTGGATTGGAGGCACACCAACCCTTCGGCTTCCAGTCATCCATTGTTCCTTGCCAACATGAGTGATCTCAGCTAAAGCGCCTGCATCCAAGTTCTTATGCTGTCGCTCTTCAATTATTCGCTGAGCTCGGGCTTGGCCAATTCCTGGAAGGCGCTGAAGTCGATCTGCAGCATCTTTGTGTATGTGTACTGGATCCATTGTAGTTGACACCAGGTAGCGCAACGATACCACAGATAATTGCAGAATTGAAAATTATCAAGTTTACAATGGCATGTATGCAATGGAACACAATACAAGTAGCACTATGCACAATAGAGTGTATGCAATGGAATACAATACAAGTAGCAATATGCTCTCTCTCTCCTCTCTACTATTTTTTTTTTTTAAGACTAAGTGTGAAAGTGACTCCAAAAATAACAGAGTGAAGACCAACACAAAGTCCACCGGGTGAGTCATTAAGAAACTGACACAAAAGCCAAACACAGAAATAAACTAACTCAATTCACATCAAAGACACAAAATAGTATGAATTAAGTAGTCAATATTTGTTAGGCAACTATGAAGAGCAGTTGAAAAAAAAAAATTAATTTAAGTTCCCTTTGAATTAATTTAATTGCCCAAATTAATTTCCCAACTCAGTGAAACTGCTTCAATAAATATTTCACAAAATCTAAGTTGAAATGAGAATTATCAAACAAATATTTTAAACTTCAATTAGCAGAATAGCAATAAACCAGCAAAATATATACCACTGTAGTGTGTGGCACCCAACTGTCAAACACACAGTCAAAATCTTTTAATCAGATAGCAGCACTAATGTCACAATGACACAACACAGCTGACAGCTCAAGAAAATTTAACCACAATCACCAGTTGCATGCAAAAATTCCCACTGAAACTGAATTTCAGCAAGAAAGCCTCAGGCTAAGAATCACCAAGCAGCAAGACACTACTGCTAGTGACAAAAACGAAATCTCAGATCAGCCCACCTTGCTGAACTGAGAAGACAAGATGGTGGCCACAACACAATGTGCTCCAACACATGCAGCCACAAAAATATAAAAAAACGTGTCAAAATGGCAATGACAGCTCACAGGATAGACCGAAAAATGCTGGCGTGTCTCAAGCAGCCGCAGGCTGCTTGACGACAGCAGACATTGCTATGGCTCTTATTCACATAAATGCGACCTGGAATTTGTCGCATCCAAAAATCGGCAATGAGGGTCATTTAACAGGATAATTTGCACTCAATTGTCAAGATTCATTACCAAATAGACCCTATAACCCCAACTAACCTGTTAAAACATCCCAGGAACTTCGTAGCAGACCTGTGAACTCACGAAGCGAGTCTTAAATCCACCGCTCGCAGCCATGGCGTTGTGGAAGCGTGGGACCGGAAGTGAGCACCGCGCATGTGCAAATCGGCGTGGGAAACCCACTCTCAATTAGATGTACACAAGAGACTGACTAGAAAGGACCTACTGCTCTTACCACCGATAGAACAGGTATAATTACCGCTTCTACATTTGGTGTCAGGAGTGATACTTATTGTCAGTATCCATCATCTCACACTGAACCACAGGATACGCTGTATAGTGTACCTGTGTTGTGGATTTCAAGATTTTGACAGCTGTTTGTTTGTAAACAGAAATCAGCTGATCGGCCATTGACACTGAGATTTGAACCTGCAGGTGACGGTTTTGAACCTTCAACCTTTACTACTGATCCATACATTACTGTCTTTAGCCTCTGTGTGTTTAGTACAAACCAGGCAAGGCGAACATAGTGTGCTGTAGTGTATACATAGGCATTTAAGTGGTTTGCCAATACCAACAATAACATTGACGTAGATGTACGTTTATGCTAAATTTTTAAAACTGTTCAAAGTTACGAACTGTTGGCACTAAATGGTTTCAGTGCACCGTAGTCTTACACACTAATTTGTAATATCTAGTGCACATGGAGCGTTAAAATGATTTTTTATTTACTGTCTGGCCGCGAAAGGGTAGGTGCAGTCTAATCTATTATGCCTTGGATTTAAGCTCAATAGTATTGGTGATACTCATTTAAAGTTCCTGGTCTCCCTGGTTGAACCGCCTGGCCCCCTTTGGCACCTGCTGAAAATGGTAGGTCTGCAGTGCTACAGCAGCTACTCATAGTTTACTTTTGCTTAGCGGATGCTCTGACAGGGTATAATATACTGAGATAAAGTCACAACCGAGCAAGATTATGCTTGTTTTTAAATAACTTTGATATGACAGCTGTCTGGCACCATGTCAAGTTTTGCCGATTCCTGGTATTCTGTCAGCTATCACTCAAGTTTTGGGTAAATAACTGCTTCTGTCAAGAAAAGATCATGCAAAATAACAAGTATACTAACTCACCTTACTTTCATTTAAGTTTAAACAATGCTGGAACTCCATGTCATGATCATTCATCACATGTATATTTGTGAAAATTATGCACAGCTCTGTTGTCAATTCACCATGCTGTTTTGGCAATCTGTGCGTGACGCAACTTAGACCTGGTCGCTTAAGGTGCTGCCACCATGCAGAGTTATTGGAACTTTTCTCGTGTCCCCATTATTAGGGCAGGAGGATGACACAGCAATGAGGAGACCCTTTTATTTCATTGCAACATCTCTTTTCAGTAGCTTGAATCTGTTGAATTTAATGCTTGGGCTGGGAAATTTGTCAAAATTAAATACAATAAAAAAAACATACAAACTAGAGAAATGGACCTTTCATTCATCAAATAACTTTTTCCATCAGCCAGAAAAAGTAGAGAAGAATATATGCAATAAAACTTGATTTACACGTCTCAGTTTGATTAAACCCAGTAATTACCATCTTCCCCACGCAAAATGGTAGTTATATACCGCTTCAAGTGTGTTGCCTCTAAATAGCCCACGCTGGGGCTGGTGGGGCATAAAACACAAACTGACTCACTCACTCACTCACTCACCGCTTCTAGGGTATAATCTTGTATGCTCAAATTTTCAGAGTCTTTGTAAATTTTTTATTGATTTTCCAATTTTTTTTGGGGGGGGGGGGTCCTTGTCGTGCTGCCAAACCCTACAGCTAGTGCATCAAGGGATTTGACTGGCTTTAGAATAGCCTGCTGAATAGCCAAGGGTATGCTGCCGCACAACCTATGTTTAATTTTGTTCTGTTGGATACTACTCTGCCCGTCATATGATGGGTATACTGCTACATAATACATATACAGTTCAAAATAATATGCAGTAACCAGAGACAGAGGTTAGACACAATATTAAAACAATTCATTTTTTCATCAAACGGTACACTGCTAGTAAACTGAAGGACAAAAATAAGTTATTACTTTTCAATTTGAAATAATTTAAAGAAAAAAATTCTTCAAACTTATTTGTTGTGCCTTCAATGTTTTAGGCATTAACAGCGACTATATGTTAACATATTCTTGTCTTAGGTCATTGCCTCTGCACTCACCAGATGGAGATCGTGAAATGCAGTAATTAGGCTATTCCTTAAGATCAGTTGCTCTAAACTGCACAAAATGCACTCAGAAAAGTTGCTTGATCCTTCCTGAGTTGGGATACGCCAAATAGACTGGCATTGGGTAGACTCTCTCCATTGAGCAATGAGGCCTAGCAGTTGGGAAGCTGGCGGCTGGCATGTCCCAGTATGAGGTTGCACGTCAGAGGGTCTGCTCCCAGCCAGCAATCAGCAAGCTCATGGCCAAGTTTGGTCTAACAGGGTGAATCAAGGACTTGTCGAAGCCAGGCAGACCTGCAGTCATGACCCATGATGAAAACATGCACAACATCCATCGGAATCTGGGTAATCGTTTCAAGACCGTTTCAAGACTGCCAAATCCACAGCTGCTGAAATTCCAGGCACTCACAACACAGGAGCGAGTGCCAAAACAGTTATGAGATGGCTCACCCAGCACTGTAAGCAGGCCTGGCAGCCAGACTTCCATGCGAAATGCCTGTTTTCAGAGATCTGTGAACACTGTTTTCCAACTTCCTGATATTTATTCATTATGCAGTTAAATGGTCACCCTAGACTTTGTTTGATCTGATTTGTTGAAAAACTACAGAGTTACAAACTATTTTCATGTGCCATCCAAGTATTTTTCCTCCAGGACTAAGTACCACAGTCTCCTAAAGAGGCGATAACTTATTTTTGTTATTCAGTTTATATAACATATTGATGCATTAATCAATAGAAATCACAATATTTTTGCTAAAATTTCATGGAAAATAAACCTTTACAGCAAAACACTTTGATATAGAATTAAAGTGGACTGTGGCACTGTGAAAAT
Organism: Platynereis dumerilii; assembly: GCA_026936325.1. NCBI lineage: Eukaryota > Metazoa > Annelida > Polychaeta > Phyllodocida > Nereididae > Platynereis > Platynereis dumerilii. Next base: position 14,048,742 of record JAPTHN010000018.1, read on the forward strand.
GGCACTTCGTGACTCATGATAGCCAATGAAGTTTCATCTTCTCTACTTTCAACATGGGAAACATAGAGGCTGTTTGATTAGTCATGATCAAGAGTAAGTCATTTGACTTCTCATAACAAATTTTAGATCGAAAATCAGATGCATAATCCTTTCGTTTGGCTGTCACCAACAAGTATTAGGTTTGATCATGACAAATCATCAGCATGATGACACACGAAGTGCCATTTTTACAGTGCCACAGTCCACTCTAATTCTATATCAAAGTGTTTCGCTGTAAAGTACATTTAAGAAATGAAAATAAACAACACCCACAGTGGGGAAAGTGTTATCAGTGTTTTTAGTGAAATTCAAGATGGAGTCACTTTTAATAAAATGTGGATTTTGCAACCTGAAAATTGGCATTTGTTGGTGACTGGTGAGTTGTCAATATTCTTTAACCACTGTATTGATAAGAATGACCAATTATCCGACTCACAGAACAATGACTCAATTGTTTTTGATTTCAAATGCAATAAAATGGCCTGTGAAGTGGCCGATTGCCTTGTGTCAACATCCAATTGACTACAAAGTCGTAATTAGCAGGGATAATTGCAATTTGTAATCATTCAAGTGACTTTGCGATAGTCATGATAGCAGCCCATGCTTAATTGCAATCACGGTTAAAGTTTCCCTGAATGATAAAATTCTTTACTAAATATTAAATTTTACAAGCATTATGATGTAAACTTGTGATCATTAAAAGTTCATACTAATTTGATAAAGTATTTCTCCGATTACATTATAATATTTATCTTGATAATTTCTCGATCCTCCATCACCTCCATTATTGACTATATTTATCTTGATAATTTCTCAATCCTCCATCACCTCCATTATTGACTATGTCACAATGACCATTGTTAAGCTACAAATTAACAAATTCTCACAAAGGTGATGAGTCTGATGACGTCATAGAGTTGATAGCAATCAACACTGCTGATTTTTTCCGTGCGTACCCGAAATAAATCTAGGGGTTATTTAGTGCATTTAAGGCATCATTTCAACAAGAAAAAAACGTCCTACAGCTAAGAAACTTTACTTTTTAAAAATTAGACATTTTTGTATTTGAAACCTGACCTATCATTCGAGTTAACTTTAAAGATATAGCCTGATGGTCACTGGCAGTTTGCTCTGGTGGATCTGCTCGCGGAAGCTTGACACTTGGTGGCTGGCTAGAGTTTGGTCCCAGTGGCTCGGATGTACCTGACCACTGCAAGTTGAAGCTGATCCTGCCAGGCAGTAAGCATTCTACAGGGATTTGGCAGCTTCCTACAATCTATGCAGTTCAGCAGGAAATCTGCATTTCCCCGAGGTTTCTGTAGGATCTCTTCAATCACTCAGTGCAATCCAACATTAGTCCAGGAGCCACTCCACAACACAGGACTTATTTTAGAGTTGGGTCATTCCATGTCAAATCAGGCAGTGGTTCCAGCCGAACCTTCTCAGGCTGTTAATAGGTTTACTGCAACTGAATATGTGCCAAGACAACTCATTAACAAAATATGTAAAGCCAGGGATTTACATTAGTTAACTTGAAAAGCACCTGTATTGACTTAGCATTAGTCTCCATCTTAAGTAAGCATTGTCACCAGGTGGAAAATATCCCTTGTTGATGGTTTGATTTTGGTGGCTTTTGGTGTCTTGTAATGAACTATGTCACCAAAATAATATCTACAGATAGTATCATTTGGTAATATTGACATTCTTAAGATGACTCAAGCTCTGTCTACTTCTGTCTGAACATGAAACTAAATCACTAATCCAGCACTGCGCAGATTTTATATCATTAGTTGCCACTTCTTGTACTAATTTCACTGGTATAACTGTATATTGAATATAAGTATAAATGAACCTTTCCATAAATTGTATGTTACTATAGAAAGCCACCATACGGTGTAATCTGGCCTGTAAAATTTTCTATTTTGAATGAGAGAGATTGATTGATATATATTATACCACATTCTATTTGCTATGTTGGGATATAATTGTAATGTTTTCATTATAATTCTAATCTCCAAATTGTTGGGATTACTATAATACTTCATATTACTATGATATTTTTTTCATTTAGACTTAAATGCACAGTGCATTGGGACTTTTAGTTAATACTTTTAAAAAGCACTATATCAAGAAATGCACATCATCATTCTCATCTGAAGAAATACATTTTGTACAGTTGTAAATCATCCATGTAAATCTGCAATTTCTTAGTGGAATTCTGCAATAATTGGCAATTCTGAAATGCATCCTGATGCATCATCCAAAAACCAACACATGCTGGTTTGCACATCTCTGTACCCCATTGTATCCTACCTATGGATACCTATGGATGTACTGGAAGCTGGCTATGCCACTATTTCCAGATCTGAGTTTTCCTCCCGGTTCAGGTTTCGGTGTTGCGGCGATAATCTAGGGTCCAAGGATAAGTTATGGTCATATTTGAAGGGCTGGTCTCTCCACCATCTGTCGAGTCTTGCTTCAAAGGTCTTGATAGATGGGCTATTTACAACATCATAGGGCAGGCTATTCCAGGGAGCAACCATTTTACTAGCAAAGAAGTGTGATTTTGGATGGGATTTTAGTGACCTGGGCAAGAAGAGTTTAAAGTTATGACCTCGTGTATTGCTAGTGGAGAGGACTAGGTTTGGAGCTGTTGATCTGTCATATTTGTGAAATATCTTATACGTTTCTATCATTGTGCCTCTGGTTCTTCTGTACGCTAGCGTGGGAAGCTTAAGTCGTCTGAGCCTTGCGGTGTAGTCAAGGTTACTCATTCCTGGCAGCATTCTTTTGGCTCTTCGTTGAACGTTCTCGATGGCAATGATGTCCTTCTTCATGTATGGAAACCAGATTTGACCAGCGTATTCTAAGTGGGATCTAACATGGGCCGTGAACAGGATCTTGAAGGTTTCGTCGTCCATGAAGTTGAATGAACGTCTGATGGTACCCATGATGGCATTGGCCTTGTTGATTTTCGACTGTATGTGTTCCTGGAATTTCAGATCTTTATCAATGATGACTCCAAGGTCGTTGAACTTCTCAACCAATTCTAACTCAACTGAGTTTAGAGTATAATTATTATCTGACAGGGTGTTGCCAAGACGGAGAATCTTACACTTGGATGAGTTGAACAGCAGTAAATCAACGCTAAACACGGGTTATCTTTGCTGAGTTAAGAGATTTAACCCATGTTAGTGACTCACCGTGATGTATCAACGATTTCCTTGGTTAGTTGCCCTGGAAGTTACCACTGACGACTTCTGAATTCGACAGGACAGTTGAATTCGACATGCACACTGGGGGGCTACAAGTGCATTTGACAGTGGCTCCACCTGCAGTGTAATTCGTTTTAGTGTCGGCCAAAATGTCAACAACTTGCTGGACTGATCTAATCACTTGCCAGGCAGGTTGGTGAGTGGCGAATTCAACTGTCGTGTCGAAATTAGATGTCGTTGATGGTAACCAGAAAAGTTAACCCAGCTTTTTCCTGGGTTAAAAAGCTGTGTTAAGCCTTCTTCTTGTCCGAAAATGGGGTGTAAATCCAATAATATTGATCAACAAGCAAACAAAATGCATTGAAAATGCTGTAAACAGAACAATCATTGACAACTGGTTACGTCACGGCTGCACAAAATAATTGTTTAAAACTCGAATTTTAATGCAATCAATGTGAAATTTTTACACAGTGTTACCAACTAAATTAATCAGCTTCGCTGTGAAGCACGTAAAATATCTTTGACAGATTTTTTTCGCCAGTTCTCTGAAGTTGGTCATACAGAAAACTGTATAATCTCCGATTACAGAGTTGTATAATAAAAACGGCTGGGTGGAATTTCATGCCGAGTTTAGCGAAGACGCTATGGGTATCCAGCAAGACACTGTAAAAATTTCAAGTGTGTATCTTCAAAACTGAGTGAGTTATTTCATTTTTACTGCAATGGAAATGGTTTTTACAAGCCTTTTTTTTTCCTGTGTTAAATGACGCTGTCATTTTCGGGAAACACCCGGGAATCCCCATCAAAATTGGGTTAAATGTCCCTCACAACAATAAAAAGATAACCTAAACCACTTTTTTGTTGATACATCACAAGCTAACACAATTTTGTAAAACCGGTTAACTAACACAGAAAATCACTAACACGGGTCAGAGTTAACCCACTCGTTGATACAATCCTGTACTGAGGTGTCCTTTGAACAATACAATTACAATTACAAGGGTTAGGGCATGCCAATCTACGATCTACACACTTCTTCGTTGTTATTTTCTTGAAAGCAAAAAAAAATCCATGCCTCAGCAATCTCACGCATGCAGCATCTTGTGAGCGCCAGGTGTCTGCTGGTTGACAGAGACAATCATAGATTAATAGTCACAATTGATAGACTAGTTAATCAGTCCTCAATTAAAACAGCTTCCCAAATGTGTACTCGTATCACTGCAATTGAGGGAGCTCAGCTAGCCAAGGAAATGGCTATCACAATTCTAATAATTCCAGACCAGTTATACTGGGATTTCAAGATGCTAGTTTGTATATGGTAAGAATTACAAACAAGATAGTTACGGTTCACAGATAGACTAAAAGATGATTTATTGCAGGTAACAGCAGGTTATATAGAAATATGAACAAACAGGTAATTGGTGGATGGCAACAGCCAATCAGAGAACAGTATTAAGACAATGGGACAGTGCCCTTATGCATGGTATAAACAGTATGTGGGTTCAGTGATTCTGGACTCCAGGTTTCATAACCAGAAAGGTGCTAATTGTTAAAGTGCAATTAACTTCCCTTAGATAATTGTTACAGTCTTTTATCCCCCCAATTTATCTTAATTCCCAATAGAAAGAATGCTGGATCACAGAGAATTGTCAGATGCCTTGGTTTGGCAAGGCCTTTGTGTTGGGGCTTAATAGCCCCAGCATGATAAATGGTACAACAATATAGAGGATTAAAATTAGGGCCCTTTGTGTAAGTTGCTGTCACAAAGGGCAAGCCATGTGTGAATGGACTTTAATTATATGGTCTCTTAAATGTGGACAATTCTCTGGACTGGCAAACTTGTATAATATATATATATATATATATATTTATTACACACACTTGATAGGTGTACATTGAAAAAATTGACATTTTGGTAATACAATTTAAAACAGAATGTATATATACAATTTAGTATTCACATAATAAATGCAAAAGTTCAAGTTGTTCAACAATCGTAAATTTTGTAAGTCCATTATCTTTAATGTCTTTGATTGCCTGAACAATGGCCAGATCTTCAGACGAGCACCTGCAGGAGTTCAACTTGACAGAACACTTCACATCAGACAACTGAAAATAGTTCTGAATATAATTTAAATTGTCACCTATTATTGTCTGAATGTTTGTGTCACCTCTGGCTGCAATGAATCTGACAAGATCATTGTCACTTTTTGCCATCATATTGTAGATTCTCAGGAACATCGCACAAATTTTGTCATGTGGGTTTCTCATTTCTGCAATGTGGGGGAGAAACCGACAGTGCGTTTTTGGAGGTAACTGACCCAAGCGTCTAACACAGCGGTTCCATAATGTAAGAAAGTCCTTGAAATGTTTATCTCTCAGCCTCCATGCCTGTACTCCATAAAAGTGGCAGCATTGACTTTTGAAAACTGACATAATTATCAGACGATTCATAAAATTTGGGGCATTTCCAAGAAGCGTGTTTGTCCTCCCAGTTAAGTCACTCTTTTTGGCAGATATTTCTTTGTGCTCCCGGAGATCACTTGACAAATAATTTCCCAAGTGTTTGACATCTATACACCAGGACAGTGTATTCCCATTGAGGAGCATATCAACTTTCGGCTTGTTTTTTCGACTAAAAAGGGCACATACAGATTTTTTTGGATTGTATGTCATTCCAAATTCATCACCATAGGCCTCACAGTTCTGTAACATGATTTGTAATCCTTCGGCTGTTGGGCTGAGAAGTGTCAGATCGTCTGCATAAGCCACTGTTGCACAAAAATGTTCACCTATCCAGCAGCCTATTCCGTTGGCCTTAAGTCTGTTAACAAGTATATCCATATAGCAACAGAAAAGGATAGGAGAGGCAATACCCCCCTGACGAATACCGTTACTGGCACTAAAAGAATGTGACGTTTCTCCAAGCCATGCTGTTCTGACCTTTTGGCGAGTATACAGATCGAGAAGGAGCCTCAAGTCAATGGCTGGTATATTCCGTTTAACAAGAATCTCAAAAAGTTTATCGTGACGGATCTTGTCGAAAGCCTTGCTTGCATCAAGACAGCACATATAGACATCGGAGCCATTGTTTATGTAATGTTGAATAATTTCCTTTACAACTAAAGTACACATACTTGTACCATGGTTCCTTTTGTAAGCAAACTGTAAATTGGATGAACAGAGTCTGTCAACGTTTCTGTCTATAAAAATAAGGTCAAATAATTTTCCAATGGACGATGATAATGCAATTCCTCGATAGTTTGCATCATTCCCCAAATCACCTCGATTATCCTTTGGGATCGAAATAATGGTAGCCATCAGTAGTGCCTCCGGCTGGTGACCATGAACAAACATGGCTGTGTATAATCTGGACAGTTCACTGAAAAATCCATCACTTGCATTAATCAGGTGGCTGGATGATAACCCCTTATCCCCATCACCTTTCCTTTGTTTCAGACTTTTGACAGCTTTTCTCACCATTTCAACAGTCACTTCCATATCCACTATGGTGCCATCACTTGATGACATCCCACTGTTAATATAGTCCATGACATTGTTCATAATTCCATCGTCATTTGTCACACTATTATATACTGTTGCATAATTGTTGGCAAAAAGCTGAGCTATGTCTTGCGGCTCAGTCAATGAATTAACTGATTCAGGGGTTCGATGACAAGAGTTGATTTTCCTGATTTCCTTAAAGAAATCTCGGGAATTATTATCGCTCATGTGTTCCAGAAGTTTTTCTTTTCGTAGTTCATTCTCTCTCCGCTTTATGCGTCTCACTGCATAGAGGTACTGCTTTTTGGCATCCCTGTGGTAATCGTACACAACTCCTTGAGTAGGCTTTCCAGCCTGACACCACATCTTGTACCAAAACGAGCACTCCTGCTTGTAGGGCCCCACATGCTCATTCCAGCCAGGTTTAGATTTTTTGAACTGATTAATCGTTGGCAGTACATTATCAGCAAATAAACAACAATCTATCAAGTCATCACAAAATTTGTCAATTTGCTGGCGATGATCCAGTCTGCTGCACCTGCTATCCCTGCAGCTAAGTGCCTGGCATTTCGGTAAACCACTTAAGAGTCTATCTATCTCCATCTGGTAAGCTTGTTTGAGCTCATCATCAACTTTATGCCAAGCAACGCCTTTTTTAATAGTCTCTGATTTTCCTTGCTCAGCAACACCAGCAACGAGAGAGACGCACTGGATCAAAATGCATATTGGCCAATGATTTGACATATTTAAACTGCGATCAAGAACACCTGCATGCAAAATGTCATCCCACATATGCGAACTCACGGCAAATCTATCAATGCATGATGATCCACCACAAGTATCCAAGTAAGTAAACTCCACAGGGAACTTCGGAGAACTCCAAACATCAATTAAGTCGCATCTGCTTGAAGTATCCAAGTAGTAAATGTCATGAGCATTTTTTCTGCAACAGTCAGCATTAACATCACCACCAAAGATTATCCTGTGTGATGAGTACTTGTTTACCAGTATTTCTAGTAAATCACAGGTGTTGAAAAAGTCTTCACTTACAACAGATTTACTATGGTTATCCACAGGCATATATCCATTAATGATGAGTAACTTTTCAGTACCACAGTTTAGTTCCAAAGCACATAATCGTTTGGACTTTTGGGTATCCACAAGTCTAATTCGGCTGGAAAGTTTTTTGTTCCACAGAATGGCGAGCCCTCCGTAGGGCCTACCCTGGATAAGCTGAGATTCATCCATACCAGAAACTCCATAAAACGAATAGTTGCCATTTATTCCTGCTAATTTTGTGACATTTGTAGACAGCAACCAAGTCTCTTGTAAAAGAAGAATATCAACATTCTCCTCTTCAAGCATTTGGCTAATAAACTCCATTTTTAAGCCTCCTAGTCCTGTGCTATTATAGGAAACTATTTTCAGCGTTAATCCTGCCATAATTAATTTTCCGTGGTTCTAGCTGGAGCTTTAGCATCACCATTTTGAGGCTTTGGTCTTGCCTTATACCACTGCTTGTAATATATCCTGCTCGGCCAAAATTCCCCTGTCATCACTTTATCAAACTCTGATGACTTGAGCGTAAGCAAGAAACGCTTGGTTTCCCAACCCTCACTTGAAGTGTCTTTAATTTCCACCGGGTCAATGGATTTGTCTTTGTCTTTTATGTACTCTTTCAGTTGATCCACACTAATGTCTGGATGTACGTTTGTTAACTGGACATAAAACACCTCAGGTCCAGCTTTCAATGATCCTGACCCCTTTGAAGTTCCAGCTAACCCACGGGTCTGTTGCCTCTTCTTGATTGGGGCAGCAAATAATCCACCTCCAGGTCCAGAAATTTGCCGAAAATTGTTCGCTCCATCGTTGACTTGTTGAATTGCACTTGCGACAACATCAGCACCAATGGCTGATGTTGGTGACTGACGAGGGGCTATCCCAGATGCACTACCTGGGGCCATGCTGTTAGGTAATCCATGAGAAGTACTCGAGGTCATGGTAGCATAACTTGGCCTCATAACAGTTGGCTCTTGCTTTTTGAGATCCCTGATTTCATCTTTATGAGCCATCACATCAGTCTGAATGCTGGTCACATTGTCTTGCAGTTGCTGCATGTCTCTCTTCAATTTTGCCATGCTGTCCATTAAGGTCATCACACACCCTCCGGCTTCAGGTGCTGCTGGTGGCAGACGTGTGATATCTTCAACCACTATCTTGGGCATTTCTGTAGACTTATCAATTGCTACTTTGTTAAAGATGCAGATGATATCATCCAATTCAGCCTCTCTGGAGCTCCTCGATGTTGAATTATGTCTCAGGACATTGCTGTGAATGAAATCCAATCTATCAATCTTTTCATATAGTATTTCCTTGGCCTGGCTGATATCCTTGTCATTAAAGAATCCCAATACTGCCAATTTTAGCTGTATAAGAGAAGACCTGTTGATGTAAGTCTTGATGTAGGCCAATACATTGTCCACAATCCAGCTTTCTGCTTCACAATGAGCTCCTATTGTGCCATAGCACCTGTCACAAACAGTGGTCTTGGCCCCCTCTTCACTGCACTTGGCACATTTCTTCCCTGGCATTTCTCAGCTTTCACACTGTATTGTCTCAGCTTTCACACTGTATTGTCCACCCTTGTAGTGAACAATTTTTTTTTTTTTAAATAAAAAACAGTCTTAATTGTAACTTCTCCTTTTCCGATTATCTCCAAATTTCATATTCATCATATCTGATACGTTATCCACAATATCAGCAACTTTGATAAAGATCCAACTGGTATATCCTTGCAAATACTCTTGACTTTAGCAGAGCAAATTTTCTGTTCGTGTTTCCACTTCAGTTTTTCACAGCTATTAAATGCATGGAAATTACTCTTGGACAAAAATGTATCAACTTAAATGTAGACAAAAAGATATTACCCAACTTTTGGATCCAAGCCTCACTGATCAAGGTAAATACATAGAAATGCTGTAGGGAAGCTCTAGCAAATAGATCTAAGGAATATACCTAATATAGTACACATAATTGCATGTCTGATTTTACAATCTGTACAGCATTGTATCAACAAGTGGGTTAACTCTAACCTGTGTTAGTGATTTTCTGTGTTAGTTAACCGGTTTTACTAAATTGTGTTAGCTTGTGTTGTATCAACAAAAAAGTGGTTAAGATTATCTTTTTATTGTTGTTGGGGACATTTAACCCAATATTTACGGGGATTCCTGGGGGTTTCCCGAAAATGACAGCGTCATTTGACACAGGAAAAAAAAAACGCTTGTAAAAACAGTTTCCATTGCAGTAAAAATGGAATAACTCACTCAGTTTTAAAGACACCCAGTTCAAATTTGACAGCATCGTTTTTGATACCTACAGCATCTTCGCTGAACTCGGCATGAAATTCGGCTCAGCCGTTACTAGTACGCAGCTCTCTATACGGAGACAAAACAGTTTTTTTTATGTCCAACTTCAGAGAGCTGGGGAATAAAATCTGACAGAGATATCTTTATTTGCTTCACTATGAAGCTGCAAATTATAGGGCCTGTTTGTTTCAGCTGATCTGAAGGATCTGGATCCATCTGAGCTGAACCCTGATCTGGAGAAGGATCCACAGATCAGTGATCCAGATGCGGATCCCTTGGGATCTGGCTGTGAAAATTTGAGGATCCATGGATCCAGATCCAGATCATCTGGATCTGTCTGAAACAAATGCGAATCCTGATCTGGATTCACAGATCCACATTTTTTTCAGCACTGATCCGGATCTGGATCCAGATCACAGATCCACAGAACTGGATCCAGATCACTCAGATCACCTGAAACAAACACAGCCATAGTTGCCTGCACTGTGTTAAAATTCCACATCGATCGCATCACGATTCGATTTATTAAAAATTATTTTCTGAAGATGAAATATTTCGGAGCAGTGTTTTTCTTGCTGTCATGAACTGACAAGCCAGTGACGTCATCGTGTGACGTCATCATGTGACGTCATGGCCTGACTTCACTAAGTTCTGGATGATTGTTTTGTTTACAATAATGTAGTACGGCAGAATTCCTACAGGAAATTGCACAATTCTAGAATTCTTTAGATCTTTGTATCAGTGCCGATTCGTTCAGAATTATACACTCTCATGGAAGAAATTAAATACTCAAAGTCTATGTCTGGAGGATTTGCAAAAATTGCAAAAAGACACATTCTAATAATTGCAAGGCAAAATGTACTTATATATCATGCTGCTTCCATTGTGCAGTCATCTTGGCTATACAACATTAGAAGAACTCACAAGATCAGTTGACCAGAAAAAGCAAACAGACATGCTCATCCTCGATTTCTCGAAAGCTTTTGACACCGTAGCTCATCAACGTCTGCTCATGAAGCTGGAACACTATGGAATAAGAGGTGACTTACACGATTGGATCCGGAATTGGCTGACTACCAGAAGACAGAAGGTTGTGGTCGACGGGGAAAATTCTTCCGAAGTTCATGTCAAATCGGGCGTCCCACAGGGAACAGTACTCGGACCGCTAATGTTCCTGCTATTTGTAAATGACATCGGCCAGAAGATAACATCAAGACTGCGACTATTTGCAGATGACACGCTGCTATACAGAGAGATAAATTCCCGAGAAGACGCAAAACAGCTGCAGAAAGATCTTTCTACCCTAGAAGACTGGTCCAAAACATGGCAGATGCAGTTTAATCCAAAGAAGTGTATTGTACAGAGGGTCCACAAGTGTCGAAGACCAATCATAGAAGACTATCACCTGATGGGACATACACTCGAGGCATCTAAGCACAGCACCTACCTGGGAGTAGAGATCTCAACAGACCTGAGTTGGACAGAACATATCAACAAGATCACAGCAAAAGCAAATAGGTCCCTCGGATTCGTGAGAAGAAACGTCAGCAAATGTCCAGAGAAGGTGAAAGAACAAGCCTACACAGCCTTGGTCAGGCCACATGTCGAGTATGCCTGCTGTGTGTGGGACCCCCATCTACAGAAACACATCAAACAGATAGAAATGGTGCAAAGAAGATCGGCCCGGTTTATCAAGAGCAATTACGAAAGAGAAGAAGGAACGGTGACTGCACTACTAGAAGATCTGAAATGGAAGACACTGCAGATAAGAAGACAACAACTTAGACTGGTCATGATGTTTAAAATAGTACACAAACTCATTGGAATCACACTCCCAGACTACGTCACAAGGGCAAATCCAAGAACAAGAGGCTACCATGAACTGCGATTCCGCCAGCTCAGTACCAGCACCAACCTGTACAAATTCAGCTTTCTGCCTCGAACAATATGTGATTGGAACCAGCTACCAGCAGCTGCGATTGAATGCAATTCCATCGACGCATTCAAACAGAAGCTGATGATGTAACTGATGTCAAGATGTGGTTTTTAGCTGTACAGAGACTCCTGCCTGATTTTACAAGTTTTTAATGGTTTTTAACATGGATTTTAAGAGGATTTTATAGACGCACTATGCAGGATGTCACCACACACACGCACCCCTTGCTGTGATGGAGAAATTCCTTTGCGAGGTCACCCATACAGATACAGATACAGATACAGATACTAATTAACCTGACTAACCTCTCTCTTTTTCACATTCCAGATTTACACACCTTTGGACCAAGAGCTGTGCACAAAGTACGTTTCATATTTGTTATTGTTTGAGAGAATAAATTCCCTGAAGCAAAGCTGCTGTTACCCGCATTAGATATAACATTCGATGAATCCTGTGAACTCACACTTAGGGTATTTCATAGGGGGTGTATTCACCTTTGGGTCATAGTAGTAATACTCAAGTGCACCCCCTGTTCACCCTATTCACACAATAATGTACTTTTTAAAAATGAATAAGAGTTGGTCTATATTTGTAAAATAATGTACCAGGCGTGGAAAAATTAAAAAAAATCTAAATCTAAATCTGAATCACTTGTCAAAAGAGGCCCACACAGAGTTTCATGAAAAACCATATCTATATTCCGTTGTTCTGAAATTGGTATAATCTTAAAGAATGATTGATTAAAACCCTCTATCCTGTGACCAAGAACTGATTTGCTATGTAGAATATTGCATATCATCCTCGATGTGGTAGTTCGGAGGAAATTAAATTGTTTATTTTTCAAAACGAACCCCAGATGAGGTTAATAGTACATGCTGAAGAATTAATAATAACCGTCTGTCCTGTGACCAAGAACTGAAAGTCCATGCATAATATTGCATATCATCCTGTGATATTGTAGTGCTGAGGTCAGCCTGAGGAACTAAATTGTTTATTTTGCAAACAGGCCCCATACGTGGCAATTTTGATAAGAAGTGCCTATATTCATTGCACTATTAAAGATTTTTCCCTACACATTCACAAACTGTAAGTTAGTATAGTTTAATGGGTTTGGTATGAGGTTGCTATTATAAGGTTAGCCACTTAACTCGACTGGCAGGCCATCAGATTCTCATGGGGAAGGTTATTGATGATGATTAGACCTGTAAATGTCAGTGAAAATTTCCCGCTTGTTTGTCTCACTCTTCCAGCTGTGACCTGTTTTGATTTTCTCATTATTTTTTTATTGCTATTGTATAACAGGATGGTTTAACTTATCATAATATTAAGCTCTACTGCAACTAATTTGGAAAAGTGATTACCATATATATGCCTTTTGATAGCCTAGGAACACACATCCTATTCTTTTCTTTTGTGGAGTAATTGGTATAGCTTATTTTATTTCTGACATGTACCATAGGGTGATGCAAAAACATGAAGTTTGGAAATGTTAATCGGGCAGCCCCTGAAATTGTTCCAATATTTGAAAAAAAATTCTGTAAATTTTGAGCTCAATCGGACTAAAATTAGAGGGTGCTACCGCGTCAAATCCAATAATTTGGCATGCAGCAAGTTCAACTATATCTGGTGCACCAAGCAATGCAGCATGGTATTAATTTTTGGGTCAGTTTGTCAGAACAGCGGATCAAAACTTATGTTTCGCTTGAGCAAACCTGCAGTGTGATTATTATGTAATGCATTACAGAAATCATAACATAAGCATTTAAGGGGACATTCTTAGGAGCCACCTTGGTTCCCTTATCCTGAAAAGCTTCAATAGATAGAGCATGAAAAGAGCTCAAATTAAAGATCTTTTCTTGTGTGATAAGAAAGTGTAACTGGAATTTGCATCCTATTTCCCAAGTGGTGTTCTAACCTTTTAATGCTGTTAAAATCGGGCTAAATTTATTCCTGATGAATATTGTGGAGTGCACCAATAAACATAAAATTACCATTATTTTATTGGCAGGAAAACTTCTTCAACCCATCACCCATAAAACTGGATTTTCGCCCATTGAAATTCTATGTTATATTTCAAATTGAGGTAGCATCCTCTAAAATTTTTCCGATTTGGCTAACATTTTTACTGAATTTTTTATTTATTTTTTGAAGATTTTTGTCAGATGCCTCATCGAATATTCAAAAGTTTATATTTTTGTGTACAATTTGCATCACCCTAATGTATAACACCAATACCCATCAGGCATAGTGATGTCAGTCTGGTGTTGAGTGAGAATATGACGTCCGAATGATGGTGAGAAAGGACACCACAAGATGATTGTCTTTGAGTCTGGTTTTTGACTGACCTTCTACTAACGTTAACCCAAAGCCACGTTATAACATCCCATTAACATTAAGAAGTTATGTTAGAGTAAAGGTGTTCTTCTGATGGCTTTTGACTGACCTTCTAATGACATTAACCCAAAGACAAAATATAACATCACATTAACATTAAGATATGATGTTGTTCTTCTGACAGGTTTATGACAGGCCCTCTACCGATATCATATATCACAATTTGACGAGAGACTGCTGATGAGAAAATCACTTAGTGTAATGTTGTCTTCCTTGTGACACCACATTGAAGTGAGAATATGACATCAGATTGATGTTGAAAATAACTATAGAGAAACGTTGGCCAGTTATGTCTGATCTTCTACGGCCACCACTCTAAGGTCAGAATATGACAACACATTGATGTTGAGAAGTGATGTTAGGGTGACATTGTCCTCCAGTAATGTCAGTCTTTGACCTGCTTCCTCCTGACACCAGGCTGAAGTAAGAACATGATCTCACATTTATTTAAATTGCGATCATTGCCGATCCTTCCAACACTAGTCATGTACGTACTGAAAAATCATGGTATACTGTCCCTCTCAGAATTTTGTGTCATTTCTCTTGGTCATTATCGTGATTGTCATAAATGTGGAGCTGCCGTATTGTTCCGAAAAATATTTTTGTAAATAGATAACAATCACTCAGATTTCTTTCGTAAAAGCCCCTAATGCTATACTCACCATCAAAAATTATAAAAACCGTAATTGACATCCTATTTATGGCAGTTGAGGTTGGACAAGAGAGGACGACACCTGTATGGACGGTGGCACCCCTAGCGGATGAAACAAAATCGGAAAAACGTTGTGAAAATGTGCCAGGTGACTGTTACATCAGTGTTATAAGTGCTTACCGCTCTCCTGCTTTGACAGATTACATATTAGCAGTTTAACATTGCCTTTTGGCCAGGATTTGATTGACGTAATACTGATGACGTAAAGTAGGCTTAATAGGACCTCACTTTAGAATTTATGAATGATTTTTGACTGAGGTCTAAATAGGACCTTAGAAAGAAACCGGAAACTGTCATTAGTACCAAATAGTGATGCAGACTAGACTACTTTTAAGAGGGCGGTCTGGTATTTGCCAAAGTTTTCTAGTTCAGAGCCAATCTAGGGTTAAATGATCTGATTTTGTCACTGGATTGGTTCAGATGTGGCACTGGAATTATGATAAACATTAGGAGTTTTAAAACATTTTTCCATTCTGGTTTTAGGAGATGGCAAAATTCATGTGATACCCTTCATGACACGAGACCAGTCAAGACAGTAGTCTACTAGCACATGTTTTCTGCAGATGGTCCAGTATTTTGGTGATCCAGGGCTAGACTGCAGAGTGCAGACCAGACCATTCCAAAGCGTTTCAGTCTGCATCTCTTCTGACCCTGCCTCTTCACTTACTGATAGAGGCAGACAACTGTCCAGCTCACGGATGTAGTATGGTCCATTCTTTTTTTTAAATAACTCTTCATTCTCTGTTTTTGTTATGTAATTGGCAGTTAGAGAATATTAATATGTTATTTCAGGGCCATGATTGATAATCTATAACAAAGACTACTATCGTACATCTATAAAAAATATTTACATGACATGTATAGACCATGCAAGGTGCTACTTTCTGAACTGGGTGACTAGACTGCAGTTCTAGGTCATTCATCGCCATCTCTTTCCCTTTTCCCTCCTCCTGTCCCAGGCCTTCTCTTGGTATATTGGGTTATTGGTTAGTATCAAGCTAGCGGCCACTTTGCCTTGATTTGATGTTGATCATCACTTGACATCATCCTGATGTCAGTTGGGCATAATTGGATGTCAGGATTATAGATGGAGCCACTAGTACTGAAGTCAGAGTCCCTTGCCCCCTGTCCCTTGCCTTCTCTTGGTATATTGGGAATTAGTATCAAGCTAGTGGCCACTTTGCCTTGATTTGATGTTGATCATCACTTGACATCATCCTGATGTCAGTTGGACATGATTGGATGTCAGGATTATAGATCGAGCCATTGATATGCAATTGTTGATATAACATATTTAGAATTTAATATGACATGCAAATTAGATGTAGCGCAGGCTAAGTAAAAAATTCATGCTTGAAAACTGCCGACCCAAAATTCCTGATGTGATCTTGGAACATAGTGAGAACTGAGTCTGCCAATGCACAACTTGTGAAACAGGTCAGGCAAGGTAATTGACAGGTCAGATCAGGTCAGGTAGGGTATGGGAAGATAATGCAGTGGCCAACACATTCAATTTCAAAATGTGGTTTTAAGAATGAACCATAAAATGTGTTGATATGCTGGTGCTGAAACTACTGTCAGATTATAACTTCAACTGGGGTCATATTCTGACCCAAATCTGCTTTTGACATTGTAATTGGGCAATACCTATTTTAATTGAAAATCCAGCCTTGATATTATGGCCTTGTGCAGATAAGAGCATGACAAAGAGGTGAAAAATAAAATTGTTTCTTATGCACTGAATATTGCTGCAAAATGGAGCAAACTACAATATATCATAGTGATGAAAATCCAACAGACCCAGCGTTAAGCTGTGACCACAATTACGTCCTCTCCTAAATTTTCATCACGGGCTCAGAATTCTCCTGATTCCCTGTCACTATTGATATGATTTTTTTCAGTCAAACACATCAAAGGCTATTTTGAGTAGCCAGCGGCAAAACTGTATCATTGGTTTAGGCCAGAAAGCTGCACAGGGCAAGCAAAAGTGCCAGACAGAAGATGTTAGGGTTGGGACAGAATGTTAGGGTTGGGACAATCAACAGTTTTTGGCATCAACTGTAAATACAGAAGTGCAGGGGCATCTTTTCTTGTGATAATGAACTGATTCACTCTTAAGGAAAGATATTGTAATGACGAATTGTTAGAAGCATGTCTGAGTGGGACTGGGTGAAACAGGAAACTGGGCCTTGGGGTTCGGACAACTCTTGGTTTCATTTGCGACTTGGCGCTTTGATTGCCACTCCTTGATGTGTACACAAAGTATCAAAAATCAATTGCTAGTCGCAGTTTCAGAACTTCCATGGCTGCAATTTAGCACCCTGGCCTTAGACAAAATGTTGAATATTATTATCAAAACTAAGGGTTTCACATCAGCAAAATTTTGCGCATCAAGCCACACTAAAATGCTAAATAATCATCATTTTCTGGCTGGTTTGTATATTTTGAACCGGTGATCCGATTTTCCTGAAATTTTCAAAATTTATTGACATGCCTACCCACAACTAAAATATGGTACTATAGGCTGATGCACACTTAATTTTGTGTGGTTTACAGCAGATAGAAGTCTGGCTTCACCTGAAATACGCAAACATTTGCACCAGGCCATATGATGCCAGGCAGGAGGAATCTGATGTCAGTTTTAAGTCAAAAACAAACCTCAGACTGAAGCCACAATTAGTCGTCATTTTTTTACATATCCAACCTTAGTATGACTCCAGCCGAACATCAGAAATAGACACATAGGGTTAGGTCTTGGTGATGCTGGATCATTGTCAGATGCCCAACTTAATATAACTCCAATATAATATGACGTTGCATTCACAGCAGATTTTGATGTCCACCCAAGGTTATAATTCAATGCTATTTTTTTTCGCAAATCCGCCTTCACTGTAACATAATTTAAACCTCAAATGCAACTTCAGAATGACGTCGTGTTGACATGACAATGCTCGCTTGGTATGGGGCATTATATTGTGCAAAATCTGCATGTACCATGCCAAGTTCATGTCAGTTTACACCAATTTGACGTTTACTATATGACATTATCAAAAATTTTACATTCATGGAATCTTTTACATGATGGTGTAAAATCTAAACAATTAACTCGTTCCCTGCCACACATTCCTATCAAAATATTCCCAATAATGTTTAGCTCAAAATTATTACATTTAAAACAATGATTAAAACTTTCAAAACCAAAAAAAAAACAAAATCAGCAAACCAGTCATATATATCAAATCACATCAAAATAAGACTTGTTAAGATCTAAAATTTTTAATGTATGTAAATTTTCTTATTGCTAAAGACACACATGTCAAATGTTTTTCTTCTAATTTTATCTTTATTCAATAAGTTATTTTGTAAAGTTACATTAGAAATGAGAGAATTATGTTACACTTTGTACCAAAACGGAAGCCACCCATTAATTTAACTTCTGTAGTGTCTATATTTATTCTGGATACTCTTATTAATGTTTAATTGGATAATTATACATTCCCCCGTAAGGGGAATTTATATTGTTTTTGTTGACTTTCATGTTTCATCATCATCTGTTTTCTGTTTATTTTTCCTCAACATTTTGGCAGCTTTTATTTCACAAATAAAATACACAAACTTTCTGAGATGCTGATACAACATTGCTTTTTGGAAACTTTATGCAAAGGAATTGTAATTACATGCAAACTAGTTGAAAATTTGTGTTCACGGTTTTGGCACAACCAATCAGGGAAATTACACTAAATACCCAATAATCTCTAAAGACATACACAGTGCGGAAAGGCTCCTCCTGGTATTGACAAAAGATATTTTGATCTGGTTTCCCTGTTGTAATTCTCAATTACTCCCCAAGCTCTTAAAGCTTAAATTGTCTCTCTGAGTGTTAAGGTGCCTTCTGTGGAGCCTTAAATATAAAGTGACGCAAACCTGTTCTGCCGACAAAAAAATTCAACATATTTTCTTTGATTTCTGCTGAAACTATCTACATTGAAGCTAGGAAATTCAAACATATACATATGTATATTAATGAAATGCTCGTAAGTTCTCTTTCAAATGCATTTCTTAGATTATTCTTGTACATAACAGTCTTTGTGCACAGCTCGTCTTCTTCAGGCTGAAAATTTTGCACTTGCAAAAAGCCATAAAATTGGAAAGGGGTTATAAGTTTAAACCAGTATAACTCCGAGTAGTTTCACCATATATTGTGGATAAGGCTATTGTCAAAATGCTCATAAGTGTTTGCAATCATTTTCTGACCTCTGTTAAGCTCTGAACAAGGCTGAAAAAAATGTAACGCACACATGCTTGAATGGTGCAGAATATTTTCGCTGAATGCAATAGACTTCAAAAAGGACAAAAAAGACAAGCTGCATCATCAAATGAATAAATAACAACAATATTTAGCAATAATGATCTAATATAGCAGAAAAATGGACAAACACTGGCTAAAATCCAAGGATTACTGTAAATTGTATGCTCAAGTGTAAATAGCTTATTATTGATGGACGATAGTAGTATTTGTTCTCATGTGTCTTAGTAATGTTTTGAAACCTTTCAATTGAGATTTCAACATGAACTGAGGCTTCCGTCATAACTTTACAGTGTGCGGCAAAAAATGTGCACAACTTGAACATCTCTATCAGATCAAACAAAAAACTGAAAAATAAAGTTTTGAGTGACAGGACATCTAGCTAAACATATAAGCAGTTGCCTAGCAGTTAAATTGGTGTAAAATTAAAGTTAGAACACTGGCTATTCTCAATAACGTCCAGCCTCTGAAAAATCTTGCTTGCCTAAACCAGAAGAGGCCACAATACTTTAGCCACTGCTGGCCAGCTGATAATTTCTGAATGCCATGAATTTTACATCATAAGGCGGTTTAAAGAAAGAGAATAACTCCAGTGAATATTTGGCATAATATGACCAGTTTCTGTGGTCTGGTGATGATTTTTGCATTGTTTGCTACTGAAAACAGAATGATTCGTCATCATTTTTCATATAAGGGCAAAAAAATTAACACTGGTGTGTTTTAATAGCGTTCTATTCTGGCCAAGACAAACCCACTGTATAAGCCAACAATATCGAGCAGTTTGGTGAATGAACAATATCATTTCAGGCCTGCTTTGCTGAAGGTTTTTGATTGCATGGGTTCAAAACTTGGGATATGAACACAAAATATTTCATGTGGATCTTCCAGACCATAATGGCCGATGGATGTAAATCAGATGAGATAATGAATTTTTGATCTACAGCATCAGTTTCTATGCTGGGCAAGTAAAATATCTCAACATGATTAGGTGAATACGTATGTAAAGGACCCCCACTCTCCATCTCATCATTCAAGCCCTGGAGCACCAAGAAATTTCCTTGGAGGGCTGCACTTACCAAATGTGTCTGTCTATTTATAGATCAACTGTAATGTGATACTATAACAAGATTAGGTATTGTATGTTCTGCCAAGAGAAGCCTAGAGAGGTCATTGGTATTCCAGTTTATCCTCCAGTCCAAAATTCATCAGATCTCAAAATTTCAAATGATTTTATGAGGGCAATAGTAGAGAGAAGCACCCCTTAAATTTTCAAAAGCTTGATTGAAGGCAGCAATTTGGATATACATTACACAACGAGATGCACCTGAAAAAACTGACATACCCTGTCCTTAGACCAAGAATGTGAAAAGTCATTCATAAAAATGAAAAATGCTTTGAGTAAGTCAATTTAGATATGGGTCAAAATTTGATATGTCTGAGACTCTTGTCTCCAGCATTTAACAATAAGTCATGAGGGCAGGAAGGCGCTTGGAGGACTTCCTGTTGTCATTTGTCATTGACAAGGATATGAGCAAAACTTATAACACAAAAAATATGTGGCAGAATATTTTAATCCCATCCAAATATAGCATTGAAGTGGCCAACCCCCCTGAAAATGGCCTGTCTCCACCAACATTTTCTTTGAAAGTTAACAAAAACTAGTACAGGATCCTGATTCAATTAAACTCTTCCATACGTGGAGACTTGACTCTCAGTCTTCTAAAATCTATTTACGAATAGCTGATAAATAATATTCTGTATAAGAGCAGGAGGCTCTTGTGTTAGTGTCTCCAATATTGCTTTATTAGCATCACACCGGATTTGTTTCTCAATAAAAATGAAAGGGACACACATTCTGTGATTAAACCTTGTGTCTGACGTTGTCTGGGAACCCAAGAAAATAACTGAACTATCTGTAGCTCTGTATCATTTATGTAAACCACAATATGTTAGCATTTCTGTTCGCATGTCAGTTGTCCTATCTCAATTTGTCATTAGCAAACGCCTTGCTACATTATTTTGACGGCATATTTCTGGACCGCAATCACTGTGAACATGTGTCACAAGATTTTTGATGTTGCATGGAACTGTTATGTAGAAATTAAATAGGGAAACAATAAGATTCAAAGCAAGAGGCAAGCAGTTCAGGTAGATTATTAAATAAAGGTAACTAAAAACCAATGGTTTCCACAAGATTTGATTTGAATTAGTATTAAATCTACTTGAAGAGTTAGGGCAAATGTTGCAAGGCCACCCTTAGGCTTAAAAGTCCAGATGCAGGTATGCCTGTTGCCAGATATTTTCAAATAAAATCAAAAATTGTCAGATGCCTCAGATCTTTATAAAGGGCAACTGTTATTCTGGTGAGAATCAGGTATATACAGTATGAGTGAGCACCGGCTCAGGTGCCCAAGACGGACGTCCCCACGTCGTCCTTTGCTCAAAGGATTTTTCGAATTTCTCAAATCGGAAATGGGGGGGGGCCTCCAATCCATTTGGTGGGGCCTTGGCCCCCCCCCCCGGCCCCCCCATAGCTACGCCACTGATTATCATTACCGTCACGCTGTCATTAGCATCATGTCAGAAATGGCTTATTGCCTTTATCTCACTAAAATTTTGTTACATGTGACTGGAATGGAAATCAGTTGAACATATATTATCAATAAATGTTTCAACAGAATATTACGTAAAATTTTAGCATTTTTCTTGCATCTAACATGCTTAGTATGAAGTTTGATGCTTCTCTGAAACTACTAATCAAATAAGGGTGCCAGTAACATTTTATCATTGTCTAGCATCTGAAATATGGTTTAGCAAAGACATTGGGCGCTGGAGGGAGTAGTGGAGATCATCTTTATTATTCCGAATCCAAACTATTGATGAAAACAAGTATTTTTTGTTTGTGTCCGTAAATTTCTGGTTCAAGGATATGTTCTATCTCAATAACTATTGGTCATAGAGACCTGATATATAGCTCAATGTGTGCAGAATAGCAACTTTCCTATACTACATTGGTAATACATTCTTCAGCTCTAAGTGGTACGGATTTCAAGTTATAGGCATGATGCTAATGACACACATATTTGGTATTTTAACTGATCAAAAAGCAGTTTCTAAAAAAAAAACCCACCAATGCAAATTTTAAAAGGCATTTCTGGAGTGAAAAATTTTCAAATTTTTTTCAGCTGAAATTTCAACGTTTTCAAATTTTGACCCATATACATGGCTTTGCTGCGTCATAATTTGATACTTACAGAAGCATTGGTTAGGAAATTCTTTTATGTGGCTCCGTGGTACAATGGTTAGCATTACTGCCTTGTACACATGAGGACGTGGTTTCGATCCCCGCTCCAGCCATGTCCAGAGGTTATCACTATAATGATTGGTTTGCTTGCCGTTCAGTAATGTGAGCGCCGGTGAGCAGATTTATCTGGAATTGGCGCTATATAAAATCATACTATATTATTATTACTATATTATTATTATTATTAATTATAGCAATTACAATTCATAGCTATCGCTGGCCCAATTTTTTGCCACACTCTTTACAGTAGTAGTAGTAGTAGGATTTATTTGGCTAAACCAATTACATGAAAATCTAAATTCAAAAATTCATTTATACACTATTCATTAGGTCAGTGTGTCATCATTTAGAACACATCTGCAATATTTGCAAATATTTCGAATTGGAACAATTTTAAGCACTTCTTTCAGTGATCTACACTTTGGAATTTCGTTTGACCATCTTTCAGCTTCGAACTTCATGTGGTGCGAGCTGTGCCTAATTCGAGTAAAGGCAATCCGATCATGTTCCTGTAAGGAAAAAGCAGTGTTTGCTTCGTGCAAATTCATCTCGTGGTTCTGTAGGATGCCCTCCTATTGCTGGTTGAAACTTCTACTCTCCGTGAGATGTCTTCCTGGAATTTCTCTGGTCTGGGAGGGTTTTGCCCAATCAGTTCTTGTAACACACGACCCGCAGGGCTTCGGGTTTGAATTGCCTCACAGATAAATGTCTGAAGGTAGCTTCCTTGATATTGTGGACGAGATAACAGCTTCTGAAGAAAAGATATTTGGAGTTTCCGAATATAAGCTTTTGCCCCACCTTCGCCACTTTCAATAAGGGCAATGTCATTGCAAGTAGTTCCTCTAACTCCAAGGAGGTTTTTTAAAGTGCTGTTGTAAACTGTTTCTGCAGCTTTAATATCCAGTGTCATCCAAGATGACTGAGAAAGTTTTTTCTCTGCTGCAATAACATAAATTCATTGACATATGCAGTGGCGGCTCCGGGATATTTTGGTTGGGGGGGGGGGGCTGAGGGGAGGCTTCAAAATATTTGCCGGGGCTGACAAAAACTAAGACAAACCCTTTTGTTGTTGCCCATATTTACGCCTATGTGCTTTAACAGAATCAATTGGTGACAGTAAGGACAACATATTATTAAACAGTTTAAGAAGGGTAAGTTCCTCTCCTAGAAAAGAAACTTCAGAATTCAAAAAGGCCTTGACATGTACTGTTTTTATAATGTTGGCCAGAGTGTGACCCTGTCATCCTGATTTCAAAAATTCTAATTTTAGCCTCGTCCAAAATAATAAACAGGAGTAGTGAAAGATCTTCATTTGACACTAAAATGCCAAAAATGGTTGGTTGATGAAAATATTACAATGGATGTTTTCAATTGTCAACATGATTATGACTATGAAACAAATATTCACACGTCACACTACAGAAAAGGATGCAGTTGGTGGTTCATCAGCATGACAAATAAGTTTGAACTTTATACTTATCGCAATATGACAGGTTTAATCATTATTTACCAATTTAAAGGGTTAAATTGATTTTCCAATATATGTTTAACCATGTTCATTATTCATTTCATATTACTTGACCTCCAATTTGGTTTTTAGCGGCGTCAGCCAGCTCTTACAGTAAGCATTTTTGCTAATCTTGTTAGCACTGCTGAGCTCGCCCTCTCTCACCAATCTCATTCAAACTTAAAATACAGTCTCAATAGGATTTTTCCTTGAGCCCAGTCGATTTTGGTGTTCCACCGTTACGAAAAGAAACTCAATAAAGAAACTAAATAGACTGAAATTCAAGGGTCAGGGGTCACGCGAACCTGCTTCACTTCGTGCATTTCCGTGAGGGGGGCGTGGCACTGAGCAATGATTGATACATGACATTGTCATTCTGCTGTATCAAGCTCATTCAATGTGTCTCTGTATCTAAAAGTGTGACAATTGACACATGTATAGATTGTACTTTAAAAGGCAAAGAGCAATTCAGTGGCAGATCCTCGAAATGACTCAGGTCTCTAATACCAATTAGCAAGCTAAGGTGTGAAGGTAAATTACGATTGACATTTGAAGAGCAATTAATTTGGAATGACTCTGGCCTTTGCTAGTATAGAATTTGTTTCTACACATCAAGCATTGCTAGGGTCTTTGAAATAATATATTTAACAAATTCTCACAACACATCCATTTATTATTATTATTTAAGAGAGACTTACAGAAAATCATTAACTTTACAGTTGATCAAATTTTATGCAAATCTCGGTTGGCTTATTATATTAAATGGTAATAATTTCAATGAATTTTGCCAATTTCACAAGTGCCATCAAAGGCTGATGACCAGTCATGAATCTATGACGCCGCTTAAAGTGCTTGCACGTTATTTTTTGTGCTGTTATTAATCATTTATTTTCATCAAAAATAACACTAAAATTGACTTTGGCTTGGTTTTTGTTAATTATGGTTACAATTTTGTCCAAAGTTTTTCAACACTATATCATGAACGTTTCCTGGTGGTTTGTTGCCTTTAATACTTATACTTTTTGTACCACAAGTGTTTTGACCAACTGTGGAGAATTCAATTTTTGCAGGGCGAAGCTTAAGGTGCAGCTCCTCACTGCCTTCAGTTAGAAATGTAAAACCCCATCAAAATATACTCCAGTATGTGTATTATAAATATTCCAATAATTGACTTCTTGGATTAAGTGGAAGTAGTTATTTTTTTGAAGAAATAAACCATATTCTGGTTCTGTCATGATTCACCCCAGTGTACCGATTCACCCCATATTACGGAACAACGAAAGCTCATTAAGCTCAAACCTTTTGGATTTAGTTTCCCTAATATATTAGCTTTCAAAATATAAGTAGTAGTTAATTGTGCTATAACTTTCACTTTTTATCATCGGTGGCCAAAATGTGTACACAATAGTGTGCTACAAGCCCAAACTGAATAATAAATGTTGAGCAACAATCTAACAGCTTATTGTGGATTTGTAATGGTGTGATCACTGAGGTTTATTCACGATTGACCAAATGGTCAAAAGCACGAATTAACACATTCAGGTGTTGACAACAACCTGATCACTCCCCCACATTTATGCTTTTCTTTTGTATTTGACCACTTCTGACTCAGACACCTCACTCACCAGCAAGTGGTCAAAGGCAATCCTACTCTTGGCGAAATAGTTCCCTTTTGGCCAATGTATTTATGCAGAACTATGAGCTAAAAAAGGCTGGAAAATTAAATGTACAGTTACAGCTAATTCAATGTACATATTTATTAAATGAGAAAAAAGAAAAAAAGGCCTATTAAAAAGACAATTTACATGCATTTTAAAGTCTGATACCATTGTTTGGATTGGATGTGCAATGGAGCAAAACTCCAAACAATTATATTGTCTTGTGAGCAATACTTTGTGGATAACACCAATTATGACAGTTTTGTTAGATAATCAAAATAAGATCAATCAAGGTACAATTTATGAAGTAACATGTACTAGTCCCTCACATGAATCCAAAAAGATGCCTAGAAGTGTGATTTCGTTGACCCCCCCTGTTTAGCCAGGTTTCATGGTACCAAATTGTAGCAAATTTAGTATAGATTCTATTTCTGCCTGTTACCAAGTTGGCAAAATACCTGAAACATACTCAAATTTTAAAAAAAGAGACAAACGTTGAAAAAATTAATTTTTTTAATATTTTGCTCCAAAAAATATTTAAAATTCAGCCCTGACCTTAAAAATTGTCCGAATATCATGATTTTTTCAGAGGATGATCACCAAAGTATTCTACAAAAGATAAAAGAATTAATTTCTACCTAACTTCAAGATGGCCACCAAAATTAAAGATGGCCGCCTGATAACAAATATGATTTTCCTCTATTTTAGCTATTTTTCCAAAATAATTTTTTTATTAATATTTCAAATGGCTTCAAACTGGAAGGAAGTGGTTGGCTACCATCAATTTATTGTATTTTACCATTTTGTGAAGACAGAAATGATTTAAATGCCATACTTTCCATTTTGTAGGGGTTAAAGTCGGCCCCTACATGCAATATGGTGTGAAAAATCGCTGTAAATGGATCTTGGGTTTTCATCTAATTCTTTGGGTCCAGTTGTGCTGCTTCATTGATCTCCCCCAATATTTAGACAGGTTTCTTTATACCAAATTG
The DNA here is from genome assembly GCA_026936325.1 of Platynereis dumerilii. Classification (NCBI taxonomy): domain Eukaryota; kingdom Metazoa; phylum Annelida; class Polychaeta; order Phyllodocida; family Nereididae; genus Platynereis; species Platynereis dumerilii. The sequence continues at coordinate 14,075,674 of JAPTHN010000018.1, forward strand.
TTGAAAATTTAGTATAGATTGCATTTCTGCTTGTTACCAAGTTGAAAAAATATCTGAAAGATGCTCAAATATTCAGAAATTGCTGAAATGTCGAAAAAATGATTTTTTTTTCATATTTTGCTTCAAAAAATATTTAAATTCAGCCCTGACCTTAAAAATTGTCCAAATATCATGTTTTTTCAAGGATAGAAGATCAAAGTATTCTACAACAGATGACGGAACAAATTTGTTTTTATTTTCAAAATGGCCACCAATATTCAAGATGGCCGTCTGACACCAAATCTGATTTACCTTTATTTTAGCTTCTTTTTGAAAAAAAATTGTTTAATGCATACTTCTAATGGTTTCAAACTGGAAGTGAGTGATCGGCTAATATAGATTGATTGTATTCTACCATTTTGTGAAGACAGAAGTGATTTAAATGCCATACTTTCCATTTTACGCGCGGTTAAATTTGGCCCCGACATGCAATTTGGTGTGAAAAGTTGCTGTAAACGGATCTGGGATTTTCGTCTAATTCCTTGGGTCCTGTTGTGCTGTTTCATTGATCTCCCGCAATATTTAGTCAGGTTTCTTTGTACCAAATTGTTGAAAATTTTATATAGATTGCATTTCTGCTTGTTACCAAGTTGAAATAATATCTGAAAGATGGTAAAATATTCAGAAATTGCCGAAATGTTGACTTTTTTTTTTTCTTCATATTTTGCTCCAAAAAATATTTCAATTCAGCCCTGACCTTAAAAATTGTCCAAATATCTTGATTTCTTCAAGGATAGAAGATCAAAGTATTCTGCAACAGATGACAGAACAAATTTGTTTTTATTTTCAAAATGGCAACCAATATTCAAGATGGCCTTCTTACACCAAATCGGATTTACCTATATTTTAGCTTCTTTTTTTTAAATAATTTTTTTAATTCATACTTCAAATGGTTTCAAGCTGGAAGTGAGTGGTTGTCTAATATAGATTGGCTGTATTCTACCATTTTGTGAAGACAGAAATGATTTAAATGCCATACTTTCCATTTTAAAGGGGGTTAAAGTTGGCCCCAACATGCAATTTGGTGTGAAAAGTCGCTGTTAACGGATCTTCAATTTTAATCTAATTCCTTGGGTCCAGTTGTGCTGCTGCATTGATCTTCCCCAATATTTTGTCTTGTTTCTTTGTACCAAATTGTTGAAAATTTAGTATAGATTGCATTTCTGCTTGTTACCAAGTTGACAAAATACCTGAAAGATGCTCAAATATTCAGTAATTGCCGAAATGTTGAAAAAAATATTAGTTTTTCACATTTTGCTCCAAAAAATATGTAGAAAGCAGCTGTAATCTTGCAAATTGTCCAAATTTCCTGATTATTTAGGCTGTTGATTAACAAAGTATTCTACTGAAGACAAAGGATTTGATAATTCAAAGACTGAAAGATAGACTTATTGACCTATTATGATAGCCATTGACAGCAAAAGTATTCTGATTTGAGAATTTCACACCTTGTCACAAGTGCTCCTGTGGGCAGAGGTATAGATATTACAATATCTATCCGGCATTACCAATGGGACCAATTTTACATGCACAGTAGCTCTAAGCCCAAGCACCGATGTTAGAGATGCATGCATTTGGGCACCTGGAGGACCCCTTGTGGACTGGACAGCTGCCCCCCTCCGCCTAGAATTTGGCCAATAACGGTGTATTGAATGTAAAAATTTCAAATTTTCCGGAGTTTTCCGGGGTCCGGATAAGTCTTAGCCCCCCCCCCCCTGGATTCTGCCAAGCCTACGGCACTGAATACAGATCAACTGATACAACAGATAATCAACACCCACTGGCCAGGGGCCAGTCACCGACAGTGGCCCATCCTTCCCTCCGCAACAGCTGAGGGAAAACTACTACCACTACTCAAAAGGCCATGGCAGTGAGCATGTTGTCAGAAAAACTGACACAGCCAGTAGCGCAGGACTGGTGCCATGAAGCAACATACCAGACCCCCAAAGCTATCATATAAGCAGACTCTAGCTGTGGCAAGTCCTCTTCCTGTGGCAAGAGGCACCTTGAGAAAAACAGACCTGATCCATTCCCTCACATAGACTGGAAGAGAAAGTTCTCTTTCAGCCTGTAAAATAGCTACTTTTTTTCAGTTTTCAAGATGGCCACTAAAATCCAAGATCGCCACCTGAGGGCAAATCTGATTTGCCTCTCTTGTAGCTTTTTTTCAAATTAATTCTTTAGTTTATATTTCATATGGATCTGTACTGAAATTGGCTAACATAAATAATTATTGTTTGTGTTCTACTATTTTGCAAAGACAGACATGATTTAAATTTATGCAATACTGTCCATTTATGATTAGCCCTGTCAAAAGTATTGGACTGTATACCTATTACCTAAGCTTTGCGTTTTTGACCCTCATTTTTCGGCCCTGGATGAGTCTTGTTGACCACCGAAATTGCCCGAAGCCAATCTTATTGGCCTTCCTTTCACCAGTCTGAAAAAAAATCTTGAAAATCGGAAGATAATTAGAGCTCAAAAAGGCCTTCAAAATAAGGATTCACATACAAATTGTTGACCAAATAACCCAAGGACTGCTTTAAAATAAGTTTTAATTAAATTTCTGTAAATTTTAATTTGAGTGTCGTTGGTGCTGTTATATATTCCTGGATCCAGTTTGGGTCACTTTCGCAGCCTAACCTAGCATTTCCTCCAAAATCCGAGCAAAGTACGTCTCAGGGGGGCCCGGGGGCCCAGCGAGGGTCTGGAGGCTGGGAACTGGGTAAATATGTTGATCATAGAAGATCAATCAGCATATCAAAAGATGGGGAAATTAAAGGCCTTCAACATGATATGCATCTCACCTTATTGGTACGCATCTCTCTTACAAACACACCTGTAGCTTATAGACTGGCTAATAATAAACACTATATAAACATGTATTCATAATAAGTAATGACATTTATATATTATTTTATGATTTAGGTATCCCAAACAAATTGCAATTGAGTAGCCTACTTAAACTACTTTACTCCCCAAGCCTCATAGGTGTATAAGGACTGCCATCCTGCGGGGGGCTGTCACTATTTTCCCATGAAATTTCAACATATAATGGATATAACCAGGGCAGTGGATTTGCCTTGTCATTGGCCAGGATTTGCCCTGATTAGCCATTTGCCCTGATGCCAGGCAGCCCCCCCCCCCTCCGACCCTCCGTGAAATATGCCAAGTGTTGCTCCTTAATTGCTACTAATTCAACCGAGAGAGAGACATAAATGTAACCTCCAGGATTGCAATGAGTACAATTACCTGATTAGGCTGGTTCTGCAATTGACTTCACTGCTGCCTTTCATATCACTCAAATTATCAACTGAGTGAGCTGCAGTGCAAACGTATGGCTGGGATATGGCTGCAGAAATTAAGAGCTATTTTCAGTTGATAGCCTTAATGGGGCAACCGACGGCTGTTCACAGCGGCTTTTTTGTCTACATCAAGGGCTTCAATGCATAACATATTGATGGTCATTCAATTCTCAATCTTTTCATGTGCTGATTGACCTTCTAAGACCAATATAAATACCCAGTTTCCAGAAAGTTATTTCATAATTTTTTGACACATAAATCTGACAGCTGAGTATTTATCTGGGACATCACGGGCAGTACGCCTAATGCATATCATATTGATGGCCTTTGAATTCCCCATCTTCTGTTATTCTGATTGACCTTCTACATACATTGTTGACCTGAAAAAATCAAGACGCTGGACAATTTTTCGGGTCAGAGTTAAATTTCAAAATGTGAAAAAAAAACCTTTTATTTTCAACATTTCCCCGTTTATTTTTTAAATTTGAGCATCATTCAGGTATTTTTTCAACTTTGAAATATGAAGAAGTAAAATCTATACCAAGTTTGCAATAATTTAGTATGAAGAAACCTGATTAAATATGGGGGGAGAGGGTTGAGGCCAAAGAAGCAGCACAACTGGGCCCAAGGAATGAGATGAAAATCCCAGATCCATTTTCAGCGGCTTTTCACACAAAATTGGATGTCCGGTCCAACTTTAACCCCCTATAAAATGGAAAGTACTATGTTTAAATCATTTCTCTCCTCACAAAATGGTAGAATACAGCCAATCTATATTAGACAACCGCTTACTTCCAGCTTGAAACCATTTGAAGTATGAATTAAAGAAATTATTTAAAAAAAGAAGCTAAAAAATAGGTAAATCCGATTTGGTGTAAGACGGCCATCTTGAATATTGGTTGCCATTTTGAAAATAAAAGCAAATTTGTTCCATCATCAGTTACAGAATACTTTGATCTTCTATCAACGAAGAAATCATGATATTTGGGCTATTTTTTAAAGGTCAGGGCTGAATTTAAATATTTTTTGGAGCAAAATATGAAGAAAAAAAAAGTCAACATTTCGGCAATTTCTGAATATTTTACCATCTTTCAGATATTATTTCAACTTGGTAACAAGCAGAAATGCAATCTATATAAAATTTTCAACAATTTGGTACAAAGAAACCTGACTGAATATTGCGGGAGATCAATGAAGCAGCACAATAGGACTCAATGAATCAGACGAAAAATCCTAGATCCATTTACAGCGACTTTTCACACCAAATTGCATGTCGGGGCCAACTTTAACCGCCTGTAAAATGGAAAGTATGGCATTTAAATCATTTCTGTCTTCACAAAATGGTAGAATACAACCAATCTATATTAGCCAATCACTCACTTCTAACTTGAAACCATTAGAAGTATTCATTAAACAAATTATTTTCAAAAAGAAGCTAAAATATAGGTAAATCAGATTTGGTGTCAGACGGCCATCTTGAATATTGGTGGTCATTTTGAAAATAAAAACAAATTTGTTCCGTCATCTGTTGTCAAATACTTTGATCTTCTATCCTTGAAAAAAGCATGATATTTGGACAATTTTTAAGGTCAGGGCTGAATTAAAATATTTTTTGGAGCAAATTATCAAAAAAAATCATTTTTTAGACATTTCAGCAATTTCTGAATATTTGAGCATCTTTCAGATATTATTTCAACTTGGTAACAAGCAGAAATGCAATCTATACTAAATTTTCAACAATTTGGTATAAAGAAACCTGTCTAAATATTGGGGGAGATCAATGAAGCAGCACAACTGGACCCAAGGAATTAGATGAAAATCCCAGATCCGTTTACAGCAACTTTTCACACCAAATTGCATGTCGGGGCCAACTTTAACCCCCTATAAAATGGAAAGTATGGCATTTAAATCATTTCTGTCTTCACAAAATGGTAAAATACAATAAATTGATGGTAGCCAACCACTTCCTTCCAGTTTGAAGCCATCTGAAAAATTAATAAAAAAATTATTTTGGAAAAATAGCTAAAATAGAGGAAAATCATATTTGTTATCAGGCGGCCATCTTTAATTTTGGTGGCCATCTTGAAGTTAGGTAGAAATTAATTCTTTTATCTTTTTTAGAATACTTTGGTGATCATCCTCTGAAAAAATGATGATATTCGGACATATTTTAAGGTCAGGGCTGAATTTTAAATATTTTTAGAAGGAAAATATTAAAAAAATTCATTTTTTCAACGTTTGTCTCTTTTTTTAAAATTTGAGTATGTTTCAGGTATTTTGCCAACTTGGTAACAGGCAGAAATAGAATCTATACTAAATTTGCTACAATTTGGTACCATGAAACCTGGCTAAACAGGGGGGGTCAACAAAATCCTAGATTTTGGCCCTCAAGTGAGGGACTATACGTGAAAGTCAGCAAGAATATAAAGTACATTTGAAAGAAGATGAATGTTTGATATATATGTAATAATAATAATAATAATAATATGGATTTATATAGCGCTAATTTCAGTAAACTGCTCATCAGCGCTTTTTCGAATCGAATCACTCATAAGAATTTTGAAACAAATAGGTTTTTAGATTCTTCTTGAAGCTTTCTAATGTTTGAGCAGTTCTCACTTTTTCAGGCAAATTTTTCCAGAGTTTTGGTGCTGCATAGGAAAATGCCCGATATTCAAATTAATTTTTGTTGCGTGGAGCAGGTTCTGCTAACAGCAGCTTGTGGTTGCTTCTCAGGTTGTGTTCCTGTTGAGATTTGATTTGCACAAGTTCTTGGATGTATTGTGGTGCCTGATTGTTCATTGCCTTCCATGTAGTTGTCATCAATTTGAACTGAATTCTTGCTGTGATTGGTAACCAGTGCAGTTGCTTCCTACTGTGGCTGACACTGTCAAGTTTTTTCAATCTCTCAATTAATCGAACGGCCGAGTTTTGAGCAACCTGAAGTTTATTTAACAATCGGGCAGAAGTGCCATACAACAGTCCATTTCCGTAGTCCAAATGAGGGGTGACAAGTGCATTGACAGCAGTTTTAACTACTTCCTTGTCAAGATTTTTACGGACTTTTGACAGGTTTCTCAAATTGAAATATGCGTTACGACACATTTTGTTGATCTGCTTCTCCATGGTCATATTTTTGTCAAAGAGCACTCCCAAATTGCGGACATGGTAGGCAGTCTTGATTTCAACATTGTCTACATTGATAGATGTCATTTGAAGTTTCTTCAGTTGGCTTGGTGCTCCAATCAGAAGAAGTTCAGTTTTTTCTCCATTATTACACAGCTTGTTCTCATGCAAGAAATTTCTGATTTCAGCAATACAATTTTCCATTTTCTGTCTAGCATGTTTTTCACCCAAAAAGGTTGGTTTAAATGACAGGATAAGTTGCTCATCATCAGCGTACTTCTGATCATGAACTTGATTTCTTCGTGCTACTTCACTGACTGGGGCAACATAGGAGTTGAATAAAATTGGTCCAAGTTTGGAACCTTGAGGAACTCCAAAATTGAGTGGAAGTTTGCTTGATGTTTTATCATTTATTATCTCAGACTGTGATCTTTCAGAAATGTAGGATTTGATCCATCGTAAGGCTGCACTTTGCACACCATACCTGTTGCGCAGTCTTTGTAGCAAAATACCATGATCAATTGTGTCGAATGCAGCAGATAGGTCTAACAATACTAGCATTGTCACCTCACCAATGCTTAGATTAAGCATAATATCATTATGGATTTTTGTTAAGAGGGTTTCTGTGCTGTGAAATTGCTTGTAGGCTGATTGATTTTCATCCTCAAGATTGTTCTGAGTGAGGTGATCAACATACTGTTTGATTACAGCACTTTCAATGATTTTACTCAGAAAAGAAAGGTTCGAGACTGGCCGATAATTCTTTTTGATCAATTCAAGACCCTCTTTCTTCAAAAGTGGTTTGACAAGTGCATGCTTCAGTTCAAGGGGCATTTCTCCAAGTGTTAATGACATATTAACAATTTTCGTTATGATTGGCAGAAATTCATCAACACATTCGAGCAGTAGCCATGTTGGCATTGGATCAAGTTGGCAGTGTTTGACAGGCATTTCAGTGATAAGTTTCTTAACTTGTTGTTCTGATAGAGCCTTAAACTGATGTAAGTTGTGGTTTTGGTTGGGTTGAGAGGCATCAGTTGTGATCTTCGTTCCTGAATCTAATTTAGATCTGATGATTTTGATCTTTTCATCAAAGAAGTTGTTGAAATCATTGGCTAGTTCTGTTTCATTTGTGTGATGGGGAAGAGGCAGATCTTGTTTTCTGTTGAGATGGGAATTAAGAAGTTTGAACAACGCCTCAGAATTTCCCTTTGTGGCTTGAATTTTACGCCTGAGATCATCTGACTTAAGCTGATTAAGCTTTTCACTGGGAGCATTTCGTTTTTCTATGAAAATATTCCAGTCTTTTTCTAGACCAGTTCTTCTCCACAATTTTTCTGCTTTTCTCTTTTCCTTTTTAAGTGGCTTTATTTCTTGATTTGTGAACGGGTTAGGTTTGCGCACCGTCACAAGTTTAGTCTTAACTGGGGCGTGGTTGTCAAAAATCTTTTCAGTTGATTTGTAGAGTGCCACAAGTTTGCTCAAGTAGACTGATCGATTACGGTGTTGTACTTTTTGTGACAGATGCAGTTCAATGTCTTTCTTGAATTTGGCTATATTTATGCTGCGGGTCTTTCTGAAGGCAATTTTCTTCTGTGGATTCTTCCCTTTGTTTACGTCAATATTAAAGAGGATACAGTTATGGTCCGACAGTAGATCACTGACAGCGCAATCTCTGAGGGTTGTTGTTTTATTGGTTATTACCAAGTCAAGTGTGTTTCCGTCTTTGTGTGTCGGTGAAGACACATGTTGAACATCTCAAGAATGTTGTTAAATTGGATAACTTTGGCATTATCTGGTTTAATCACATGAAAGTTGAAGTCTGATAGCGAGATAAGAAGTTTGTAAATTCTTTAAGGAATTCCGATAAACTGTATTTGTTCTTTTTGGACGGCTGCGGCCTGTACACTACAAGAATTGTGACAATTCTTCCATTTAATTGCAACTGAATTTCAATGTGCTCAAAAGTCTTTGTTTTTATGCTTTCCTTTTTCATTGCTCTTATGCCAGTTTTTACAATGCATCCTACTCCACCTCCAGGTCTGTTCTCACGAGATGAACCCAAGTAAAAACATTCACCATTTCTTTCAAGTTCACCGATTTCAACTCTGTCATCTGCTTTAAGCCAGGTCTCAGTGAAAAGAAAGACGTCAAGATCAAATTCATCTCTGAAATCCTTCACAACCTGTGTTTTTTGTCGTATGCTTTGAGCATTCCATATGCAAGCTTTCAGAGTGTGAGACTCCCTCAGATTGTCCGAGCCATGTTGAGTGACAGATTTTGCAAAATCATTAAATCTATTTCTTTGGTTTGTCATATATGTATGACCAGCAATTGTTCTGACTTTTCGTTTTATCATTTGGTTTGGACCGTGTCCATCTTTTAAACCAATGCGTACCACATCAGAGTACAGCTTGACTGGTTGGGACATACTTGAGCTGTTAGTAGTCAAACTCTGTGGGAAACTGTGTGCAAGTGCTTATAGGCAACACAAACAACTTAGTTTATTAGGAAAATCTATTTGATTCAAAAATGCTATAGTTTGTTTTGACAGTTAGCTCGGTCTGCAAGTGCTACGTTCAGGCAACACGATCAAGTTAATTTGATAGACAAGTTGAAGGCACGTTGGTTCGATTTGCAAGTTCAACGTATAGGTAACACAAACAAGTTAAGCACTTATTTGATTATTTTAAAAAATTTTTAATTTTTAGCTTGGTTTGCAAGTGCCACATATAGGCAACACAAGCGAGTCCGTTAGGCAAGTTTTATTGGCGAGTTCACTAGTTTAGCATGTATTACGAACAGGCAACACAAGCAAGATTTTCGGCTTGGTTTGCAAGTGCTACGACTTCGCAACACGTGCAAGTTGGTTTGTTAGGCAAGATTTTGGCTGGTTCGCAGGTGCTATACAGTATATGCAGGCAACACAAGCAAGTCAGTTGCAAGTTTGTCGAGCAAGTTGGCTCAGTTCGCAAGTGCTACGTTCAGGCAACACAAGCAAGTTAGTTTGTTAAGCAAGTTTCAGGCAAGTTGGCTCAGTTCGCAAGTGCTACGTACTGGCAACACAAGCAAGTTAGTTTTTTAGGCAAGTTTCAGGCAAGTTGGCTCAGTTCGCAGGTGCTACGTACAGGCAACACAAGCAAGTTAGTTTGTTAAGCAAGTTTTCAGCTGGTTCGCAAGTGCTACGTACGGGCAACACAAGCAAGTTAGTTTGTTAGGCAAGTTTCAGGCAAGTTGGCTCAGTTCGCAAGTGCTACGTACAGGCAACACAAGCAAGTTAGTTTGTTAAGCAAGTTTTCGGCTGGTTTCGCAAACTTGTGCTACGTACTGGCAACACAAGCAAGTTAGTTTGTTAGGCAAGTTTCAGGCAAGTTGGCTCAGTTCGCAAGTGCTACGTACAGGCAACACAAGCAAGTAAGTTTTTTAAGCAAGTTTTCGGCTGGTTCGCAAGTGCTACATACGAGCAACACAAGCAAGTTAGTTTGTTAGGCAAGTTTCAGGCAAGTTGGCTCAGTTAGCAAGTACTACGAACAGGCAACACAAGCGAGTTAGTTTATTAAGCAAGTTTTTTGGCTGGTTTGCAAGTGCTACGTACGAGCAACACAAGCACGTTAGTTTGTTAGGCAAGTTGGCTCAGTTCGCGAGTGCTAAGTAATGTATAATTGAAAAAAAAGATTAGATAGATAGATAGATAGATAGATAGATAGATAGATAGATAGATAGATAGATAGATAGATAGAAAATATCAGGACAAAAGGCAATTTGATATTTAATTGACACAAATAATGTGGGCTGTCAAATTGATCATGAATGACCAACAGTTGTACTGATATGCTGGCTAGGGGGAGACCATTTATTAGGGTGGAGGGGCTTGGAGTCTTTTTTAAAAATTAAGTTTTGGTGAGATAGATGAACTCTTTTTTGGCAACAATTTGCTTGATTTTGTAAATGAAATTTGGGAACTTTGCAGGCTAAGCGCATAGATTATCTAGTGCAATGTGAATATGAATATGTGTTTGGAACATTACGGCTTCTGGGAGAATAAAGTGTACCTAGGGTAAGGTTCTTTGAGTCAGACACTTATATTCTGTAAATTTTGAAAAAGAGATATCTTGCTTGGCCTCTGGTTTATTGATTGTCAAACAGGGCCTCAAATTACACGTTTTTACCAAATCTAACAGAAAATTGACAATTGGCACAATGTAAGAACTAAATTAATGGCTAAATTTCTGAAATAAAAAATGACATGGGGTATCTTTGAGTCGGACAGCTGTATTCTAAAAACATGGTATGAAAGACACAGGTGCTTTAGTGACTTTCTTTCAATTAAAAAAACCCATATTATAGCACAGAATAGGTTAATCTTACTCCTGACTGAACGGCAAAGAAACTGAAGTCAGATAAATATCATAGGCCAGCTATATACAGATTATTGAAACAGGCCAATATTATACTAAGAATCACAAATTTCTGACACAAAATTGAGAGTAAAACGGCTTTTTTACCCTATCTATATAGTCATGAAAAACCCACTAAACGTGTTTGTATCATGCTGATATTGGCCAATAGGGGAAGGTGGGGCATAACCACCCCCCTAAGACAAAATGTCTCACAGGATGATAATGACCAACACAATTAAGAACTCCAATTGGCAATATGACACACTCTTAGAGTACTTTCATATCCCCTACCTGCAGCATCAAATGACTCCCCCTTATAGCACAGGGATATGAAATAGTTTTTGGTAAAAGGTGGGTGGTTATGCCCCATGCGCGGGGCATAACCACCCACCCCACGGGGCATAACCCCTCCGCCGAGGTACCAGCAACAAAAATAACTGGAGGATTTCAATTATGGTGGAAGGATACTATGTCCCTTTCTGATGAAAATGCAGGTGCTCTTGACTTGGAAAGTATCAAACCATATCACTGTCCTCACTTTTGCTATGGTAATGACTTCTGAGATATTTCTCTCCGGGACGCTCCCGCCAATACCAATCTTTTGGTTTTTCAAGACAGCCAAATGACGTAATCTGTGCTAACCCTTCCCAAGTTTCTCACACATTTACAGTATATTTATGAAAATCCCCCTCCTGTTTCTGTCACCCCCCTACTGTATTTTTTCCAGGGGCGGGTGGTTATGCCCCATTTTGGGGTAAAACAGCCACTACCCCTATTATCACTCATGACATGATTTAATGACAGTTAAATCCATTTTAAAAATTAGTCAGAATATGAACCAACACAATGCCTATCACTGATACCTTACATCTCCTTTATGTAGAATGCCATCACAAATACCGTCACACGTAAAAATAAGATGAAGCGGCATTAAAAAGCTAAAAAACTAAACAAACTGAGCTGGTCAGTTTGGTTCTGCCTTTTGCTTGCACCCCTTTCTTTTAAAAAGTAGTCTTTTACAAGTAAAATCACATGCACTAACAATATTTTCACTATGTGGAACCTATTACCTGGAACCATTGGGTGGGTGGTAATGCCCCTGGGGGTGGTTATGCCCCACCTTCCCCTACAGCCCAACAAAAAGTGTCTGACTAAAGGTTACACTCTGTCAGTGTCCGACTCAAGGAATCTACCCTATAAAGTGTGTCAGCTTGATGCTGGTATGTGGGAAGTTAGATTTTCAGACATGAAAAATGGAAATAGAATCGTTACTCAGAAACACAAATTTTGTTAAAAACGATTGCCCTCCCCTGAAAATGCATCGGACCTTTGGGCCGTGCCAAGATAATCTGTCATTTAAGAACCCCCCCCTCCCCAACTACTTTCTCGCTGTCTTCTAATCCCCTCATTTAATTGTGCTGGCAGATTTTAAGTAAGCGTGTTATGTCCCAGGTCTCAGTAAATAAATTAAATTTTTGAAAAGCCTTTTTTAGAGGGAGATGGCTACATACCAGTGTCAGTGTCACTCAACTTCTCGTCAACAGTGTACACAGAATCCTTTAGTTTGCAATCAAGAGAAAGTCCTTATGTTGCTTGCACTCCCTCCAGCTTGCAATTGTTGTACATTTCTGCCGGACTCATTGCCGGACTCATTGTGGTCAAAAACAAAAGAGAGTTTGAAAGAGTTGTCAAGTTATATAGAATTGTAATAACTGTGACACAACTTAAAAAGGTGTCTGGCCATATGGTCAATTGTGAATAAACCTCAGTTTGGGTTCCAAGTGACACAGCTGAAACTACGAATAGGCCCCATTTAACCTCATAATTCCCGCAACTCCCATAATTCCTGTAATTCCTAATAATTCCCAAATAACTCCCAACAATTCCCAGTAATTCCTTCAACTCCCTGCAAGTGGTGCAAATTCTAGGAATTTTCCACAAATCCTTTCAAATGCTCAGAATTCTTACAAGTCCCACTAACTCCCGGAACTCCCCGGAAGTGCAACCAATCTCTACAATTCTCAACAAATCCTGCTTACTGTCACAAGTCCCTGCATATGCTACTAATTCCTAATATTCTTATACAAGTCCCAAGTGATCTCTGTAACTCCCAGCTATGATTCCTAATTCCCACTAAGTCCCATCAATTCCCACCAATTCCCACCCATTCCCACCAATTCCCACCAATTCCGATTAATTCCCAATAATTCCACTAATTCCCGTTAATTCCCACTAACTCTTTTCCAAAGTATCAATATAGCACAATATGACAATGAATGATGTCATTATACGCTTTGCCCTATTGTGTGTTTTACAAATATGAACCACTTTCCTGAATTCAGGTACAGTTAAAGTTACCCCGAATGATAAAATCATGTGCTAAATATGGGCGCTTTTCTGTGCCTTACAATATAAACTTGTGATCATTGACATTTAAAACTAATTTTTTAATTGTTTCTCTGATTACTTAAATTATTTAGTTATTTCCTTTTCTTTTTCCTGATAGTGCCTCCCACCTCCAGCACATCCATTACTGATGACGTCACAATGTCCATTGTTATAAATATATTGTTATAAGTTAACAAATTCTTACAATTGTGATGACGTCACAAGTAGAAAGCAATCAAGGCTGGAGATTTTTTTCCGTGCGTACCCGAAATAAATCCAGGGGTCATTTGGTGCTTTTGTTGGGTTATTTCAGTAAGAAAAAATAATCGTACAGCAAAGAAATTTTGTACACTTACCAACATGAGCACGCTGTATAAAATAATGTAAAAATTAGAGAAATTTTGGGCCAATCCCAACCCATCATTCTGGGTAACTTTAAGTGTCATAATCTTAACCATCAATTAAGTCTATTATAACTTGTAGAAGTTCTTTACGGGATATAAATGCCTATATATGGTAGTCCATATTGAACGCTAAATATGGTTTAAGACTGATGAAAGTGGCATCTTGTGAGCTTTTTTTTTTTGGATATTGAAATTAGCGAAGCATTTCTACACTTCTAAGAATTTACATATGCCAACTCTCCGTTTTTACATCTAGGTCTGCACAATTATGCCAATTCTCAATAGTTTATTTTAAAGACAAGCCCCCATTGATCATTCCAACTAATGACTAGTATTTCAACTTAGCATCAAAGCAAAAGAAAGTAATCATGAAAAACGCAGACAGACACATTAATTTTGTTTATTAAACGTTAGAATTGCCGGTCAAAATGTAACGGACTACAAGAATTAAAGCATTTACTGTTTCTGAAAGACTTGTATACAACAAACAAAAAGCAATCATGCTGACAATTAACTGCAGTTTATTTAGTGATTTACACATTTAATAGTATAATCTTGATTTTTTCAATTTCTTAGGTATGATCTTCCTGTGATCTCGACCTGGACAGGCAACATTTCTTCAGCAATGCCTCAATCTGCTTTCACCTTGTTCCTGCAATGCAATACAATTCAATTAGTTTCATAGATATCATACTGTGTCTTGCAAACTGGTGACACCGAAGTGTTGTTTGAAACACACTCACCAGCAATAAGAATACAGGACATGATTTTTATCATAATTTCCATAATTATTCAAGTTTGACCAATTCCTGTTAACTTTTTACGTTGTTCAACATAATTGGGCTTTTCCACATAAACCTACATCTCACATAAAAAGCGGAGCATCAATTCAAAGAAGAGTTTTAAATCAGAAAAAACTAACTTTCTGGCTTTAGTTCTAAAACCTGCAGAACACTTTCCAGATGTTTTTGAAAAAAACACAACCGTAGAAATTATTTATTTTACTGCCATTCGAATAGCGATCTTCTAATTAACGTTGGAGGCAGAGACTCTCAGAAGTGCCAATAATTTTTTTATTACAATATCAAACAACACCAGTTTCGGTGTGTACTTCGTAAAAAATTATGATAATAAAAATGTTTTGTTATGCAGAAAATTTAATACCTGCACGGTTTCATGTCTTTTGAACCACATTCTGATGCTAGTAAAAGATTGGATGTATGAAGACGATCCTCCTTTTCCTGTGCAAGACCTGAAATTATTTTGAAAAAATTGTTGAGACACCGTTCGAGGTCTGAGTTACATTTGGGTGTCGTAGGGGCTAAAAAATAAAACATCATATTTTGTGATCAAAGTTCATGGGATATATGCGAAAAAATGTGAGGAATAATAATACGGAAGAATCTATGCAAAATATTTAACCGTTAAAAAGTTATTCACAATTAATGGGAGGGACCTCATGCTTGCCTAAAAATCTGCTAAAAATTTGTAACCACAGCACTTAAAAGTTACTTTCTTTGGGATTTTAGTCCTTTAACACAAAATATTATTGATTTTACACTTTGGCATGTTATTAAGTCAGTTGAAGCCAATTTAAACACTATTTTTGCTAGAAAGGTCAGACCGACATCACCAAGTTGCATCAACCACTTTTTGCTGGAACCAACAGCAGTAATCAATATGATATTCAAATATAATTACTCTCAATAATCTCCAAGTGATGCCTGCAGGTGTCTGGTAAAATTTTTTGAATGCCTTTTTTATGCAGCAGAAGTTGCAGAGCCAATTCTTGGCATCACCTTGGCGGAAGGAGTAAACTGTAACTTTAAATATGACTGCATTTTTGACCAGATAGGCACAAAACTATTAATAAATGTGGTTTGTGAGTAAATTTTACTATATTTGAGTAGTTTTAGACATGTTCTTCACCAGTATATGGGAGTTATATGACCTTATAGAACCTACAACCTATATATAAAAAACCCAAAGAATAAGGGCCTTATTTTCATCAAAACATAATTTTTCAAATGGAAGTTCATTTATGTTCATAGTGCCTGCTACAACCATATCTGTTGAGAAGATTCATCAATACTCCAAATTAGAAAAAAATTAAGAAAATAAAATACAACTTCTAAAAAATTTCATACAAAATTTTGTCGTCAAAAAAACTTAATCTCAAAAACTATCCAAAACTGGGCTCTGCCAATATAAACTGCTTGTAACCAATTTAGTTGGGCAAACGAAGTTTGATTTTCATCGCATTATCTTGAGAACTTTTTGAGATTAAGTTTTTTTTACGGGGCTACATATGTTTTTGACATGTCCTGAACTGACAGGACCATCATTCGTAAGCTATTTTATTTTGTCGTTTTGACACATGATATAACAATCAAAGCTAGTGTTACTCTTATTACATAATAAAGAATATTTTTTTAAAATATAAACTTTCTGTCTTTAAAATTAGAGCCACAATTGTCACATTAAAATTGACTATTCCTTGAGAGGCGAGAATATCACAACAAAATTGTCACCCTACCCTGCATCGCTTTTTGATATTTTTCTTCAAAATGGTTGCCATATTCAACATAATGTGGTTATCAAACGATAGGTTAGATCCTCAAGAAAACAATTTGGTAAAAAAACCATTATCATCCAAAATATGAAGCATTAAATGTCAAGGTGTCATTTTCTTTGTCACCCAAAATCGGCGATTTTTGCCCGTTTTTTTGTCCTATTTCAGTTAATCGTACCTGGAAAGTGTATATACACATGACAAAAGTGATACTATTATGGAAGCCAACTATTTTCTGCACCAAATTGCGGGACTAAAATGTGCAATTAATGCAAAAGCCTGTGTTGAAGTCATGAAAAGGATTGCCACAATTACCATGAACTGGTTACCAACTCAAAACCCATCTCCCATCCCAGGAAAAAAATGTGAAATTAATGCAAAAACCCACCCTGAAGTCTTGGAAGGATTGCCACAATTACCATGAATTGGTGGCCATTCCCAGTCCCATCAAATGGTAGGGCTCAATTGTACAATTAATGAAAACCCATCCTAAAGTCATGGAAAGGATTACCAAAATTACCAAGAACTAGTTGCCAACTGCAGTCCCACCACACGGCGGGACTGAAACGTGCAATTAATACAAAAACCCGTGTGGAAGTCATGAAAAGGATTGCCACAATTACCATGAACTGGTTGCCAACTGCAGTCCCACCACATGGCGCGACTAAAATGTGCAATTGATACAAAACCTGTGTTGAAGTCATGAAAAGGATTGCCAGAATTACCATGAACTAGTTGCCAACTGCAGTCCCACCACATGGCGCGACTAAAATGTGCAATTGATACAAAACCCGTGTTGAAGTCATGAAAAGGATTGCCACAATTACCATGAACTGGTTGCCAACTGCAGTCCCACCACATGGCGTGACTAAAATGTGCAATTGATACAAAACCTGTGTTGAAGTCATGAAAAGGATTGCCACAATTACCATGAACTGGTTGCCAACTGCAGTCCCACCACATGGCGCAACTAAAATATGCAATTGATACAAAAACCAGTGTATAAGTCATGAAAAGGAGTGCCACAATTACCATGAACTGGTTGCCAACTGCAGTTCCACCACATGGCGCGACTAAAATATGCAATTAATGCAAAAACCCGTGTTGAAGTCATGAAAAGGATTACCAAAATTACCATGAACTGGTTACCACAATTACCATGAACTGGTTGCCAACTGCAGTCCCACCACATGGCGCGACTAAAATGTGCAATTAATGCTAAAACCCGTGTTGAAGTCATGAAAAGGATTGCCACAATTACCATGAACTGATTGCCAACTGCAGTCCCACCACATGGCGCGACTAAACTGTGCAATTGATACAAAACCCGTGTTGAAGTCATGGAAAGGATTGCCACAATTACCATGAACTGGTTGCCAACTGGAGTCCCACCACATGGCGAGACTAAAATATGCAATTGATACAAAACCCGTGTTGAAGTCATGAATAGGTTTGCCACAATTACCATGAACTGGTTGCCAACTGCAGTCCCACCACATGGCGTGACTAAAATGTGCAATTGATACAAAACCCGTGTTGAAGTCATGAAAAGTATTGCCACAATTACCATGAACTGGTTACCACAATTACCATGAACTGGTTGCCAACTGCAGTCCCAGCACATGGCGCAACTAAAATGTGCAATTGATACAAAACCTGTGTTGAAGTCATGAAAAGGATTGCCACACTTACCATGAACTGGTTGCCAACTGCAGTCCCACCACATGGCGTGACTAAAATGTGCAATTGATACAAAACCCGTGTTGAAGTCATGAAAAGGATTGCCAGAATTACCATGAACTGGTTGCCAACTGCAGTCCCACCATATGGCGCGTATAAAATGTGCAATGAATAAAAAACCCGTGTTTAAGTCATGAAAAGGATTGCCACAATTACCATGAAGTGCTTGCCAACTGCAGTCCCACCACATGGTGCGACTAAAATATGCAATTAATGCAAAAACCCTGTCTCTGTTCAGGACTGTCAAGTGGCAGCAGAATGCTGACAGTCCCTGGAAAATCGAATTGGGTCAACAATAATTTGATCTGTTTTGGACGGATCACCAGATGGGGTCGCACAACAGCTGTCCATATTACTACGCCAAACTACTTTCACAAAGCATGGTTGCTGGCAAATATCCAGTCCACTGCTTTGAATGAAAATGTTTGGAAATCATGAGACAAAAAGGAAGTTTTGAAACTTTAGCATAAACTTTGTCTGTGAAATTGATGATTTTACTCATCAGAAGTTAGGTGGTATTCAATCTACTTATGTCATTTAGTGCATGTTAAATTGTGGTCAGAAAAGGGTCCAAAACGAATGCATTCTCACTTATTCACGAGTCCATACAAAGCAATTTTTTTTGCTTTGTTATATCAAAAATTCTCAATTGTATTTATTCTGTTACTTTATGGAGATTTATTAGCTAGGACAACAATATATCTCACAATTTCATAAAAGCTGTGTTACACTCAGTAAAATGTCTTGTCCATGCCACAAGTGGCCCCCTCTATACTGGCAATATATGTGAGCTACAATGTATACATCCTCCATGATAAAAATAGTTCCAACTTATTTTGGCATTTACAAGCTGTCTGCTTAAAATTGAAGCCAACAAAAGACAATTGCAGAGTTTTTGGAAATAAACTAGACCATCACTAAATGATGAAACTGTCCTGGTTTCTTCCACACTGCGCTGGTTTCTTCCAGGGATTGAAATTCTGTTGACCGCTCACAGGAGCTCGCGAATTTTGCACCCTAGGTGGCAAAAAAATAACGGTCAACTTGTAGACAGGCAAAAACCTGTGTTGAAGTCATGAAAAGGATTACCACAATTACCATGAACTGGTTGCCAACTGCAGTCCCACCACATGGCGCGACTAAAATGTGCAATTAATGCAAAAACCCGTGTTGAAGTCATGAAAAGGATTGCCACAATTACCATGAACTGGTTACCACAATTACCATGAACTGGTTGCCAACTGCAGTCCCACCACATGGCGCGACTAAAATATGCAATTGATGCAAAAACCCGTGTTGAAGTCATGAAAAGGATTGCCACAATTACCATGAACTGGTTGCCAACTGCAGTCCCACCACATGGCGTGACTAAAATGTGCAATTGATACAAAACCCGTGTTGAAGTCATGAAAAGGATTGCCAGAATTACCATGAACTGGTTGCCAACTGCAGTCCCACCATATGGCGCGTATAAAATGAACTAGTTGCCAACTCAAATCCCATCACATGGCAGGAAAAAAATATGCAATTAATGCAAAAACCCATGTAGAAATCATGGAAAATGTTGCTAATTGCCAAAAACTGCTTGCCATCCCCAGTCCCATCACATGGCGGGACTAAAATATGCAATTAATGCAAAAGCCAATCCTGAAGTCAAGGAAAGCATTGCTAATAACCATGAGCTGGTTGCTAGCCTCAGTCCCATCACATGGTGGTGCTTCAATGTGCAATAAATGAAAAACCCATCCTGAAGTCATAGAAGAATTGCCACCATTGCCATGAACTGGTTGTCATCCCCAGTCCCATCACATGGCAGGACTACAAAAGCTATTAATGCAAAAGCCTATCCTGAAGTCATGGAAGTATTGCCATAATTGCCATGAACTGTTGGTCGTCCCATCACATCGTGGGGTAAAATGTACAATTAATGAACAAGAACCAAGTGGTTAGAAATGGAGGTGGCGTGCTGGCCTGAGTTCACATCCCCTTGAAAATGACAAATTCTCAAGAGTGCCCAGCTGTAGTAAAAATATTGAGTGCTAAATCCCAGAATTTTATAATTCGTTTTCAAGCCATAAAATGGCCTTTTGGCGTAGGTTATGGAAAGACTAATAAATTTCATGAAAGAACTTGGAACACTGCATACAAAACTGTTTTCAGAGTGTTCAACTGGCAATAAAGTTGATACCAGTCAGGGGTGTCAGTTTCATTTTAAAGTGGAGGGGCAAATAGTGGTCACACCTTCAAGGCAGGTGTTAGTGAAAAATTATTTTTTATTTAAATTCAGAAATGTGCAATTTGGCCAAAACGTGATGAGGCAAATGCCCACCAGCCTCACCTACACTGACGCCACTGATGAAAAAAACAAGAGTTGCTGAAGAACATGCATCTGGATGGATGGATGATTGGGGCTTTACGTCCTGTATTTATGCACTTGGTAGGCTAATTAGGACAGGGGGAGGACACAGCAATAAGGTGAAGGATGATTGAAACAGCCATCCAACATAGGTCCAGGTGACCCGGCAAGAACTGGATTCGAACCCGGGACCCAGCGATTGGCAGTCCAGCACGCTACCAGTGCCTACCACTAGACCAACCCTCCCCCCACATGCATCTGGAGTAATTTGATCTGATGAAACATTCTCTGCCAATGCTTCTGCAGTTGTCTTCCCATTTTTTGTCTGTGTTGTGGCAATGTAACAAAGCCCTTCGAAAACAAACGCTAAGAACAACTAGGTAAGGTGAACTCTGCAGCTGAGAGGCCAGTTCAAATCAAAGTGACTACAGATTCAGAATGAAGTCAAAAGATTGAATATTCACTTACGATTGCAAAAGAAGTAAATGACCATTCTTGCAAATGTTAATACTTGAAACCACTTCAGAAAGAAAACCATAGCAATCAGGTAGAACAAATTCGAGCATTACTTCTTATACCCCTTTCACACCAATTTCATACAGCTTGTATGGGACTATTGTGTAACTGTCCCATGGTGATATTATAGGAATCTGATGTCCTTCTTCTTGAGAATTCATAAGCTCCCAGAATGTCTTCTCAAGGCCACTGAGACCTGAAGTGCCAGCCTCAGGCTCAGGTGAAACACCACGATAGCGGCATTGAAGTTGATCGATAATCATTATCTTTTTGATCAATTGTCAACAAGTACTGTCTTTATGAAATGTGCAATAACTTTTTGGGATATCCTGTATTTTAAAAAACATTTCTCTGAGCATATTAACGGAACCTGAACCAAAACATTTAAAATAATTTTTATAACTGTCCCATTGTGCCATATCCACAGCATGGATGCTTATCAAAATCAAATCAGTTCTTTGTTGTGGTGGTATTGCAAGACTACAGTGTTTCATTAGCTCATACAGCTGGACAGCTAGAGTGACAGACAGACAAACAGACGGAAGAACAGACACCCACAAAAGAAAACATTAGGCCTGTGCTATGGGGCCTCTTCTGCAACTATGGACCTGTTTCTTTTCTGTCCATATTCTATATTAATGGATTGCTTGCAAAGTTATCATGCAAATTCAGCTGAGAGTCAGTCGCTTTCAGAAAAATTGCTGACTTGGAAAAAAGTTACTTTTTTGTTTACGAGGTTTAATACCTGTCTAACTCCAAAAATGACAATTCTGGTGTGTCACAGAATAATTTCTTGTATTTTTCCAAACTGATGACTTCTTTTAAAAATTATGTCCCACAAAAGCTTATCTTCGGTATTTAGGAAACAGCAACATTAGCAAATTTCATCATCAAAGGTAAACCTTTTTTTTTTTTAGATCTGCTTCGGTATTGAAAACAGCTTATTTTCATTCTTCCAATGTTTTAAAAGGAACTGAAGCAGTACCACATAAATTAAACCACCAAGTGGGAAGCCTCTGTTCCAGACACCCACCTACCAAAAGAAACTACAATACCCATTTGTAATATGCATTGACGATGATAAAAATACAGAGGCGAGCAAGTTTCCTGAAAAAAGTTCAATACAAAATTACAGCAATAGCATGAATTGTAAAATTAAACAGTCATGAATGTATTGAAATTCTTTCAAAAGACATGCAAATTGTTTAAGCAGTTGGCAGTGTCACAGCTAAATGCTGAAGGTTTGCTGCTGCACATCCTTTTTTTATCATTGTCATCAATGGCCCAGCATGCAGTAAGAGTGTTACATTACAAAAGGTTTTTAAAAGGCTAACAAAATAGTAAACCATAATTAAATTATATAAACTTTGGATTTTGATATAACCTTTTGATATATAGAAACACTCATTGAATTAATTTTTTTGGTCAAAATAATCATTTGCTTTGTTAGTAGCCTATCATGTGCCTGTCTTTCAGTATATTTGCTACATTGAAATAAACAAGAAAAAGTACCTTAACATTTCTGGTGAATGCAACCTGGCCACAGCATTAGAATCCTGTTGCAATGCAGTCAGAACAATTGACTGCAAAATATCATTTAAGGTGATATTTAAGTGCTCTGTATATTTAAGTTGTGGATCAATCCTTTAATTGTCAAGAAATCTATTCTGTTAACTAAAACAAACAAACAGACAAACTGTGACAATTTTTTGTTTTTGTCAGAGACAATAATCATTGCACACAGAACTGAAAAAGTGTATGTTGGGGGCCGACCAGATGATCTTTGGGGGGGTGGCTATGGACATTTGGTGAAGAAAAAAAAAGATTTGGTGAAAAAAAAACTGAAAAAAAAAGTTTGTTCAACACATGGAAAAAAATAAATTGTTTCCAACTGTAGCTAGGGTACAGTAATGTTAAAATTCAGATTAAAAAGTTTGTCGCGAGTGAGCATGCGAAAAAATTATTTGTCGATGTGCCGCACAAAAAGTTTGTCCCGCAGTTAAAGTCGATAGCCCCCCCCCCCAGCAATTCCCTATTGTCCCTATAAGAATTTTAAAACCTCATAATATTTCATTACTCCTTGAACTCCACAATGGGACCTCCATTTGGGAATTATGAGGTTAAATGGGGCCTACGAATATACCAACTGTGAAATCATTATGCTGATACTGACATCACAAGAGCACTGTGGCAGTTGAAAAGAACATGGCACACTAATGAGAGATCTGTACGAATCTTTTGCCACCCCAATCATTTTCCTGTCTATTTCCATTGCTGTGAGGTGATTTATTTTTTACAAAAACCAAGAAACGATCTTGTGCTGCTGCAAGATTGTGTTTCTTTTGAACTACTTATTTAAAATGTATCTGATCAGAAAACAATTATATTTCACTCACAAACAAATTTTTCACACTTTTGGAATCCAAAAATGATATACTTGATGATGGATTTTATTTTCGATTTTTTTTCCAAACTTTATAGCAGACTTTCGACCTCTAAACGCAAAAAAGTCACTGAAAAAAATCGGCAAAAATGTTTTTTTCTGTCACTTATTGCTTTATTCTGATAAGAAAAATAATATGATCAGAACAAAAAAATCATATCATAATAGACGCATCTTTTGCCGCAAAAACCAGCTTTATAACTGTCTCCGTTGCTGTACAGTGCACTTTTTACTAAAATTGGAAAACACAAATTCTTTGTCAGCCTGTGGCTGCAGTAACACTGGAATGTGATGCTTCCTCTCAGGTCCGTTCAATCTCTCACATGTTAAAATGAGCGTGCAATAACATGTGTGCAATATCGTAGAATATGGAACGGCTTTCTACCAATGAGAAGAGAGTATTTCGGCTAGCCATATGATATATGCTAATACTATTGTATTTGGAAAATAATATATAAAATGTATAACTAAGCTTTATTTGACTTTTACCTATGAAAAGCACAACAACCAGAATATAGAATGTCTCAGTAGAAGAACATCTGCAACCATTTTGGTATTTGTTGGATCTTAAGGTAATGTTACCCTGAGGCAGTAGTAGTTACCAGATAGGATGTTGAATGGATAAACAGACAGATTGATGGATGAACTTTGTTTGCTTGTTTTGTTTGCTAATATTTACTATATATTAGTTATTTGTCATATTATACAGTGTATCCAATATTCATCATTTCTCTTTTAATATTGCAATTAATTGTTCATTCTCTTTATTCTCTTGCAGCATCTTGGAAAAGTACATTTACAGGTGCAATATTGACAAGGAATGGAATTCACATTTTGTTGGCTTACTGACATTCCTCATCAAAGAAGGAGCAGATCCCTTTGATCCACTGCTACATCAAAGAAGTGCTTTCAGTTGGTTTCTGGAGAAGTTCAGTTCTCATCTGTCAGACTCATTGATGCCCTCAGTTACAACTTTTCTGGAGGAAGCATTCAAGAAATGGGAAGTGTCAAGGAAAAAAGAAAGCATCTTGTATGATATCATCAAGAATCTTCCTATTGAGATAATAAGAGGAGATTCAATTCATCTTTCTTCTGTCAAGGAACTCATTGTTAGAAATTGCCTTGAAATTATTAAAACCAATCCCAATCTTTGTGATTATGAAGACACAGAGGGAAAAACTCCACTTCACAAACTGATGGAGACAATTTTGAAGGATGATTTATGGAAAAGCATGCCAGGATTAGTTGCAGGAACTGACAAACTTTGTGATCTCATGTCTGGATTGATAACAAACAAGAATGTAAATATCAAGGGCTACAACAGTATGACTCCTTACTCTTGGATTCTCTGGTGGCAGAATTCTGTGACAGATCATCTGAAATTTGATACGGAAAATGAAAAATTGGCAAAAAGGATTCAGGATATGAAGAAACATTTCCAGGAAAAAGGGGCTAGTGAGGAAGATGCTCTTGATGGAGTGATATACATGACGAGGTGAGTGAGTCACTAAAGTTATTATTACGTTTGCACTTACTGTACTGACAAGAACAAACAACAGTTATACAATGAAATACCATGGGATCAATGTTAGGGTGCATCGTATGTCCTCTAAAAATTAAAAATTTGTTGTATTCTTTTGCAGTTTTCACATGTTGTTCCTTTGCCAGTGAAAGGACACTCTGCAAAATTTCAATAAGACTGCATGTGGCCTCAGGGTGGCCTTATTCCCATAAAGGGCATTCTAAAATTGACAAAGTGATGCTTTGCAAAGTTGCGATTACAAATGCCAGCTTATGGTATGATGAATTTTTACCTTCAGCGAACGAAGATCGGAGAAGGTATTGTTATCACTTTGTAAAATGTTGTCCGTCCGCCGAGCGGGCTGTCGGGCGTCCAGGCGGTCGGGCAGCGGGCGGATAGATAGTTTCCGGGCCAGAACACGGGCTCTATTGCATGTACATAGATGAAATTTGGTACTCATATAGCCCATGTGGTCTGGTTGTGCCTTTTGATGGTCTGATTAATGGATAATCCATACTTTTAGAAATATTAAACAAAAAGATAAAAAATTATTTGTTTCGTTTCCGGATCAAGACTCGGTCACTATTGTATGTACATGGATGAAATTTGGTACACATATAGCCTATGTGGTCCAATTGTACCTTTTGATGGTCTGATTGATGGGTATTCTATAGTTTTTGAAATATTGAGAAAAAATAATAAAAACAATTTTTTTTCATTTCTGATCCAAAACTTGCCCAGTATTACATGTACATGGATGACATTTCATACACATATCACCTATATGATGCTGTTGTGCCTTTTGATGGTGTGATTCATGGTCATTCTATACTTTTTGAAATATTGACAAAATATATTGCAAATTATAATTTTTGGTTTCTAGTCCAAAACTTAGCCTCTCTTGGATGTACCTTGCCAAAAATTCATCCACATACTGCCTATAAAGATCTTTCACTGGTCTCATTGATAGGTAGTTTTAACACTTTTTAAATATTTAGAAAAAATTTGAAAAATATAAATTAATATACTTATTGGTTTTCGACCCACAACTCGTAACCTATTCCCTGTACATGTATGAAACTGCAACATAATATGTGTAAATTTGTCTAGTTCAGCCTTTCCATGGTTTTACATACCCTGGCAGGCAGGCGGGCAGATGGTAGGGCAGCGGGTATATAGATAATTTCAGGCCAAGATTTGGCCACGATTGCATTATACCAATTTTGTCAACATCTCTTTTATGACTTAACAGATGTCTTTCGCTGAAGGTTTGCTGCTGCGCAGCCTATGTTTACATATGTAATGCGTACAAGAAATAATAAATTCAATTGAATCAAAATAGCAAAATTCTGTAAATTTTTTTTAGAAACAAATCTAACCTGTTATTCTAATTGGCTCCAATTCTCAGAAGCAATGTTAGGTGAAGGGGAGACCAGGGTAAGTTGTGCCATTTTTTATGTCAGGCTGATTTTCTGAAAAACCAAAGCTTAATCATGTAATATGAAAATCAGACATAGAAAGTTTCAGGGCAGTCCGACCATTTGGAATATCATGGTAGGTGTTTGAAGAAAGTAGGTCAAGTGGTGCAACTTACCACGGTGCCGGGGTAAGTTGTGCCGCATGATGGGGTATGTTGTTCCGTCTAATTTATTTTTTAAAAAACCTGTTTGTTCAGATAGATCATTTGTAATATGTTTTCAGGGGCGTAGATTTTTCATTTCGGTAGGGGGGGATGATTTCAGCGAACGCCACTACCCGTGAGGTCGAACAGGCCGAAAGTCGCGCGAAGCACACGGGAGCACATGAAGCCAATATATTTGACATTATCTAAGACAAGTTCTGAGACACAGATCTGTTGCTTGTATATAATCCATATGACATACAATTGGTATGATGGAAAAAACTAAATATAACTGATAATTGTAAACACTATGTTGTTATATTGAGATTCTAGGGGGGGGGGGATAATCCTATGATCATCCCCCCCAGGATCTACGCCCGTGTATGTTTTTAAATTATGTCTGACATGTCAAATGAAACTAATCAAACATTTATGTGCTATTTTATGCAAAAATTAAAAATGCTGCTAAATCTAGAATTA
Organism: Platynereis dumerilii; assembly: GCA_026936325.1. Classification (NCBI taxonomy): domain Eukaryota; kingdom Metazoa; phylum Annelida; class Polychaeta; order Phyllodocida; family Nereididae; genus Platynereis; species Platynereis dumerilii. The sequence continues at coordinate 14,102,586 of JAPTHN010000018.1, forward strand.
TTTATTGTTTAGAGGGTGGTATAACACTTTCCTTTCAGTGTGAGTTATTTCGAGGGCTGAATTAAAATATTATTGCATCAAGTGAAAACAGAAAAAGATGAGTAAAAAAATCAAATCCTATGTCATACCATCAAAACGGCACAACTTACCCCAAATAGATTTTCTGGATAAAACTGGTTGTCAAAAAATAAACCAACAATGCAAGATAAAATCTGGCAACACAAATGTCTAGATATACCTCCTAACTCCATCCTCTTAGACATCATCTTATTACAAATACCAAATAACTGAGAAACAAGAATGTCAGTCCTCAGCACTTCAAGTTTTCAGCCGCAAAATTGAATTTACAAACTATATTAGTTTGCTTCGTTTCAATTCCTTAAGATCTTGCAAAGAAAATGAATAACAAAGGCTTTGTTAATGAGCTGGCAAAATATATTATGTCGCGTATGATGGTTTTGTCTGTTACATAGATGCATTTTTGTATCTGAACTGTATCAATAATGAAAAGCTGACCCTTTGTAATATAAATTTCCATACCATCCTATAGTTGAAATCATTTATTGTGTAATAAAATGCTAATGTCCAGTAAATACTAAAACATGGTAATTGTTGTTTTGTCTGAATTCACGTTCAAACATACTGCAAAGTGACTCGAGGGCTGAATTAAAATATTATTGTGATTGTACAAAGACATCTTGACCTCTTAGTACGCGAGCCCGAAGAGTTTTATTTGTGTTTTATTTACCAAAAGGTCTGATAGTTGGGTCTATAGTAGAAAATTCTGCTGATTTCAGAAATTAAATTCTTTCAAAAATTTGTTTGAAACATTTTGAGTTATTTGAATTTTTTTTAGACCCCCTCAAATTTAGCAAATGCTTGATTTTCGCCAAAAATTAATATCAAATGAAACCCTTTCAATAAGCACTACATATTTCCTACAGTTGTGATTGAAATTTGTTGTTTGTATACATCTTGGAGGGCTAACAGAGAGTTTATGCAACAAATTTTTCCCCTCGAAATCTTGTTCATATTGTGACAAAATGTACTAAATTTGTGTCCATTGTAAATGAGATCAAAAGGCCAAAGCAATTTTGTGATTTTAGCCGTTCAAGAAGGTGCTTACTATCCTTCCAAAAATTATGTAGAATTTGAAAAATCTAGCAAAATTCGTATGTGACCTCACACAGGAGGGGCATCGTGATTGGCTGAGGTGTGGAGTATGATGTAGTGTTGGCACATGATGTAGTGTACAGAATTGTCATATATGGCACATGACATAGTTTGAGAGTGCCATGAAGCATAACTGAGTGAAAGAAGAAGATTGCAAGCTGTGTGAATCAATAAACAACTGTCACTCATAAGCGGCCTGATCTGAATATTGTTTACTGTTTGCTGCCAGTGGCACAGCTAGGGCGTCTCATGAAGGGGATACACATTTGCACATTTTTTATGGATGGATTAACTCTTCTGGGGAAGGGGGGAGGATCAACTCTGTGATCAATCATTATCGAAATCATGAGCAATCTTTTTTGAGTGCCCTTGGTTCAACATTGAGGGGCATGCCTCCCCCCTCAGGCCAAAGATTAACATGCCTCCTCCCATGTCATTTCTAGATGTGCCACTGCGGGCCACAACTGAATGTGTTTCATTTTTACACACATGGCATGTAGTCATATGCTGGTATGCCACCTCACAGATTTGATATGACATACTATGCAGAGTGAGCAATGATTGACTGAACAACCTGTTGCCTCACATGTAACGCCTGATGTCCAATGCTAACCTATGGGAACTGCCATAATATGATGTCACACTTCCACCTTACGAGAAAAAAATCACTTTCTACGTACTTTTGGGAAGGATAATAATTCAGATCTGTCATGTTTTGATTTCTACTTTTGGATTTTATCCCTCATATTGCCAGCCACTTTAGCTAGTGAAAGTCACTATTTCGGCCATATTTTCAGTTCTATGACAGCCATAAAGTCAACATTGGGGTCAATTTAGAATCTTCTAGCCATGAGGATCTATTTTAAATGTTCCCATAGCCAAGCATGTGCCTGTGATGAGATATTTTGATACTTACATCGACTTATCTTCTTAAATATTTGCATTTATGATTTTAACCACCTACTACGGACGCAAAATTACGGTTAATTTCTGGATATATGTGAACCCTACAACCCAAAATCATGGGGATTTATCAAAGCTTAAATTAAATTATCATTATTATTATTATACAAGCATTTCTATAGCGCCTTATTCAGAATATATCCTGCTCTAAGGCGCTTCACATGTAAAATTAAGATCACAATAAAAATGTAAAATGTAGAATATAAGATAAGAGTATGTAGTATAGATTAGATACTGAAAGCAATTCTAAACAGGTGAGTCTTTAAGTGTTTTTTAAAAACAGTAAATGTTTGACAGTCTCTGAGGAACTTCGGGAGTGCATTCCACTCAGTGGCAGCGGCAAACTGGAATGTTCGATCACCATAGGAACGTAGTCTCGATTTTGGTGGTGCAAGATATAGTATATTGAAGAGTAACACCAAGCATCAGTTTTACCCAATTAAAGGTACTATACAAAATCTGTTTCTCTGGAAGAGATGCTTAGTTCTACTGTGTTGCGAGTACAGACAAGGGAGCACATGTGGTTATTTTAAAATTACATAAAGCTCACATATATATTTTTATCCAAATATGGCACATCCATGCATGGTAGTGAGCGCACATACACACGCGTGTACATGTATTTGCACGCATCATCACACGTGTATGTGTGTTCACGATCACCCGTGTATATGCCATTCAGCGCATGCATGTACCTGCATTCACGACCACCGTGTATATGCGATCGTGTATATGCAATCCAGCACACGCTTGGATATGCTATACAGAGCATGCTTGGACATGCCATCCAGCGCAAGATTGGACATGCCATCCAGCGCAGTTTATTTATCAGAACACAGGAGCCCCTCAAGCATTAGCGTATCCATGGGAGATGGAGAAGGGGTCTTAAGTTTGTGGTTTCTGCTCTTCATATTAGTTTGTAGCTGAAAATTAATAGAGAAGCACATTTCTGTGTGACACGTACGTGTACAAGTGCTATCTTTCATGGGACCTTAAAAATGAAAATGTTCGCAAAACCTCTCTTATAATAAAAATCTATTCGGGCATCCTGTGGTAGTCCCATCTCTGAACCTGAAACCCCCCCCTTCCCAAATTCCTGGATCCGCCCCTGGGTCCTCTCGCCAATTTGGATGTGTGCTGTAAAGCATGTCCACTCATGCGCTGTATGGCATGTACACTCATGCGCTGTATAGCATGTCCACTCATGCGCTGTAAAGCATGTACACGCATCCAAAAGCTACACGCGTGCGCGTTTTGACACACCCACGCACGTGTATGTGTCAAATCTTGCACATCCACACATCCTAAAAGCGTGTATGTGCGCTCTGGAGCATGCGTGGATATGTCAAATTTGGATAAAAATATACCTCAAAGCTCAAGTCATCACACTTCAAATTCAGGACATAGAACTCAGCCATTCAAGGAAGACCCTTTTTGATAAAATTGCAGTGCTGTGGTGTTATTACTATTGCCTCTTCTGTTTGTTTTGAATCAGCAAGCTATTTGAAACAAGAAGCTGAACTGATAGTGGTTCTAAACTGACCACTTTAATTGAGATCGGGTGACGTATAATTTCTGTTGCCAGGAATTCCATTCCATTCCATTATCATTCTGCATGTCACATTTTACCTACAAAATAAGTGCTTTTATAATCTCTGCCCTCAATCCAAGCTTTCAGATTCTTCCCACCAAAATAACACACACCTGATAAAATAGATGTGCATGTACATCACAATCAATATTGTATCATGATCAGTAACTTAACTAATTCCCCATCTTCCAAGTCATGTGCCTCTTCCCTCCATGCCCTTGTCCTATGTGGCCTCCTCTTTCCATCATTGTTCTCTCCTTATCTCCCTTACCATATCCATGTTTCCTCCCTCTTTTGGTCCTCCTTCCCATAGAAGACCAACTGATTGACTTTATCCAATAAAAAATATGTACATGCATGTTAGCATACAAGGAGTCCTTTTAAAGTCAGAATTACATTAGGATAGCACAGAAACATTTTCAACTTAATTCCAGTGGGGTCCTTCTTGGTGTAATAATACCAACAAAATTATATTCAACACTCAATTTTTGAAATTGTGTGACATTTATTATATCATAATAATATTATGTTATAAATCATATATTTGTAATTAGGCCTAAAGGTTTAATAAGCCTCAACAATGAGTGGACTATTAATATTGGGAACAGTTTGTGTAGTTGCCTTTTGAAATTAATAAAATGGGAATTTTGGCCAGGTAAAATTTCATTCGGGCAGGTAAACTTCGGAAACTACCTGCCCGAATGTCCAGCACATCAAAAGCACTTTTCGCAGACTCTAATTGATTGTGAAGTACATGCACATCTATTTTATCAGGTGTGTGTTATTTTGGTGGGAAGGATGTGAAAGGCGGGATTGAGAGCAGAGATTATATAAAAGCATTTACTTCGTGGGTAAAATGTGACATACAGAATGATAATGGAATGGAATGGAATTCCTGGAAACAGATACTATACGTTACCCAAATTCAATTAAAGTGGTATAAGAATTCTATGTCCTGAAGATGCCCCTCAATTTGAAGTGTGATGACTGAGCTTTTCATATGTAATTTGAAATTACTACATCTGTGCTCCCTTGTCTGTACTCGCAACACAGTAGAACTAAGCATCTCGTCCAGAGAAACAGATTTTGTATAGTACCTTTAATTGGGTTTAAATCAGTAAAACTGATGCTTGGTGTTACTCTTTGGTATATTTAATTTAAGCTTTAATAAATCCCCATGACTTTGGGTTGTAGGGTATATATCCAGAAATTAACTGTAATTTTGCTTCCGTAGGTGGTTAAAATTATAAATGCAAATATTCAAGAAAATAAATCGATGTAAGTATCAAAATATCTCATCACAGGCACATGCTTGGTTATGGGAACATTTGCAATAGATCCCTCATTGCTAGAAGACTCTAAATTGACCCCAACGTTGACTTTATAGCTGTTATAGAACTGAAAATATGGCCAGAATAGTGATTTTCAGTAGGCAAATTGGCTGGCTATATGAGGGTAAAATCCAAAAGTAGAAATTAAACTATGACTGATCTGAACTAGAACAGGCGCTCAGAGAGCACACAGCTTCACTGTTCTGCCAAAATTCCAAAAGGTGTATCTGGAAGTTCCGTGGGGGCAAATCAGCAAATTCACAGTTGCTCGAGGTGTTTGCCATTTTCTCCATGTTAATTGTAGGCAGGGAGGGGGGTCTTAAATATGCCATGGCCTCTAAAGTTTTGTCGGGATAGTGACTTTAGACCTCTGCCCTTTGCCTTGTCATCAACACTGTCTTTTTTACTAGGCCTGTTGATCACTTAGTAAGTTGATTAGTCAAATTTTGCTGAATTTGTCAAATTAAAGTAAAGAACAACATGTTCCACATCAATTGCCTTTGTATGAGAATTGTTCCCCTGGTGACTCCAAAAAGCTATATGTCAGGGCCTGACAACCTTTTGCTTCAGAAACTTCCACTAAATCATTGAAAATTAGAAGACAGTTGAAATTGAGAGTTTTTTTAGTGGATATCATGAACATGCATTTTCATCTGTGTGGCTGTACGAAAATTAGCAGTCATTGATATACTGGCCAAGATTTATGGGGGCATTGAAAAAGAATGGTCGACTTGTGCAGTTCGTCTACAATTTTCAAATAATTATTTATGACTATTGCTATTAGTAAACTGAATAAGTTATGACTAAGTTTTCCAAGGAGTTTAGACACATGGCTAAGTTAATAAGTAAACTTTCACCACTTTAGATTGAGGGGGGGGGGGGCTTGGGGTTTTTTTTTTTTTAATATATAATTTCTTGCTCAGTTTTGGGGAAATAAATAAATTCTTTTTGGACTGTCTTGAAATAAATAATTTCTGTTGGGGGGGGGGGGGTGTTTCGTACCAAGGTGTTTTTTAATTTTGGAATGAATATTCGGGGCCTTTGCGTGTTTGAAATAGATAATTTCCTACTGAGGAAACTTCCAGGCCCCCCTCCCCTGGATATTTAATGGTCGCTCCCTTAATTGAACAATGAAATACACTGTGAATATGCTACTTGAGACTTTCAAGTTTATGTGACTGACTTCTGGCTATACCTAGAAATATCTATGAAACTTGAAAGCACCACATTTTTTATAGGCTATATATTTAAGTGAAGAATCAATAAAATAGAGCAGACATGGTGTTGCTGCCACATTTCATACCATCAGCCATAATTAACGCCATAGCTGATCTATCAGAAGATTTCAATTTATATTTTTGTCTTCGTTCATTGGCACAGTATGTCCAACAAAAGATGAAATAATACACTGATCGGAATGGTCTTGTAAAAATGTGCGCTGGTCCAATTGTAAAATAAACCAATAAATATTTTCATAAACGACTTGAAAATTTTGCCCCCCTTGGAAAATTTCCTAGCTGCACCACTGTAATGGCCACAACAGTTTTAAGGTTGTTGGTTAACTTTAGGTTAACTTTAGGCGAAAATGAGCATTTGCTAAATAAAATTCAAGGGAGGTATACTTAAAATTCAACTCGAAATGTTCCAAATGGATTTTTGTAAGAATTGCATTTCTGAAATCAGTAGAATTTTCTCCTATAGACCAATTGATCAGACTTTTTGGTAAATAAAACACAAATAAAACCCTCTGGGCTCCCGGAGTAGAATCTTTCTCAATTTATACCCATAGCATTTATCTTACAGCTCTAGCAATTGATCTCAAGAAATCGGTATTTTTCTCCTAGCCAGAGTGGACCTATGATGTCATAGGTTGATACTGCATTGCCCAGCCTTGGAGGATATGCAAAATTGGTGCCGTCAATGAGGTCAACATTACTGGCCCATAGCATTTGTTGTGGACATTTTCTTATAGCCTCACAGTTACATCATTGCTAAAGTGGCCAATAATACCACAACAACTGAGGTACAAAGTTATGATGGGATAACTGAGTAGTTGAGGGAAGGTGACTTTAATTTAGGGAAGCCAAGTTCGGTTTGGTTGAGAGAAGCGAAGTTTAGTTGGCGGAAGACCATCGTAATTGAAAGTGGTTGAGGGAATTAGAGACTAGGTAAGGGCAGATGAGGTTAGGTGATGGTTGCAAAGGTTAAGAGGGTGGTCTTAGCCCTGGACCCCTGTGGGACAGGGGTCATGAATCGTCCCAATGGAAAATCATGATATATGAAGGACATGGTCAGGGAGAATGAAATTTTAAATTTTATCCCATAGCTTTGAATCAAATCAATGGTACATTTGAAAAGTTCACCCTTTTTGCTGCTGACTGCACCTATTTTCATCTTCTTTCTAAAGTCAAAGGAATAAAAGTAAAATATTCCATTGAAACTGAAGAAGCGGTTTTTATCCTTATACGCAGGGAAAATGGCCACTTCTGATTGGTCCAAAGCTGGTGATGTCATAACAAACATCTATGACATCATAGACAGTCTTGGTGATGTCACAATGGTGACATCACACCTCAAAGTGAGGCTGATGGTAAACTCGCACAATTTTTGAGTATATTACTCATTTAAATGTCATTTTTACAAGACAAATCTTTGTTGAATAACTTTGAAAAATAGTGCCGTCAGCAGGGAATATGTGGGCTACCCATAGACAAAATGTCATCAAATTTGGATGAAAGTTAACTGATTTAGAGCAAATCTCCTGTCTTCAAGTCAAAAACTCAAGATTTTCAATGGAAAAACCCATGACTCATGCTCCAGCATGGGTCCCAGGGCTAGGGTAGTCTGAGGGTGAAAGGTCCAGATGAGGGTAATGAGTTTATGAGTACAGTACAACCCAAATAAAGTAAGAAAATTTTCTGTCAGAAGTCCTCTATTTACCTATTTCGCACTCTTTTCTCCTCTCCACCCCAAATCTCCTTACAACTCCGTTAGATTCCTTACAACAACTTTAGCCCACATTAAGAACTCTATTTAGACAACTACCAATGTAACTGCAGTTGGCATAGGTGCAAAATATAAAGTAAATCAAACACAATTAGGGTGATTGACTTTAAATTGGTGTTGTTTAAATGTGATTTTAATGTAATATTATTTATTATTAAAAGGCATTTTCAAGTCGGTAAATGTAGGAAGTGATTCAGGGGTAGTCAAAAGGTGTGAAAGGGTAAAGTAGTGGCTGATTCTTACTTCCTGCTTGGGTAATCATCATTTTGGGTCGTACTGTAGGGGTGGGGGTGTATCCTGCAATTAGGTCTTCTCATAAGTAGGTTATCTGTGAGGTTAGCTTCATTTTGCAAAAAATTCAAATGGATTTTGCACAATATTGGCATGTGAACGGCATAGTTCAACATTTGGGGCACTTCCAATGTTTATCTCACAAAGTACCTAGTCGATCTGATGTCTTTTAAGGGTAGTTAATTTCAGCTAATGCTGTTTTAAATTCAATGTCATTTTATTGCAGAGAAGGGAGAAATGTGGGAACACCTGGAGAGAATCATGAAATTCAATGAGATCAAGAAAGAGGAGTTGCGGAGAAAAGAAAGAACATATGAAGAGATGATGGCTACACTTGAGAATGAGATGACTCTAACAAAATTGGATATTCAAAACATCAGGACCAACAGGTTGACATGGAATGAGCATTTTACATTACTAACCAAAAATTGGCCCACCGTCGCACATCATGTTGGAACTCGGGAGATAATTGCTCAACTTAGGATGCATCTGTTGGAGGCAAGATGTGCAAAGCACATACATGGTGGCCAACACCTAACAGGCTTAACAGAGACAGTGGATTTTGAGGAGTTTGCCAAAAGGCACTTGGAGATAAAGAATGACCACATTCTTGGTGTTTCAGAAGGCATATTAGAACTTATAACTGACAGAGACTCTTCTCGGAGAATGTATAATGTTTTCATGAAATGTGGAATAGAAAGAAGTAAACGAGGCATTGAAATAAACAAGTATGCTTTGTTTGATGTCATCAAACGATGCCTTGACAATGGTGCTTATCCAACAAAAACAGATGAAATCCTGGAAATATCTTTTTATATGGCTGAGTGCAGAGACAATGAAGACCTGTTGGTAACTCTACAGATGATAAAACATCTTATCCATGCATACCGAAAACAAGGCAACAGTGAGCCGATTGCTATATACTCAAATTTTAGGATCACAGAAGATCTTTTGCAGAGAGACCGGACCGATCCACCTGTCACCAGATGGATTGAAGAAAATGAAGATTATGAAGACAACGAAAAGCAGGAGAAAGAACTGAGATGGACAGTGATAAAGAGAAATGACAACTGGCTGAAGAGGAATCTGCTGCACTTGGCTGCTGTATTTTGTCACAATGACAACATTCTGAAGTGTATCCCAAAAGAAGTAGTTACAAGACTAATTAATGAAAGAGACATCCATGGTTGCACAGCCTTGCACATTGCACACCTGCACAACAACGAATCAGCAATTAGGTTCTTGGAATTTCATGAAGCAAAAACGGATGAAGATTACTTTGGAAGAACTCCTGAAGACCTCAAACATTATCTGGATAAATCTCAACAGTATAATGAGGAAAATTATGAGAGACTTGCCACTGCGAAGTCCATTTCATTTGAATGTATGAAACAGCTACTTGTGTTGCCTGAAGAAGAGTGCATATCAATTGAAAAAGATTTGAAGATGCTATTCAAAGGAATAACGGGCAAAGTAAAAACACTGAATGTTCAGATGGGAGGAAGTGTAAGGGAAAAACTGAAGGTTGGAAGATGGAACGAGTTCGATCTACAGATAGTCAGAGAAGACAAAATTCATGAAAATGAGCCTTTTGGATGTCTGAAATATCACGAGTACCTTGTCAAGAGGATGACTGATGTTGACTTGGAATTGACAAAAAAAATTAGCCTACGATGTGTGTCCGTTAGTACTCCATGGATATTTATTTGGGAAGGAGAGGGAAGTCACTGTGGTCAAGAAATATCAGTTGACGTTGTTCCAATTGCAATTGTTGAGAACAAGAAGACTAAGCACAGCAGACAGTACTTGATAGTAGACAACGCTCCTGGCCACCAGAGCCATGAGTTTGTGAAGTGGAAGAATTTGAAGAGGGACTCGCAATGGACACCCACAATATTTGAATACGAGAGGGACATCTTGGATAACCTGTCAACTGATTGTCGGATTGGAATCCAAATAGCTAAGGCCTTGCTTGAGGTAAGGATCTCTTCTACTATGCCCCCCTTCGTAGTATGGGGGCATTTGAATTTGAGCGTGTCTGTCCTGGTGTCTAGTCCGTTGAAGAGAATTTTTGGCTCCCTCTGCAGTGTTACAATGCAGTCATTTTCAATTGCTACAATGTCATCTTCAAGTAGTTCTCTCTGTAGATCCATTTTTTTTGGTCTGATTCAAACGATTCTTTATTCCTAGTTGAGCTCTGAAAATGGTCACAGGAGGCACCAGAGATCCCAGGACCAAGCTGACCCATTAAAAACATATGTTTGACTCTCAATTAGAGAATTCTTTATCACATCTAATGTTATTCATTTCTTACACTTCCATAAATGTTTTGTCTTATTAGTCAATAGACACGGGTGAACACAAAGGAATTGTAAGATAAAAACTGGCTGGCTGCTCTGTGACTGGCAGGGGTGAAACGAGCTCTGCAATGAATTGAATTTTACTTGATCTATGGAGTACTGGGATGTACAATTTTTAGCACAATGGAAATTTTTGTGACAAGGAACTGGATTTTATGAAATATGATTATTACGAAGCTTTGTGAACTTTGCTATGCAGTGACTAAAATTTAACATGGGACAAATACAATTTTTCGATTGACTGAACATGAGGAATGTTGCATGAGAGATACTGTTCACCAAGGAATCCTTGCTGTTGAGGGCTACAGTTCTAATGCATTCACAGCATTCACAGCATATTGAATATCTCACTGGATTTCCAATTGAATGAACTCAGTTCTGGGACTTTTCCTACCTTTATGTGTGACTACCTTTATGTGTGACTAGAGATACACTTGCTATTTGACTAAGGATATACTTGCTATTTTTGTGAAGCTCAACACACAAAATGGCTAATCCTAAGGACAAGAGAGGTTCAAGAAGTCAAAAAGGAGAAGATAAAGCTGGTGGTGCATCTCCAAAATCTCCGTCTGGGAAATCTACATGTCAGGTCAGCATTGATGAAAATCAAATTTCAGACTTACTTGAGAAACTTGACAATGTGACTGATAAAATTGAAGCGATGACAGAGAGACAAGATGAAATGATGAGAGACATAAATGAAATCAAAATGCAAAAAAAGTTGGTGGATAAATTAGAAGAGCAGACCCGGGAAAACAAAAGAACCATCAGTGTGCTGACTGTTGCTTTAAAACAAGCAAACCAGGAAATTGCTAACCTGAAATCAGAAATTGCTCATCTCGATTCCTATTCAAGAAGGGACAATCTCATCATTTACAACTTGCCCTATCAAGAAAAAGAAGACTGTGAAGATAAAGTTAAGGTTTTCTTTAAGGATACATTAAAAATTGCAGATTCTTCTGTATTCAAATTTGTAAGATGTCATAGACTGAACAGCCAGAGCAACGCAAAACCAATGATTGTCCGTTTCCATTTTTATGGTGATAGGCAAAAAGATTACTTGCTGGAAAGAACCAAAGCATGTCTGAGGACTTTCATCCTGCAATACTTGAAAAAAGAAGAATATTGTATACATTCATGAAAGGAGCACGAGCTGCAGGTATGCTTTCCTACCTGGTATATGACAAACTCATCATAGACAATATCACCTACACTGTTGATACACTGGATAAAGTACCAGCCAAGCTGAAATACTTACAAGAGGGATTTATCCAGATGCCTGAGATCAAGTCCTTAGCATTTTTTGGAAGCAAGTCTCCTCTCTCCAACTTTCATGATTCCCGTTTCAAGGAGGACAACCTAGCATTCAAAACAGTTGAGCACTATTTCTGTTACAAGAAGGCTCTCTTGTTCAAGGATGAAGTTACAGCAGAGAAAGTATTTCATGCCAAGACGCCTGCCCTTGCCAAATCCTTGGCTCAGAGCAAGAAAATCAAGCAGTTTGACAAGATTGTGTGGAAACAAAACTCTACAAGAATCATGAAACCTGCACTTCAGCTGAAATTCCAGAACAATGAAAATTGTCGTAACTTCCTTCTGGACACAGAAAATCTGACACTGGATGAGGCTTCGCCGAATGACAAATTTTGGGGGATTGGAATGGCACTGTCAAACAAAGACATTGTCAAAGGTAATTGGCCTGGCGAAAACCTTCTAGGTAAACTGCTGATGGAAATCAGGGAGGAATTGCCCAAATGAAAGACTTATTTGTAGTAGTGTGAGACAATTTTGAAAATTATTTTTGTGATGCCCACTTCTTATTATGTTGTAAGCTCATTGCATTTTCATGATATATAACAATTTTTGCATGTTTATTCTTCATATAGTGAAAGTATTTTTTACTATTTATTATTTTTTTTCTGGACTGATATGCTATATAATTATCTTAATGCAAGCATACCTAACATATAAGTAAACAAACGTTATATTAATAATATTGATATAATTCAGTTTGCGTAACAGATCATAAATTGTCTTTTGTTGATCCAAATTATTGTGCTTTATTGTTTATCATTGATTGTAAATTACTGGTCAACAGCATAATTATATTTAGCACTGTTTATGTCATTGTCAATGTTTTAATGTATTGGCCCTTGGACAGGCATTGTTTTGTTTACTGGCTCTCAACTCTATTGTATGATGTCTGGTAGTGCTACAACCCTTCTTAAGTGTGTGCAATCTTATAGCCAAAAAGAATGTTAAAAGTTAAAACAGGATCATATGTTTATGAATATTTACAAACTGATAGATATCGTACTTGTTACCACTTTGGACTTTCTGTTCTTAAGTTGGTTCCTTATAGAATCAATGATGAAATTTACTGATATATATATTTATGATCATGTTGAAAGCTTACTGCTCAGAATTTTGTTTACATGTCATTGTATCTCATCTTTATGTTATTTACTCCTGAAAATTCTCTTATATTAAGTTATAGCTGCCTAAAAGTTGAAGTTTCCAATACCTGCAGTGGTTTAATGATATATCATGTTATATCTATCTTTATTTGTTTAATTGTTTTTAAACATGCTCTGATTATCCTTTTGTGTTTAACTGCTGCTTAATTTTGCCAAAAATGAAAGAACCTTGCATTGCACAGTCATCCTTGTGAATTAAGACTAATGGTGGTATCCTCATTATACTTTAATATGGATTCTGAAATGTTTATGTATTAATTTTTGTTCTAACACAATGTCCCTGTATCATTGTTTGCATAAGTTGCTCAACTTGCTTTACTTTGCTCACTTCATTGTAAATGAGTGGACAATATTACCTATTATTTTTTCTCTATTAAATTAACAATTTTATCGTACTATGCTATTTAGAAATGCAAACCCCACCCCCTCCCTCTCAATCGATTTTGTCTCTATCCCTTGCCCAGTGAGTCACCTATACTGATCGTTGAATATCAATCAACAACTTTTGCAATACTCATGTTTCACTTGTACTTCATCCTTTCCTTCACCCCCCTCGTCTCAATGCGTCATCATTATTTCACATGGGTCAAAACTATGTTTCTGAAGCTCATCTCAAATGTCTATTGATCATGAATTGTTGTATAACCTAGAGAACAATGATAACTATTCGCTAAAGAATCTTCTTGAATTAAATGAAATTGAACAAGATGCTGAGCCGTCAGTATTACAACACTCTCCTTATGTTGATGAAGCTATGCTAAAAAAGACTTTAGATTCCAAAAAAGATGTATTCAAATGTTTCGGTTTAAATATACAAAGCTTAAATGCCAAAATAGACCAGTTACAAATCTACATTAATAGTCTAAAAGAAGAAAACTGTCAGTTTGAGGCCCTTTGTCTACAAGAAACATGGTTAGGCAATCAACATGATACGTCCATGCTGAAAATTGAAAATTATAATCTGATTCTCAAACCGTATAAATCCACCGGCCATGGCGGGCTAGCAATATACCTGAATGAATCTATTCAGTATGAAATTCTAGATATAGATGAAAGCCCAACTAATATTTGGGAAGGCCTTTTCATAAAAATAACTTTAATGGACAATAGAAAACTAATACTTGGCAACATTTATAGACCACCTCGAGATACTATTGAAAATTACCAATGCTTCATTGATGAATTCGAAAAAGTTATCAAACAAATTGTGGGGGATGTCATAATCTGTGGCGATTTCAACATTGATTTGCTTAAGTTTAATGAAAGAAACTCAGTAAATGATTTCCTTGAAAATATTCTGAGCAATGGACTTATACCAAAGATAACACTTCCCACTCGGTTAACAAGAACTAGTGGTACCCTGATTGATAATGCCCTTGTTAAATTATCAAGAAACTTTTCAAGTACAACTAGTGGAATATGTGCAGTTGATATATCAGATCACTTCCCATACTTTGTCTGTCTTGATTACCTACAAAATAACAAGAAACAATCTAAATATGTTAAATGTTCTAAACATACCTTGAAAGACCTAAATAATTTCAAACAGTAATTAGACCAATCTGATATATCTCACCACCTTGAGAATGGTAATGAACAGGACGTAAATGTCAATTATCAAAAGTTTAATGAAATTTTAGTAAAGGGAATAAATCTGCACATGCCATCTAAGACTGTCAAGTACAATAAATACAAACATAAAGAAAATAATTGGATTACTCAAGGGATAATGAACTCTATGAAATTTAGAGACAAGCTATTTCGCAAGTTAAAAAAGACTCCCTCTAACTCTCCGCAATATGATACACTAAAGATTAATCTGAATACATATCGAAGGATATTGAAAAAAGCTATAAGGACCGCCAAAAGAATCTACTACTCAGAACAATTCGCAAAATACAAAAGTGATCTCAAGAGCACATGGATGACAATTAAAGATATTATTCGCAAGAATAAGAACAAAAAGGATTTCCCTGATCATTTCATAGTTAACAATGTTAAGATAACAAACCACCAGACTATTGCCGACTCCTTCAATAAATTTTTTACTAGTATAGGGCCTGAACTAGCAAACCAAATTGAAACACCTGCTGGCAAAAACTTTACTGATATTCTTAAGAATCCATCAACAGTTGACTTTACTTTCCAACCTATAACTGAGGAAGATACGATAAAGGCCATAAATGAATTGCGAATTAAATCGAGTGTTGGTATTGATGGAATTTCAACAAATCTGCTGAAACAGCTTAAAACAGAATTATGTAAACCCATCACCTACCTGATTAACCAATCAATTAATGCTGGACATTTTCCAAGCGACTTGAAAATAGCTAAAGTTATCCCTATTTATAAAAAGAATGACAAACATACCTTGGATAACTACCGACCAATTTCTATTCTTCCAGCAATTTCGAAAGTATTTGAAAAAGTTATTCACAGACAAATGAATGAACACTTTATTGAGAACAAGCTTTACTATACAGGACAATATGGTTTCTGTGGCGGACATTCTACAGAGCTGGCAGCACTTGAATTAGTAGATCGAATAGTTTTCAATATGGACCAAGGGAAAACGCCTATCAATATCTTTATGGATCTGAGTAAGGCTTTTGACACCATTGACCACCAAATACATATCCATAAACTGAAATACTACGGCCTCAAAGATAAATCGCTTTCACTCTTGAATAGTTATCTTATTAATCGTAAACAGTATGTTGACATTGATGATAGTAAATCTAGTCTTCTTCCGATAACTACTGGGGTCCCGCAAGGATCTATCTTAGGTCCACGACTTTTTATAATTTATATAAATGATATTAGCTCGTCTTCCAACACTATTAAATTCATCACCTATGCAGATGACACAACATTATTTGTTACGTTAGACTCTGTTCATCAACAAAATTGTGATGATGTCAGCCAAGAAAATAAACTAAATTCTGAAATTACCAAAATAACAGAATGGTTAAACCTAAATAAATTATCTCTAAATGCAGATAAGACTAAATGTATGGTGTATCGAACTTACAATAAAACTGTACGGCCTCCTAAACTTCTGATAAACAATCAAATGATTGAAAATGTTGAAAATTTTAACTTTCTAGGCATAATCATGGATAGTCAGTTAAACTGGAAAGTGCATATGGAAACTATTGGCAAGAAGATATCCAAGACAGTCGGCATTCTGAATAAACTGAAACATTTTCTCCCCATGTATACTCTTAAAACAATATATGATAGCCTGATAAATTCTTATCTTAACTATGGAATATTATGTTGGGGCTTCAAACTGAACAGGCTAGTTAAATTGCAAAAAAAAGCTGTCCGAATAATGGCTAACACTAAATATAATCAACATACTTATCCTATATTCAAGAAACTCAACATTCTGAAAGTTACAGATATTGTCTCAAGAAAGCTCTACAAATTTTTTTATAGGTACTCAAATAATACATTGCCATACTATTTTCTCAACAATACATAACTGAATCACCCGACTCATTCCCATCATACTCGCAATTCTACGTATGTTATTCCTAGGGTCATCCACAAATATGCTGAATATAATGTTAGATATCTGTTGCCCATTCTCCTTAATAATAATGAAAATAGCATCATCAACAAGGTAAATACTCACAGTGAATTCGGTTTCTCATTTTATGTAAAAAGGCATCTTATTAACTCTTACGAAGATAATTGTACTATTCCTAATTGTTATGTGTGTAATACATAACCCTTTGCCTATTATGTAGGTACTTATTTATTGAATTTATCACTCTCCCCCCCATCTTAATGAGTTCGAAAGATATCCCATGTTTTTTTTTTTTTTTTTTTTTTTTTTTTTTCATGTATTCACATCTTCATTCCATATTCCATCCATGCACTCATTCTCTGATTCACTCATCCATCTGCTACTCGTATATATATATTAATTCTTCTCAATTTCTCTATTTTGTGTTTTACTCCATCTGCTAACATCCTTAATATAGTGAAGTGACCAGTCTCATACATGCCTGCATGATGACAGAATTTAAAACCAAAAGGGAGCAGTACTGACAGCGTTAGATGACTTAGATGCTACCTCCTTGACCACAATCTGATGTATATATATATATGACATAATCAAAATAATTGTGTATAATTTTATTTGGTCAAATAAAACATTTCTCTCTCTCTCTCTCTCTCTTACAAATAAGCTGTGGATCAAGCAGCAACTAACTAGGCTGATTAAGTACAAACTGCAGTGCACTGTAATGGTCTCTGTTTATAGCTGTTTTGACACTGAGGCAGTTTACTGTTTGTATAATAGACCGCTCTGAACATGTCACTTTGTGTGTCAGTAACTTTTTGATGTATTCAGGAACTGAAGGTAAAGTTACACTTAATGTTATCACAATTTGAATAACACGTTCTCTTTAATATAGTGATATTTAATAGTGTTTTCTTTCTCAGTAGTATATTTGCTATTTGTTACTGAAATGATCTAACTTGTGCTATCAATATTTAATGGACTATGAGTATTTGTGCATCTACACCATCTATGAACTGATGATCAATTGATATTTCAATGATAGTTAACACTTGAGAAAAAAAAAAAGGAGGCAGAAAAGACTGTTTTAGCTGGTAGTCTTTAAAATGTTTAATCTATCTTTATTGGGCCAACTATCTATGCTGATGTTATGATTCGATCTGTGATTCAGTGGCTAATGTTGCAATATTAAGGAGCTGATAATATTTACATGACCAGTTGATAAACAAATGCTTGGGTTGATAACAAATCATGCCATATAATGAGTTATATACATATGTTGACTGGCGATATTTCAGTGTTTGGGGTATAGTAAGCAATAATCAAATGTGTCACAGATAATTCAAAATGGTTCAAAATGTTATTTCTAACTAATTTTATTTATTTATTTGTTCTCTGGAATTTTTTTCACAAATTGTTACGTCATGCAGTGACACGTTTGATTGAAATTTTACTGTTCAACATTGAAAAAAAAAAGGTCTATTATAACAAGAATTGTTTTGTAATGTTTGAAAGATTAATTCTGACATTCTTTCACAATTATGATATATACAAATTATGATATATATATATACAAATTGTAACATGTTTGGTAATAGAACTAGTTTGAAGTAATTTATTAAATATCAAAATGCTACTTGTTCACTAGTGCTTGATAATTATTAGTATAATTTATCCAGTTATAAAATTATTATTTTTTTTTTTATTAATTATTTTTATTTTATTTTATTTTTTATTTTTTATTTTTTCTTGAATTGTCCTTTGTTCCTAACCTTTAGATTTAGAGTACATTCCATTCATTCTCCATGGCCCATGCGAATAAAATTCATATGTTTGTGAGTTTAACTTATGTTTTTTACTTTTGCTGTAATTACTTTGATGTTGTATGTCTCAGACTCTTATGTTTATTTTGTGATTGGAGAACTTGGCGCATGAGTGCTGTGCAGACGAAAACATGCTTTGGTATAGTAACTTGACCATAAGTCAACACAATGAGTTTATAAATAATTTTGATGAACATTTTTCACTTGTCGATCTATTAGAGGCTAATAATTTAGATGATAATGTAGAACCCTCACATGATATCAGACACTCTAACTATTACAATGATACAGAATTTATTGACTTGATGCTAGAAAAAAATTCTTCATTTTATATTATATCATTAAACTGCCTATAGCTCAATGCTATATTTCAGGCAACTCAATTCTACCTGAAGAATTATATTGGAGCAAGGGTTGTATACCTTCGATGATCTGCCTTTAAGGGACCTGGCTCAGCAGCGACTCGGATACTTCTCTTCTTCAACTAGATTGATATAAGCTTCTTTCAAAAGGCAAGTCATGCAGTGCGCATAGTGGAACAGCTATATATATTAAAGATGGTATTTCATTTAAGGAGCTCAATCCAAACCTTATATCACCACTTTGGGATGGGCAATTTGTAGAATTATCATTTGAGCGTAAAATAGGCAATGACTGTCACACTGACAAATTAGTAGTTGTCAACATTTATAGACCGCCTCGACCGGGGGTGGATAATATTGATTCTTTTATTGAAGATATGAGTCAAATTTTTCAAATATATGAAAGAAAACAAAATATAGTGATTGTTGGAGATTTCAATTTAGACATCTTAAAATTTCAGACTAACTCTCACATAAACAATTATTTAGAAAATATTATATCATCTGGATTCCTCCCAAATATCACTTTCCCAACCAGGCTAACACACCAAACAGGTTCGCTAATTGATAATATTTTCTCAAAATTTTCTCCCAGCTTTACAAATTCAATCTCTGGTATTTTGCTAAATCAAATTTCTGATCACTTACCTTGCTTTCTAATGTTTGACTATTTACACCAGAAAAACACAAAATCATACCGTTATATAAATCTTTCTGTTCATAACTCATACCTTAAATTTAAAGAAGACCTAAATAGTGATGAAGCATCACTTATTCTAAATAATGTAATTGGAGTCGATGTAAATGACAGCTATAACAAATTAGACATTTTATTGGGAAAATTTCTGAACAAAAATTTTGCAAAGAAAAGGGTGAAATTCAACAAGTATAGGCATAAGAAACAGAAATGGATAACAGTTGGAATACTGAAGTCTATTGCCTATAGAGACAAATTGTATCGTGACTTAAAGAAAACTTCTGTCTCCTCCTTGGATTATGAATCTAAAAAGTTCAATTTAAATTCTTATAACAAAATACTTAGACAATGCATCAGAAATGCTAAGAAGAATTATTATGAAAGCTGTTTCTGTCACTCTAAATCTGACATTAAAAAGACATGGAGTTTGATTAATTCTATTTTAAACAAAGATGCTGGTAAAAATAGCTGTCCGTTATCTTTCAATATAGATGTTAGTGATTTTAATTTGATAGTCAATGCTTTTAACAAGTACTATGTAGAAATAGGACCAAAACTTGCCAGTACTATTCTGCCATCAAATGATAATAATTTTCGAATGTATATTTCAAATGCTTCTCAGAATACTTTTAAATTTAAAGAGGTTTCAGAAATTGACATCATAAAGGTCATAGATGATATAAAACCAAAGACATCTCAAGGTATAGATCAACTAACTAATAAACTGTTAAAATTTTTGAAAAATGAATTAAGCAAACCTATCGCTAAAATTATTAATCAGTGTTTCCAGACAGGTATCTTTCCGGATAAATTAAAGATAGCCAAAGTTACACCCATTTTTAAGAAAAGTGATGAAACCATTTTAGAAAATTATCGCCCTGTGTCTGTTTTGCCTAGCATATCAAAGGTTTTCGAAAAAATAATGTACAACCAAATATATGAATATTTTACTGAAAATGAATTGTTTTACCAAAGTCAATATGGTTTCAGAAAAAATCATTCCACTGAATTAGCTGCTATAGAATTAGTAAATAAATTAACATTAGAAATGGATAATAATGAAGTTCCTATTACTATATTCTTGGATCTTTCGAAAGCCTTTGATACGCTTGACCATACCATATTGCTAGAAAAATTACAAACATATGGAATTAAGGACATGGCATTTAACCTGTTGTTAAATTATCTGTCAAATAGGTCACAATATGTAGATTTTAATGGTGTGAAGTCAAGTTTATTACCTATTACAACAGGAGTTCCACAAGGGTCAATTTTAGGCCCGCTCTTATTTCTCATCTACATTAATGACATAGCAAATGCTTCTACTATTTTTCATCCGATTATATATGCAGATGACTCCACTTTGTTTACAACCTTAAAAACTGTCCAGCTTAGTAACCAAGACATTAATATTGACGAGACCTTAAGCATTGAACTTGCAAAGATTAACACATGGCTCAAGTTAAACAAATTGTCACTAAATTGTGGAAAAACAAAGGCAATGATATTTCACACAAAACAAAGAGTTGTTGAAATTCCCAAAAAACAAATTAATAACCATGAGATTGAATTTGTAAAACAATTTAACTTCCTGGGTATAATTATTGATGAAAACCTTAATTGGAAAGCCCACTCAAATAGTGTCAGTAAGAAAATCTCAAAGACAATTGGTGTGTTAAATAGACTAAAAAACTTTCTGCCTGCAGAGGCGCTATTGCATATTTATAATTCACTTGTTGTGTCTCACCTAAATTATGGTGTGTTCCTTTGGGGTAGACAATCGAAACAAATAAATATACTACAAAAAAAAGCTGTTAGAGTACTGACTAGAAGTAGATATAATGCCCACACAAGTAAAATTTTCAAGAACTTAAAAATACTTAAATTTGATGATATATGTGCACTGCATGACTGCAAATTACTTTACAAATACTACAATAGAATACTTCCTGAGTCGCTGGTGTCCCTGGTCGAACTGAATGAGCAGGATCATCCAAGGTATGCAACTAGGTTGGCAAGTCAACCACTCTTACCTATTCCACGAGTAAGGCACGAATTTGCAAGACAATGTTTTTCATATAGGCTCCCAAAAATCTATAATGATATGAACGAATCAATTAAGGATAAATTATTTACTCACAGCTATATAGGGTTTAAGATATATGTTAAAAATTACTTAATTAATTGTTACACTACAAACTGCAGCATTACTAACTGCTACATATGTTCTCAAAATTGATTATTTCCCCATGAATACATGGAAGTTGTTGTATTTAAAATAATCATCCTTTGTTATTATTTGAACTATCTATTTTTCTATGGTTTAAAAAAAAATTTTGCTCTGCAAATAGCATCACATGCACCTTCTCCTCCTGTCACATCATGAACCCGCCAGTTAACATATTTTGATAGCCTTTCTTTTTGAAGTATTACTTATTTGTCTCCTTTTGTACATTTTCCTTTTTTTTTAGTAATTTATGATATAATTCTAGTGACTTATTTGTTGTCAATATTTATGTTTACTCAATAATTAAGGTGGCCCCTTGTTAGCGGCTATTTAAGCCTTTAAGGGGTCTCCTGACTCTATGTAAAATTTGTTTTGAGTCAAATAAATATATTCTGAGTCTGAGTCTGAGTCTGAGTCTGAGTCTGAGTCTGAGTCTAATTAGCAAAGTAGTTGTTAAAACCATACCACGTAGTTGAAAGACAAAACATTGCATTTAATTTTTGGAATAATAAATATATATAACCCATCATGTACCTACAAATACAAATAAGCTATAAGGAGTCAATTTGTTTACCAAACAAGCAGGGGTCCTGGAGGGGGCTATATTTGTCATTCATGATAGTATTCCAGTTTAGTGCAGTTATCTACACCATTTAGATATCCTTTTTTCTCAATCGATATCACTTTAATTATATCAAATATTTTTTTTAATAGTATCAAAACTATTTTAAAATATGTGACAAATGTAATACCAAATATATCTTAATTTTCTTGCAGGCCATTGACCAACACAATGATAAAAAGAAAAAACACAAGCGGAGCCAGAAAAACAGGGTTACATCCTACATAGTCAAGAACACTATGTTTTGGCTGCTTGCAGGGCAAACAGTAAGGACTTATCTCTTTACATCTCCAATAGATGATTCAACGACTGCTTCAATATGAAGCATAAACGCCTGAAAGGCTTATTGCTTCATGCGCCTAGGCGTGCCATGTTATTTTAACTGCTCATGTGCCCAGTGGCTCTGATGACGCTGTTTTATACCATGCTTGACTGAACACACTGCAAACAAAAACAATTTTGGGGATTAAGAAATTGCACTATCAATAGCAAAAGAGTAGCCAGATCGAATTATCAGGGGAAGGGGGGAACTTGGAAAGGAACATAAAGAACGAGTTAGAATTAGACTTGATTAACTGAACTATTACATAAGTAATGTCTAGGAATTATTTCGGAATAAATGCTACAGAATGATCCAATAAGTTCTAAATAGAAGCATTTTGTTACAGTCCTTGTCATACTTACGTGGAATATCAAGTTTTTTTTTCTATGCTGTTGAACTGTGATGTCAGAGATGACTCTATTCTAGCATTGCAATATATGTAAATTAACTACAAGCTGTGATGTCATTTCAAACAGGGTCAGATTCCCCAGCTTCTAGCCAATGTTGATCCTCCTGAACTGAGCGTCACAGTTTCAACACAGTGTCAGAGTAAGAGTTTTATCAGGGATAGCCCCTACAACTACGTCATCACAGCTTGATAGCCAATGGGCTGACCGTAAACTACGTCATCACAGTTCAAACATTGATATATTGAAGGAAGCATTACATTTTTGATCCCAATGATTTATCACAGCAATCATCAGTCTAATCCTACCAAATGGCAGCTTTGTGAGCATTCACAGTAGACAACTGTTATAATCCCCACAGAGTTTTTGATAAATCTACAAACTTGCTAACTTATAACTTTAAACTTTGATGGAAGTTGGTATAAACAGAAGGCTTTGACAATTTGTTTGTAAACACATGGCTTATGTTATGTATATTTGTTCTGGCAGCCCATTGGCTGAGAGGCTGTGATGTCAAACTTGCATGGGTTTTCCCAGACCCAATTTTAACTCTGACAATGAGTTGAAACTGTGATGCTCAGTTTGATGGATTCGCATTGGTTAGAAGCTGGGGGATCTGACCCAGTTTGAAATGACATCACAGCTTGTAGTTAATTTACATATATTGCAATGCAAGAATATAGTCATCTCTGACATCACAGTTCAACACCATAGAAAAAAAACTTGAGATTCCATGTAAATATGACAAGGACTGTAAACTGCAACATTGGGCATAACTGAATTCCTAAGGAGTAGATCCAGCTGTATCATAATCCACTTATATATCATGTATTCCATTCGTCTATTTCCCTGTTTACCCATTATATATCTACCATGTCCATCCACCTACCTGCTAGTCTATCTATTAGGTCTTGCAGAGCATTTTTTAAGGATTTTTGACTGGGAGACCAACGGGATTTCGTAGCGCCTTGACACGCCAGGCATATATATCTGCTGAACATTCGCAAGATATATTCATGTAATGACATGCTAAAGAGACTTAGACAAAATTTTTTAAAAATTTGGAAGTCAGAAAGATGGCAGAAAAATAATTTTAACGACAGTTAAGAATATTTTTGATATTGAAAAGCACCCATGAACTACAAATCATAGCAAATTAAATGTGAAATTTATGATAGTTTCTGGGAAAATTGGTCTCCCAGTGATACCAATTTGGCAATGACTGGGAGACCAAATGTTACCATGTTAAAAAATGCACTGAGGTCTTGGGTTTGAATACACCTATGACTGGATCACCTGGGATTATACTTGGCAGCACTTTCAACCATGCTGTGTCTCATTAATTGCTGCATCATCCTCCTCTCCAATTAGTCCAAACTCATATGATTACAGATACAGGACATGATGCTGCAATCAATGCAATAATCTATACCTCTATTGCTACTGACATGACTGCCTGGCTGACGGACTGACTGACTGACTGCATGGCTAGCAGACATTGACTGCATGTCTTGTTGACATTGACTGCATGGCTCGCTGACATTGACTGCATGGCTCGTTGACATTGACAGCATGGCTCGCTGACATTGACTGCATGGCTCGCTGACATTGACTGCATGGCTCGCTGACATTGACTGCACGCCTCGCTGACATTGACTGCATGGCTCGCTTACATTGACTACATGGCTCGCTGACATTGACTGACTGTGAAAATTAAGGTAGGGTATTTGCTGATATAATAGATGATATAATAGATTGTGCATTATTTTTATTATGTGGCATAATCATATCATAATATATAATATTATATTAACTTCATCATTTTAGTTCATTCTGTTCATAGGCCAATAAATTTGACCCCTTTTGAATCTCCTAAATTGATGTATGTCACAGGAAAATGATTGTGTCGGAATATGTGTGAAATACAAATACAGGTACGAACAATATCAACCAAGCCTGACCAAATGCATCGTCACAAGTCTTCATAATCACTTGCCAGTTGACAGTGGATTGGCACACTGAGGCGCAATAAGCAATAATGGTACCAAATTAAGGAATTTGTTGCCAGATAGTATGAAAAACTTGAATACATTAGTAAAATTTAAAAATAACATTAAGAAAGTCATGTTTGTATCAAACAATAGAAAATTCAGAAGTTAATTATGTTTGTACCATTATTTAGTTTACTAACATTTCTTATTTAATTTCAATATACATACTGATATATAGTTCTCTGTTGTTTGTGTTTGTAGATATGCCTTTTGCGTAACTGTTTTTCAGGCTAACAAGCCCCTCGGGGTTTTACGCCTGCAAATGTTTGGAACTGCAAATATTGTACTTTTTACGGTGAAATTAAAAAAAGTTATTAAAGCCCCTTTCCCACTGACGCCATGTAGTCACGTTTCGTTGCAAATTGATAAAAATCTGAAAACGCGTAAATATGCATCATTGAACACCTTTCTTTTGGACCTGGATACACAAGTTAATTATTGTGATGCCTGGCTGTTGCATAGCTATGCACATCTATGCAATGGGTGTGCACAGATTTGCAATCCAAAGGACTGCATACACCTATATATTAGTACATATACCTGCATATGATGTCTTTTTGCAGAGTAAAATTGCCTATTTCATCTTAATCACCTTGGAAAATTATCATTGAAACGACAGTTTAGTTGCATTTGAATGCATATCAATACATATTGATGCATAGCGATGCATAGGCATCACCTATGTTTGCATAAGACCACATTCCTTGACATTGGCTTGCGTAGTGACTTGCATAGCACTGCATGCAGACTTGCGTTGGTTGGCATATGAGAATCAAATGCAGTCCCAATGCGTTCAAATTAAACATATATTTAATTTTTATGCACTGCAACTGCCTATACGAGGGGTTTTCCAAAAGTTCTGTCCAACTTGCCATAACTTTTGCAATATTTAATACTGAAACATGATGTTTGGGTCAGATAATATTGAAGCAATTTGCAAATTATCCTCAAAAAATCAGATCAAAGAAACAAAAATAAATGGTTAATTTGTTACCATGGAAACCAGAAGTCATGAAATGCGGCCCAGAGCACTTTTAGAGACACATATTCATTATATCTTGTCAAAAATTAAATTTTTACCAGGGATACAGAACAAGAAACCTATTAAGAATAATCCCTAACATTTCCCAAATTCTTAAAATAATAAACATGACACTGAGTACATTTCCTCTAACCGTATATCCCTTAAAAAGTCAATGCCTCAAAGTCCTCATATTGAGATCACTGTTGGTGTTTCGCAGACTTTTTGTACTGCACGATGGGTTTTCCATAAGTTCTGTCCAAACTGTCATTACTTTTACTAGATTTTATACAGAAACATGATATTAGGGTCAGTTGATATTGAAGTAATTTGCAAATGATCCCCAAAAAATCAGATCATAGAAGTAAAAATAAATAATTGATCAGTTGCTATGGAAACCATAAGTCATGAAATGCGGCTGAGATCTTGTCAACAGACACATACTTGATATTTCTTGTCAAAATATGTAATTATTACAAGATATACAGAACAGAATATATTTAAAATAATCATAGCTATTTCACAAGTCCCTAAACTTGAGACTGGAACCCTGTTAATACATTATTTCATACTTTCTAACCATGTCTAAATAAGAACTCTCAGTCTTCGTGTTAAGGTCGGTTTTGGCATTGTCCAGTCTTCTTTTCTTAGGTTTTCCAATCTGCGTTCTCTTCATTCAGAAAAAAATTGTGCAAGCTTCATTTGGTTCTGTCACTCATATGGTCTTCCTTGTATGTATGAAAAAAGGTTCTTACTCTCTCTGCTAGTTTTTATCCAATTAAATTGAAGAAATACAACAGGTATATGCATGATGTCATTCATACCCAAAAAATCGCTCATCTCATAAAAAATGAAAAACTACACAAGGGATGGAAAAGTAACTAAGATGTGACAATAACACCATTTTCCATTGTTAATAATGATTTTACAATTAACTGGTTGTATTTCATGAAAAAAATTATGAATACACTTTAATTCAATAAGTCAAGACAAAGATAATGCAAGCAGGTATTCAATTAGTTTTCATTTTGCACTACAAAGTCTGGGCCGCCTTTCATGACTTCTGGTTTCCATGGCAACAGATTAGGCATTTATTTTTATGACCTGATTTTTTGGGTGTTATTTGCAAATTACTTCAGTATTATCTGAACCAAATATCATGTTTCTACAGCAAATCTAGCAAAAGTTATGACAAGTTGGACAGAACTTTTGGAAAACCCCTCGTATACACGTTTCATTGCGTTGTGTTGTCTTGCATTGCATAAGGTTGCATAGCTCAGCATTGCATTGCATAACCCTTTGCGTTTGTCCTGCATTAATATTCCAGCCTATGTGTTCAAACGCAACCAAACGTGCTCAATGGGAAAGGGGCTTAATGAAGTTATACCATGGATAGGTGCAGTACATCCCCTGTATACTACCCGAGAGCCCAGTAGAATCCTGAATCCCGAAGGTGGAGGGGAACAAAATTATTTTTTTCTGGAGATAGAACGTTTAACATCCATAGAACTTTTAAGGATGTACCCTGAAAAACCAGTGATTTTTTCTTTTTTATCGCAATTTGAGCATTATGGTACCCCAGCTACTGTTTATTTTTTCATGCGCTGAACAAACTTCTTTCTTAACAGTGTCTAGTTGGAAATAACCTTTTTGTTTTCACCAAAATCCATAACTACCGCCCCCCCCCCCCCCACGGATCCACCACTAGACAAGGGAGAGGGAAGAGGCAGAGCTGTCGAGGAGGAGAAGAAAGGTGCTAGGCAGGAGAAAAGAGAGAAGTAGCAAGGAGTGTCAGACTGTCAGGATCCACCACTTCTCCTCCCTCCACCTCCACTCTCTGCCCTCACTCTCCTCCCTCTCCTTCATCCTCATTCTTCCCTCCTCCCTCCTCCCTCTCCCTCCTTCGCTCTTTCTACTATCTTTCCTTTGCCCGCTCTATTCTCCCTCGGCCCCCTCCCTCTCCCACTGCCTCCTGTCTCTCTTCTCCACCCTCTGCCTCTTCCTCCTCTCTTTGTCCCCTTCCTCCACCCTCTGCCTGCTCCCCCTCCCTCTGCTGCTTCATTCACTGAGGTCAAGATTTACCCCAAAACCAGTTCGTACGATGACCTTCGTCAGCTGACCAGTCATCAAATCAACCGTCTAGCATAACCACAGAAATTTAAAAGAGCAAATTTTATAGTCAAAATTGAAATATTCCATGACTTTTCAAAATATTTGTATATTACATGACTTTTGCATGACCCATGGTAACTTGGCAGCCCAGCACCCTACCACTAGACCAACCCTTCCCCCCCATTCAAGTGAATTTTGCACTGTCTTACCTCGGAGACGATGTCATTTGCTCTGAGCTGTCAGGTCGTTGGTTTATCCTTTGTGCGACACAAGTCGATTAGTCACCAAAATGTGCAGTTCTGGTGGGCTAACACCAAATCAAGCATTCATGACAAAATTACTATTTACGTGTTTTACCATTGGTTGATTGGGGTTTGCCGGAACAGGGGGGTAATTACCCCTCCTGCCCTTGTCCAAGGGGGCCAGGGGAGGGGAAGGTTGCCCATTAGATCTTTAAGAAAAAACATTATATGGACTTTGCTAGTTTTAGGCACAAATTAGTAAGTATTACTAATTCAGTATATTTTCAAAATTATTAATGACTCTCTATTTAAATTTTTTCTCACAAAATTGACCCGAATATGATTTGCCCTTTTTACAGCCAAAAAAAATTCTTGGAGACCATGAAAATATCATTGGGAAGAGATATGTTGACTGTCAACGACAAATACCATTCAGGACAAATACTCCGGAATGGACGAATGAGCAGCATCTAAAGAGACATGCAGAGGAAGGGAAAGTTTGGGCTGAGAAGATATTTGATGCGATTAAAACACTGGCACTGATGTATAAAATAGTGCCTGGCAGCTTCTTAGAGGACGACTGTTACCCACTTTATTATGACTACGAAGTGATTGACGTACTGGACACATGTGAAAAGTGCTTGAAACAACTGAATCCAAAGGACTCAGGTACTGTTCATATTTAAATTTGTTAGATTAACTGCAGTTTTTGCAACAATGTGTTTGGTAGTATTATTGAATGCAATATTTATCAAGCAAAAGTTTAATGATTATATATGTTTGATATATATATATATATATAGGCCTATAAAGCAGTTATACCATGGTAATATGTGGTGCACCCTCAGGTTTCTTCTTCTTTTGTCGTTATTTTACTCCCTCACTTCCTTGCTACTCCCTCTGTCACCTCTCTCCCTCTCTCCCTCTCTCCCTCTCTCCCTCTCTCCCTCTCTCCCTCTCTCCCTCTCTCCCTCCTTCTTGCTTCCTCCTTTTCACATATTTCCCTGTTTTCCTCCTTATTCTCTCCCTTTACCTTCCTTTCTCCCTTTCCAGTTTCTCACAATGTTGTTTCATATTTTCTTTGTTATTGAAACCAAATATTTCGGAATTGTTTCCCAAAAGATTTTGACATGAGACACGAGATAGGAAGACCCATCTTGATTCAGTAGTCAAGGATTGAGAAAAAGCATAGGTTGAGCAGTACAGAGAAAATTGAATTCTCCCAAACCCTTATATATATTGAGAGATTGATAGACGAACAACTTGAGATAGATAGAATATCATGTGCAGGAAGTGACATTCATAATATTGAAATTGACAAAAAATGAAAAAAACAATTTTATCAATTTGCGTCACTCCAGTTCCCTGACATAAATTTGAATGCAATTGATATCTGAAGTCATTTTTTAGACTTTTTTTGGTGCAATATGTCCAGAAACCCATGCCAAATCAATGGTTTTTCCCTGTCACTGGGCCTGACATGACGAGATAAAATGGTAATTTTTAAGTTTCTTTGCACGGTTCATGAGTATATAGACTTTAATTAATATATACATCATATATTAACTTTTTAAAAATTTATTTCATTGAATTAATTGATGTAAAAGAAGTGTCATTAGTTTTTTGTGGTTTTTTTTCTCTCCATTCCTTGCCATAGCTCGGCTCGCTATTGTTTTTAATGAGCAATTTCCACTAAATGTCGTAAGATGCAAATGCGCCACACTACCACAGCTTTGCAGATTTCATTAAACAGGTATTCAACAAATTAAGGCATAATTTTCATTGGAAAATTTTTTGGTCCCATTAAAATGTCCTCTCAGTTCCCTTCATTTCCTAGCTTACCAATGATACTTTTTCAAAGAAATTTAATTTATATATTTTTGAGGGTGACAGGTTTCAATAGAGTGCAATCATAACATCGTATCTCCCAAGTAGAATGCAGTATTAAGAGAACACCAAACCGTTCCTTTCCACTTAGTTACCACAAAATTAGCCCAAAAATATTGATATTTAATTGAAAAAAATGACTGATCTGAGATGAACTACTTCTGAAAATAAGACTTACATCTTTTCTTCCTTTTTTACTATTTTTAAATTGCTCAAAAAGCAGGTTTTTTGCATCAAAATACACTCAATGACCACATTTTCCAGGGCACTTTGTCCCGAAATTTGAGAACGGCCCATGTATCCATTATGTTTATTTATTTAATCCCAAGGTCAAATCGACATCAACATGCAAATATGTACAATCTTTAAGTATATGGCATATATTATAACAAGGAGAAGTCAAAATGTTTAATTATAACAAGGAGAAGTCAAAATGTATGATTATTGGAAATAATCCGTTTGTTGTTGAACCCTCATGGTTGATAAATGACAGTAAACTTGAGAATGTTAGCACCCTTGAAATATTGGGCTGTGTGTATAGTAGAGGCAATGATGGTAAATCCGTCCAGGGGGATAAATCCGTCCACCCCTTGATACAGGCATACAATCACATTTATTAGAGTTGTGTTATTTTCAAAAGCAAGATAAACAAGTTTTTCAACTAATTTTGCCGAGTTTTTTGTTCTGACAGCATTTCAAATGCAATTAAAGGCCGTTTAGAAACAGAAGACAAAATACAATGAAATCCTGTGACGTCATCACACCCATTTCGTGTAGTGGATGGTGCTTATCTTATTGGCCTTTTTCCATAGACAAAAGAAGTATTGAAAATAATAAATTGTCAAATGAGGTTTAAAACTTTATCCCTTGTGGACAATTTCCTTTGAGGAACGTTGGTCTAAGGAAGCATTAAACCTCCCATTCACATCGGACCCAACGTTCAGAAACTACGTATTTTGTCGACAATTGGTTACGAGATTATTACGTACGTATATATCGTAAATATTGCGTTTTTCTCCAACCTCCATTGACTACGTACCCCCCACGTTGAAGCAATGGTCGTTATACGCCTCTGGGGCGTCAGGCGTGGCAGGCCAGCCCAGCGCACTGTGTCTTGCGCATGCGCAGAAGTCGGAGGTGGCGGCCATGGCTGGGCAGGACGCTCGTGTAGATTAGATTTATATCGGCCCAGAATACCTTATATTCCATCGTAACAAGTTATTTAACCATGGCCGATTGATTCTAGGATGTATATCAGTTAATTGACCCATTCGGGTGGACTCGGTCAAGTCGGCGACGTGAAACATGTGCATTCAATGCTAGCGCTTGTCATTCTGATTTTAACGGACTAAATCTAGATAAAATGGCCTGTAAGTAATCGTATGAGGCTTGGATCTTGCATACAATATATTTTGGAAGTGGTACATCGATGTTACAGTGGAATACTCGTGTTCTGGACCGATTGCTCGTGTGCACAGTGTACATGAATTTGCCATGTCGCTCAGCAAGCAGGGAGGCGCCGGCCAGGGGCGGAGCGCTCGGATGGCCCGGGGGACTGCCGCATTGCTTGTGGCGGCCCAGCTCACCCTGCCAGGCCGGGTGCCCCCGTGGAAAAAAAAAAATTAATTAGATAAAGCCCTTAAATATGTCCTTATTATGGTTGAATAAAGAATGTTCCCATTTGATTTTGCTGCATTTTTTGGTGGGGGGGGGGGTTCAAGAATTTTTTTTGTATTTGGGGTATGGATGCTTGGTTAGGATTTTTTGTTGAATACCTGCAAAGAGAAAACATGAATGAAAACAGTGAAGAGAAGAACAGAGATAGTGAGAGCAGAGCCAGGCAGCAATCACTGCAGGTGGCTCCAAAATCAGCAGACTTTTCTTCCTTGTTTTACCAAGCAGTCCACAGTCCATTTAAGGACGACAATAATTAATAAAAAAATTCACTTACCTTGTGAGGGATTAATACTGCAACTCTGAAGAGTTGGAAAAATCCCAATCCAAATTGGCCTGGATAGGTGGCATTCAGGAGACCTGCAACTCAGGTCTTAACCGATTCTCTCTTGCTCGTTTGTGGTTGAGCAGTACTTGGGACATTTTTTTGGCCCAATCTAATCTTTCACAGTTTAAGAGAAACTTATTGGGAAATTTTTGTTACTGGTGAAGCTACTATTTCTTTATGACTTCATTCAATCATCACCAACAAGCATCCTGTTGGAGGTTTAAAATCTCCAAAGTTACCAGAGAGATTGGAAAAGGTTTGGGAATAGATGGCGCTACAAGGCTCTCTGAGACTCAAGATCCCAGGTTCTGCAACTTTGTGCAAACCTTCAACAAACCTTTGGCAGATACGTTTGATCAGACGTTTGCCCTGAACATTACTTTCAAACGTTGTCCATACATATCAAAAACACGTTGGAGAAACCTTGGAACTTACGTATTTCCAAATGTGCGACCATACCTTTGATCAACCTATGAATCAAAGGTATGGTCATACGTAATAGTCTAAGGTTGTAAAAACCTCTCAAATGAATGTTGGACAAACCTATGAATCAAAGGTACGGTCAAACGTAATAGTCAAACGTTCTTCAAACCTATAAACCAAAGGTATGACTTACGTTATAGTCTAAGGTTTTAAAGACCTCTCAAATGAATGTTCGACAAACCTATGAATCAAAGGTATGGTCATACGTAATAGTCAAACGTTCTTCAAACCTCTCAACCAAAGGTATACTTACGTATGACTGACACGTTTAGCCAAACGTTACGACCAAACGTTCTTCGAACCTCTCAACCAATGGTATGACTTACGTGTGAATAGAACGTTAGGCCAAACTATAAATCAAACTATCTGCCAACCTCTTATTAAGGTTGCGACCTACGTTTGGTTTTCCATCTGAGTGCAACGTTTGGAAATTACCTTTGCCCTACCTTTGTCATACGTTGTTTGGCCCAACGTCTGATTCTGACCAAAATAATTACGTAGTGAAAGGTTTGATTTACGTTGCTGCTCGGGAGGGTATTATTCTTGTAGGATTTCTTGAATAACTTAATTGCCTCACCCGGAAAGGAGATACAATGGAGTTTAAAGTGGACCGAATTACCATCATTATTTTAAAACTGTCTTGACAGGGTGATTGTAAATCCGTCCACTCACATCAAACGGTCTTTAAAACTACTTTTATGACTTGTAATGTATATAAATGATGTAACATTGATTAAAGAAAATGGATTGAGCAATTATACCACTTGATTGGGTTAAAAGGGTTCTTTAATTGTGATTGAGGCAGTCAACTGAAATTCTTGATTGCTAACTTAACCTCTGTTATTTAATTCTTCTGTTATAAGTGAAATTCAGTACCTCACTATTCCAAATTGATGCAAAATCCTTTGTGAAAGATACTAAATTGCAAAACTTGAAAAATTAACAATATATGAAAGGTTTGTGCTGTAATATGCCCTGTGGACGTATTTGCCATCCTTGCTGGACGGATTTAGCAGCAGGGTGGACGGAATTAGGTGCCCTAACCTTTCGTTGCCATGGTTTTAGCAAAAATTATTTGAATATTTATCTTTTTTTGGCTGTATATGATAGCACAGAATATGCCCCTTTCTGCGGACTATTCGTTATTTTTGTATTTATTTCAATTTTCCTAGAAATCATGAAGTCCATGGTGACGGAATGACAAAAATGAACATCATTTGTATCTTCTTCCTTTAAAAACACAAAAATAATGTGAAGGAGGGCTGATAAATATGCATATTTTGTTGAGACACACTTGATAGTTAACGTTTTTCCTGAATGCAAAATCATATAAAGGGCTGCAAAATATATATG
Source organism: Platynereis dumerilii (assembly GCA_026936325.1). NCBI lineage: Eukaryota > Metazoa > Annelida > Polychaeta > Phyllodocida > Nereididae > Platynereis > Platynereis dumerilii. Next base: position 14,136,921 of record JAPTHN010000018.1, read on the forward strand.
ATGCGTATTGCGTATTCACTGCCGTGACGGAATGACAGTGAAATGGACATTAGAATTTCATCATCTCAAATAATTAATTTTTACTGCTTATCTTATGTGTTTTTACCATACATTTTGGTTAATTTTCAAAGCACATATTCTTAGGTTGGCTTTCATTCAGAAATTGTGAAGTTTCAATAGTTTCTGTGTTAGAGCAATGAGATATACCCACCAGAGGTAGTGTGACGGAATGACAGTTGCCAGATCTAATTTGTGACGGAATGACAGGACCAATAATACAAATAAAAACATGTATATATCTTATATTATTGCATCAGATATTCTTGTGACACACACCAAACTTGGTATACTTGTAGATTAGCTATAGTGGAACATATTCCAAGTTAAAATTCAAACAATATAAAAATTTGTATATCTTGCTATATGTTTGAAATGTATCTGCTGCTGTGACGGAATGACAGTGAAAGAAAATATGTATTTTATTTGAATTTGTTGCACATATTCTTCCAATACCTGTTTTTACCACATAGATTTGTACATTTTACAAAGTCTATAATAAGAGCTTGTCTGTCATTCAAAAATTGTGAACTTTTCAACAGTTTTGTGTCGGTATCAAGATGTACACTAGCCAGAGGCACTGTGACGGAATGACAGTTGCCATGACCTATCAGGTAATTGTGGCTTGACTAGCAAAATATTAATAGGAATAACTTTGCACTTGCAAAGGGACAAATAAGTAATTCAATTGCAATTACAAATATTTAGATTCCAATGCATACATACACATGTACTAACAACTATTACATGTTGTAGAGTGACTACAAAATTTTGGTGTCAATTCTGCTCAGTCAATTGTCAAAAATGTGAAATTTTGTTGTCTGTTTATTGCTCAAATCTGATCCACCAACGTCATAAATGTATTTCATTATCAAACAATATATCATAGGAGGTTTAATTTATGTCATCATTAGTGGAATTTGCAATTATGTTTTACATATACAGTAGTTTTTCAATTACTCTGTTTAGTATTGCGTCATTCCGTCACGGCCATAATGGCATCTCATTTGTTGTAGCTAGGCATACTAATTGACCACAAATTTGAAAAAACGAGAAAGAATACTTTTCTACTTTTGCCTCATTGTAGAATTTAACTTTGATGCACCCCCAAGTTTTGCATACTTCACAGAACAGCAAAAAGAAGGTTAACATTTTGGCAGAATGATATGATTAGAATATGTCATTCCGTCACACAAATTGAGTTGTATTTAAATAAAGTTTGCTGTCAGCTTTATTCATTAAATTTCGAATCAGACATTTCAGAAATAGTTTGCTAGAGCAATATTAGTTCATACACATGGCCATGGGAGATATGGACCACAGTAGGCCTACAATTTTCAGCTATGGCGTCATTCCGTCACATTTTGTGTCATTCCGTCACAGCCAAAATGTCATTCCGTACAGGGTAGCTAGGAAGACGAATGGACCACAAACTCAAAGGAAACCAGGCAAAATATTTTTCTGCTGTGGTCTCATTGTAGAATTTAACTTTTATACATCTCTAAACTATACATATACATGAAAACAATAATAAGGTTATTATTGTGACGGAATGACAGGACTATAACTCATCCAGGACCCTTTTTGAAGTGGGAATAACTCATTATACTCCATGACACGGTTGAGAAAAATATTTAAAAATGATAAATATTGTCATTTTGCACAAAATGATATGCTGAGTGACCATGAGAAGTGAAAATAACTTTAGTTATCCTTCATGAAAGATGATGTATCCATCCCCTTTCGCTGTTGTTCAGATTTTGGTGTGATGTCCCGTACAATGTTGGCTAAAAAACAGGGGATCCCATACTCCAAATTGATTAAAACTGTCCGAAGTCCGAAATATAGGTTTTTATCTATCATTTAACGCCGGTTTCCATACAATTACTTATATTTTAATATTTCATTGGTTTGTCCACATTTCTGTGGATTTCATGAAATACAGTTTCAGCCAAAAGTGGACGGCTTTACCCTCCTTGACTGTAAAACGGGTACAAGTTCTGATCATGTAAACCATCGATTCAGTAAGTGCAGGAAATCATTTTATAGTTTGTCTCTGCAGGTATGTTGTATCCAGGGGCATCAACAATTTGTATAAACATATATGTCAACCTTCTCTTGTTTATGGTTCAGACTGTGTTCATCTGAATTCAAATGACATTGATAAAATGGATTCTGTTCAAGGTAAACTTATGAAGCAATGTTTAGGTCTTAGCAAAAGGTCTCATAATACACAATTGTTACAAGCGATGGGCTTGAATAAAGTTAGTGATATAGTTCACACAGAAATTGCACCAATCTGCTTTACAGGATAGGGCAGGTAGAGAGCCCATGTAGAAATTTACTTTTGTATTATGTGTCACGTTTTCTATTATGTAATGAAAATTTACCAGGTGCATTATTGTCAAGAGTTTTAATGACGGGGGGGGGGGGGGTTCAGTCAAATCTTTATTATTAAATCCTCCTATAAGAAATAGCACTAATTCATTTGATGGTCATGTTGATTCTTTAAAAATGTTACTTTTTCATGAAAATTTTGTAAAACCATATTCTGACGAACATTTTTTAGTGCATCTTTTAACAACAGCTATCTAAACTGTCACAATTATAATGTTTATTTCTAAAATGTAGATAAATCATATGATTTTTGTGTATTATCTCATCTCCAATGTGTATTATTTGTACTTTTTCTTCCTTTGTGGAGGTGAAATGAAAAAAATAAAAAATAAATAAATAAAATATTATAACATAATCAACATTTAATCCATAATATATATGCAAATGCAATTCAACAAATGAAACCTAATTACACTTTAACATGACCAACTAATTAACCTTCCCTCAAGTTAGCAGTTGACTAAATACAATCCTAGCAATATCACCAATCTACCAACATCCGCAGTGAAGCCCAATATCATACACCTGCAAGAATTGTGCATAATACAACCTTTTGGACTGAAGATGTTGTGATACTAATTATCAAAGGAATTTCTAAGTTTATAACGAATAATTGGTGCTCACCTTATATCAGTGATTAATGTTAATAGTCAATCCCAGAACAATGTTTATGTAATGGTAACTTGAAATGTAATGACTATTTGCACTGTGCAGTGAAAGTAGGAAGAGCTGGAAAACTGTCATTATTGCAAACTGTTAAAAACCCTCAAGTACATTATTGCAAACTGTTAAAAACCCTCAAATAACAACTCAACACATGGTGGTTTTGTACAAAAAGTTAATTCAGGTTTCTCCCGTAATACCCAATGTGCCAGAGGTACATCCTGTCACATAAAGAAATTGTAGAAACACACCCTGTCACAATATTCTGTTGACTTCATCCTCTGTTGCGAGAGGGCTATTTTGTGAATGTCACTCTCAATTGTATTGCACAGAGGGTGAGACAGAATAAAACATGCATCTGTATTTACATGCAAGGCCTAACAGTGGATAAAGACCAATTGCTTGTGCCATTTCAACCAGCACGCAGAGACGCCATTCTGCTTGTAGAGATTGAACGTTGATCATGCACACCCTGGTGAGCTGGAGAGACATGACACAGGCCGTTCTTGTTACAGTCTTCATCATATTTACATGGAATCTCAAGTTCTTTTCCACGCTGTTGAACTGTGATGTTGGAGATGACTCTATTCTAGCATCGAAATATATGTAAATTAACTACAGTTCAACCCAATACATTTTCCGAAATCCCATGCTCTCAGGAAGATGCCCTCACTCCCAACCACTCACTTCTAAACCTTGGCACTCACTTGCTCGCCCTTCTATGCCCTCAGTTTGATTCCCAAGTTGAGCTAACACTGGTGTCACACTAAGGATTTCCACATGGTGTAATAAATATTTGACCTTCTTCTGCTGTTCTTAAATGTGCATAATCAAGTTACTTCATATCCCCCAAATTCCTGCCTTCCTCTTAAATCTTAATTAAAGATTCCACAATGTTATGATGCACATTGGTGTAATGATTGTTTTCCCACTTCACTGTTGTATGTCTCTGTGGCGGAGTGGTTAGCATGCTGGCCTTGTAATTTTGAGGTCCAGGGTTCGATTCCACTGCATGCCAAATGCTTGACTACTAAATTTAGATACACATAGGAGGGCATCTTATCTGGTGATAGTCATGCTGCAAAGTGGCCAAGCAAATGGAACTCAGTTAGCATTGAAACTCCTACAGCATCTTTCTATGTGTGTCATCTTCTGTTGTCCTCAAGCATCATTGATTGCCTGCCACTTGTACCCCCAGGCACCTGTACCTCATGGGGTAACATGTTTTATTAGGAATGGCTATGAATTTTGACTTAGCGAAATTTACATGTATAGTAGCATGGCATGTTGACAGAAGTCACAAAATCATCAATTATGATGAAATTGCAATTTTGTTAATTTTTGTTAGTTCTGGCGATTCTACATGAATTTCAAATAGCTGTTAAAGATAATAAACTTATGCATAATTATATTAATACAATGAACTGTTGCATATAAAGTATATATACTACAACATAAAGCAACATAATTATATATTACAATATTGATTAGTATCATTTGTATCAATCCACAGTGCTTTATGTAAATAAAAAAATGTCTGAGTCCAGTATTAAGGAAATTAAATTGTTTTAATACTTCAGTACAACCTTGGATTGCATGCTTTGTAAATAAAACACGGGTTTTAAAAATGCATAAAGTACAAGCTGCGATGGAATTTTAAAGTGGGTCAGATTCCCCAGCTTCTAGCCAATGTGAATTTGTCAGAACTGAAAATCACAATGACAGAGTGAAAATTTGGTCAGGAAAAAACCCATGCAAGTTCGACATCACAGCCTCTAAGCCAATGGGCTGCCAGGACAAATACACGTCACATAATCCATGCAATTACAAACAAATTTTCAAAGCCTTTTGTTTATGGCAAGTTTAATCAAAGTTTAATGTTGTAAATTGGCAAGTTTGTATAATCAAACAACTCTGTTGGGATTATAAGAGTTGTCTGCTGTGAACTGTTTGAACTGTGATGCATAGTTTACTGTCAACCCATTTGCTATCAGATGTGATGATGTGGTTGCAGGGGTTGCCCTGCTAAAATGCTTACTCTGACATTGTATTGAAATTGTGGTGCTTAGTTCAGGCGGATCCACGTTGGCTAGAAGCTTGGGAATCTGACCCTGTTTTAAATGACATCACAGCTTGTAGTTAATATTATACAGTTATCGCACTGCACTGAGTGCAATATCAGAGGTGACTAATATTGCACGAGGTGACTAATATTGCACAAGGGCGCAGCCCGAGTGCAATATTAGTCACTGAGGTGCCATAAAAACTGATATTGCACCAGGTGATGTGCAATAACTCTTATATCATATGGTTTTTTGTGACAAATGAAGAGAAAAGGACAGGAATTCTGAAGTCTAGACTTTTCTTTTGACTCACACTCATCAAAATTCAAGAAATATTTCACCCCAAAAAATGCTTCACTCTTTTGGAATCCATAAATGATATAATTGATGATGGTCTTCTTTAAATTTCTTTTCTTTTTTTTAGCAGACTTTAGACACAACAAAGTCACTGAAACTGGAGGAAAATGCTTTATACTGATGAAACAAATAACATAAACAATACAAAAAGTTGATATCCACTTAGCCCTTTAATATACACATCTTTTGCCACCCCAATCACTTTCCTGTCTATTTCCATTGCTATGCACGGTGATCGCGATCTATTTTTTTTACTAAGGGACCGTTCAGAATTTATGATTTGGGGGAGGGATGGGGAGTTTTGGACGAGGGGATACTAACTTATCACACATGTTTCAAGGGGGGTATTAATTTTTGACAACACTTCCAAGGGGGAGGTAAGAAATTTTAACAAAGAAAAAATGTTGAAAAACACGCATAAACTCATTTTATTTGGACTTTTTTACGCGCATAAGTCAGCGAAATGAATCCTTGCGCCCGGCCGTGTATAACATTATATATCTGATTCAGTGTATTGTATGCAGAGGGGGGGTACTAAAAATATTCGTGAAACCAAAGGGTGGGGTACTAAAAATCTGCATGAAACTCAAGGGGGGGGTATCAATTATTGACGGGGAGTTCCAGCAAAACTCCCACCCCCCCAGCTCTGGTTGGTTAATGCACTTTTCAGCTTTTTTGGACAGAACTGAAATGCTCTTACAATAGACGAACTTCGAGTGCTTACAAGTGACTGGTTTCAGAATATCAATGAGGTCACTAAAGCTGTTGCTTCAATCTTTACCATTGAAACTGGTGGCTCTTTCACTGACTCATAGGACTTCTAATGACATGTATAGATGCAGCAGTGACCAACATCTGGCTCAGTGACGTGTATCAGAGCAATGCTAAGTGAATGGGCAGTAGAACAGTTGTCATATGAAGTGCAGTCACTGAGTCATAAATCTGACCCATTTGACAATAATCATTGCTCTCTTCATGAAAGATGTGGTGTTGACAGAGTCAGTCAACATGAAAGCTTATCCATCTGAAGGGTTTTTGTGTATATAAAATGCAGCAACCTGTTTGATGAACAAGGGAGCTACACAAGAAAGCCAGGGGCATCCCTCCATTGCATAGCTCGTTTACACTCGCCCTGCCAACAAGTTCAATAAAATTCTGAAATATTCTAATCCTTCACAGCTTTTTCTGGCCTGAAATATCTATAATTTAGATAATTGTTTGTGTTTTTCCTCAAAGAAATATTTGGAACAACAAACAGACAACAATTAAACATTCAAACATAGATACAATCGCTATGAATTCTGTTTGTCACACCAGAGGAAGATTAGTCTGTTTGTTATAACTTCGCTAAAATGAAGCACTTGTGGTCAGGATGGCTAGGAGCAGCAGACGCCAAGATCAGCTGGGGATCAGTAGACATGACATAGACATAGACATAGATATAGACATAGATTTATTGGTCACGAAAATACATGAAATTTGTTTGTGATGGCATACCAGATGATAAATGGTCAAGCTCCGTTGATTGCAGGCCTATTACTCAGAGAGACAGGAGTGAGGTCACTGGTGAATGCTATGATACCTATCACACAACATGGTATGTATGGGCTATGAGTCAGTCACATGTTTATGAGGTATCAAAGTTACGGTCGCTTAACATGGGAGTGATAGGGCTGTAATGTCAGTAACAGCCCAGAAGTGTATTGCATGTAAACACTCGAAGTTCGTCTACTGTAAATGATGCTCAATTAAAGGCAATTGTGCAGTTTTACTCCAAATTTTCGGCATCAGGAGTCTACTAAAAACATGTCAGGGGAAAAAAACAATTTTTCGGGGGGGTCACTGTATCTTTTAATAGGGAAAAATGCTATTTTTAGCTGAAAATCTGATAAAAACACTAAAATAGAGGCCGAGGGATGAATTTTAATAGTAGAAATGCAAATAAGGTGTCAAATGAAAGCAGAGTAATAGCACTATATGATCCTGAAGGCGCTTTTTTGTATTTTGGTCTGAGTATTTTTTTATTCCCAATAAAGTTGCCAAAAATGGCCCAGTTTCAACTAAAACCCCATGGAACAGGGATTAAAATTAAAATTTCAAAAAAGGGCATGCATCATCTTGTAGCACTGCTTCTCTGCTTTCATTTGACACCTCATTTGCCTTTCTACAATTAAAACTCATCCCTCGGCCTTTTTTTGAAGTTTTTCTTCATATTTTAAGCTAAAAATAGCATTTTTACTATGAAAAAAATACAGTACCCCCCCTGAAAAAAAAAAAATTTTTTTCCTTGACATATTTTCTTGTAAGCCTTATGCCGAAAATTTGGATGAAATACACAGAACTGCCTTTAATACAGCAGCATTTGAAGGAATAGCAGTGTAGCCCTCAAAAGGCTCAAAAGTGCATTATAGTCCAGTCAATCTAGGATTATACCCGGCACAAATTGCAAAAAAAACGAAACCAATTTTTTTCTCACCATTTACTTCTACTTAATAACATATTAAAAATCCCACTCAATGAAAATATTGGAACAATGTTTTTTGGGCCATTGAAAATATAGCCTCTCGGAACGACGGAAATGCCATTTTCGCACATCATTTCTACATTCTTACTTCACATTTTTGACAATTGCAGCACCTACACTTACAGTACTGCCTTGAATTATGCATCAAATTAAAGGTAATAATGTAAGGCATCCATCTGTACCTTCAGTAACTATGTAGCTCCTCTCTGGATCTCACAATGTAAGTGAAAACATTGTGTACTATCCGATTCAAATCAAGTATTTTTGGCTAGAACTGTTTAAACGATTCTTGATTTTTATCAGAGCATATATAAGACATATATTTATATGGAAAACACATCAGCTTGAAGTCATATGTATTAAAGTGCTAACTGTTATCAATTCAGTAGCATTATGATAGTGAATGGTCAACGATATAAGTGTATTATTGTCTGCATAGACTCGCAACTGGACAATTTTAATAGAAAAATGGTAATTATTTCGCATTTCGACTTTTCTAGGATGACCACACTGGGATTGACCATTGAATCATTAGCAAGATTTTGATATAGATGAAAATTACAATGACATTGTGTTAGTTACACATCGAACAACATTCTTGAGAAAGTACTTAGGTAACTTAGCAAGGTCCTGGTCCTTCTTTGTTAACGATAGATACACTTTGTCACGTAACAATTTTACTCCATGGACTACCCAATATGATCTTTTTATCCCTCGTTTTGCTATCCCTATACCTTGAAATTTAATTGTCTAACAGATAATGAAACCTTCTCATTTGATGCATTCTCAAACCACAAACATGCTGAGCTAGGCACCAAGTGTATGCCTGTATGGCCTTACTGAGGGGAATTGTAATGAAGATTATACAAGCAGGAACAAATATATGGAACAGCTTATTTGACACTCGTTCTCAGCATCCATTCAATAATTAGTTAATTAATGCAACTCTGCAATACCCCACCCTTACGATTCAGCTGGAGGGGATGACAACTGCCATTTACACAAATATGGTTGTCGACTAAAAATAGGTTTCAGGGATCGACCATGCTGCAATTTTGGAAGGACTTTGTGTCTCCGAGAAGGTCTTTCGCACTGGCAGTAACATCTATATAGCCTTCAGAAGGGTTGACAGTTGTAGCAACAATGAAACCAAACTGACAGATGAAATTTTGACATCAAGGGCTATCCATCCATATCTGTTTTGGTGGGTCAGAAATGAGTTATATGGTGATTAGGATAAGTGGAATTGAGAATATGTGGGAGAATTTGGTGTTTCCAGGAGATTATTGACACTGAAGGCAACATTTATTTAGCTTTTGGAGGGTTGACAGTTGAAGTTACAAGGAAACCAACGTGCCAGATGCAATTTGACATCAAGGGCTATCCATCCATATCTGTTTTGATGGGTCAGGAGTGAGTTATATGGTGATTAGGATAGGTGGAATTGAGAATAAATAGGAGAATTTGGGGTGTCTGAGGAGATTATTGACACTGAAGGCAACATTTATTTAGCTTTTGGAGGGTTGAAAGTTGTAGTAACAATGAAACCAAGGTGTCAAATGACAGTTGACATCAAGGGCTATACATCCATATCTGTTTTGATGGGTCAGGAGTGAGTTATATGGTGATTAGGATAGGTGGAATTGATATTAAATAGGAGACGTTGGTGTGTGTGAGGAGATTATTGACACTAAGGGCAACATTTATTTAGCTTTTGGAGGGTTGAAAGTTGTAGTAACAATGAAACCAAGGTGTCAAATGACAGTTGACATCAAGGGCTATCAATCCATATCTGTTTTGGTGGGTCAGAAATGAGTTATAAATATGGTGATTAGGATAGGTGGAATTGAGAATACGTGGGAGAATTTTGTGTTTCCGAGGAGATTATTGACACTGAAGGCAATATATATTTAGCTTTTGGAGGTTGACAGTTGTAGTAACAAGGAAACCAATGTGCCAAATGAATTTCCAGATCAAGGGCTATCCATCCATATCTGTTTTGATGGGTCAGAAAGGAGTTATATGGTGATTAGGATAGGTGGAATTGAGAATATGTGGGAGAATTTCTGAGGAGATTATTGACACTGAAGGCAACATTTATTTAGCTTTTGGAGGGTTGATAGTTATAGTAATAATGAAACCAACATGTCAAATGACAGTTGACATCAAGGGCTATCCATCCATAATTCCATATCTGTTTTGGTAGGTCAGGAATGAGTTGTATGGTCATTAGGATAAGTGGAATTAAAATACATGTCAGAATTAGTTGTTTCCGAGGAGATTATTGACATTGAAGGTAACATTTTCCGCAAATATTTGGATCCGATTTACAAGTGATTATTATTAATTCTAAAGGAATTCACACTCATGATAGCGGAAATCATTGGTATGGCCAAACAGCTATTGATTCAGGCATTTTTACCTGCGATTTAGATATTTCAATTCATATTGGTGACCGTGCTTGGTCACTTTCACAAAAAGTATTGGTTTAATTTTGGGTATTTTCCCCCATTATTTCCATTTCCCAGTGTCTTTGTATGAAATTATTCACACTCTTCTAAGAAACCAAAACAAATTAGTCAAAGAAAATTCCTTTTTATGTATGTATAATAATAATAATATAGTATCATGCTCCAGGACCCCTTTGCCTTACCAATGTTCATCCTAAGCAATACTGGATTCCTTCTGGACAGACTGAACCGCGCGAGCAGTGAAGAGACTGTCAGAATTCATGGTTGAGCACGAGTAAATACAGTCCTTTCATGTCTAAATTTCCAATTTGGGCCTCTGTTCCTGGTGTTAAAAGTAATGATACCATGTGACAATGGATGCTTTAATGTGTCAGTTTCAACTTTCAGGGCGGCTGTTCCACCAGAGGGGCAGTTGCCCGTCAATTGTGGTATGTGAACTCTGACAGAGTTCACTGCCTGTGGCAGCACACTACTGTTGCTCTTGTGCATGTATAGAGAGTATAATCTCTTGATAAATTTTAAGTATATACTCTGTGTGCATAGTACATTCTGGAAATACCAATGTGGCCATACTTGAAGAGTCCAAATGACAAATAATTACCATTTTTCTAGTAACATTGTCCAGTTGCGAGTCTAAGAAAACAAGATAATATCTTTGGCCATACACTATCATACTGCAGGTGAATTAGTAAGACTTAGAACTCTAATAGATATAACTTTGGACTTCTGTGTCTGCACATAAGTATATGTCTTATATATGCTCTGAGAAAAAGTAGAAGTCAGAGAAAAAGTTCACGCCAAAAATTGTAGATTTTCATCAGATTGGACACAATGTTTGCACTTACATTGTGAGATCCAGAGAGGAGCTACATAGTTACTGAAGGTACAGATGGATGCCTTACATTATTACCTTTAATTTGATGCATAATTCAAGGCAGTACTGTAAGTGTAGGTGCTGCAATTGTCAAAAATGTGAAGTATGAATGTTGAAATGATGTGCGAAAATGGCATATCCGTCGTTCCGAGAGAGGCTATATTTTCAATGGCCCAAAAAACATTGTTCCAATATTTTCATTGAGTGGGATTTTTAATATGTTATTAAGTAGAACCAAATAGTGAGAAAAAAATTGGTTTAGTTTTTTTTGCAATTTGTGCCGGGTATGTTTCATATTTACAGTAGATTGACTGGACTATTAACCAACCAGAGAGTCATAAATTCTGAACGGTCCCTAAAACCAAGGGATGATCTTGTGCTGCTGCAAGACTCTTTGTTTCTTTTGTGCTACATATTTAAAATGTGTACATCTCATCAAAAATCAATAACTATTTCACTCACAAAAAAAAAATGTTTACACTTTTGTAATCCAAAAATGATATACTTGATGATGGATTTTTTTTTTTGATTTTTTTCTGAAACTTTATAGCAGTCTTTAGACCTCTAACCACAAAAAAATCACTGAAAAATCAGCAAAAAAGCCGTTTTTTCTGTCACTTATGGCGTTATTCTGATAAAAATGTTAATATAATCATTACAAAAAGTTTATATCTTAATAGCCCCTTAATAGACGCATATTTTGAAGCAAAACCCAGCTTTCTATCTGCCTCCGTTGCTGTGTAGTAAATGTTTTAGTAAAATGAAAAATAACGTGCAAGCACTTTAAGAGATGCTTGCAGAAAAACTGCCTTATCATTAGGGTTTTTTACCTGGTACTTGACATCCTATATCCGACCTGTGCCGGGGTACTCATTGCTAAATAAAAACATACAATTTGCCATGTAATCTTGTGGACAGTGGCAGGAACAAAGTTTATTTATTGCCAAGTGTCAGGATCTGTTGTCAAGAATCATCTGAATAAGGGGTAAATCCACACTTTGATGCTGGATTTCTGAAACATGCTGTTCCCTTTGCAAATTTCATAACTCCCAAGTGAAATACTATATGGCATTTTGTGTGTCATTTTGGCAGCCATGTGGTATTTGCCTAAATGTTTGTGATCCATCTGCTCAAACAAATCCCTTTATCAAATTTTACAAATGTAAGGGTTGCTGCATGCTCAAATTAAATTATTTCTTACAGAGGGAGGAAAAATCCAAGCCCAGCCTTAAGATAAAATGGTCGCCCCGTTAATGAGATAAAGATGAATTAGTTTTAAAATTCAAACAAATAATCGATGTAGTGAAAAACCTAATTTTTGTTTACAAATCAAAGCCTTGCTGAGCCCTCCTTAAGTTACTTTGATTTAATAATGCAATCAATAATTATTTGTATGGCTTTGTGGCTTGAATGTTCAAGGTAGATGACAATTAGCTTAAAGGCAATTAGCAATATTGAGCGCCGATAAAATGACAATCCAACTAGATTTACTTGAGTAATCTAGAAATTTTAACAGAGAAGCAGTCATCCCACCACAAGCAATGACAACCATAGGCTTGGCCTAACTCAAAGGCTTGGCCTGGCGAGAATTGTAAGCAAAATCAAAACAAGCAAACTGCCTACTAATAGGCAATACTGGAAATATGACACTTGTCAGTGAGTTTTAAGTGAAAGTTACTATTTTGGAAAGTTAGGCTACCTTTTTCAAGAGATATACTCTGGACGAGGACATGATGTCAGCAGCAGTGAAATTACGTAGTTTGGCCAAATTAGGTCAGCATGACCCAGTTAACTGCATTGCTGTGACTGACCTTTGACCTGAAGAATGTCAGCCAATTTGTTTTCTTTATTATTTTTTTCATCTCAGAAAGGCACCAAAAGTTTTTCAACGCAAGTAAAAATCCTCATGAGGCTGTATGCAAACTTTTAATGACAGAGGTGAAACAGCACGATATTGGCAGTTGTCATAAGTTTAGGGAACCTGCCTCCCACAATAGAGATGCGCTTGCAAAAGCAAGCAAGCATCTCTAAAAAACAATCTTTTTGTCAGCTTGTGGCTGCAGCAGCCATTGATCTATAGAGATCAATGGCAGTAGCACTGAAATGTGGTACTTCCTCTCAGGTCCGTCCAATCTTTCACATGTTGAAAAAGATGAGCATGCAATAACATGCTTGCAATATCGTTGAATATGGCACGGCTGTCGGCCAATGAGAAGCGAGTATTTCCGCTGGCCATATGATATATATATATATTGCAATGCTAGAATGGAGACATCTCTGACATCACAGTTCAACAGCAAAGAAAAGAACTTGAGATTCCTCGTAAATACGATGAGGAATGTAATAGAATACTCTATCCGAAACTCATAGGCTGAAGGAACATGGCTATGATGTCGCGGGTTGTTTTCTCTGAGTGAGGTGTCCAATGAAGGCATGTTTCAGATGAATTAGAAGGTGTCCAGCAATAACAAAGCTTATTTCATGGTAAAATGTCATTATATAAAGTTTGGTGGCGATTGAGAAAGAAGTGGCAGAGAAATAGGATGCAAAACAAGGTTAGAGGGATGTGAAGTTTATGTTGGGATGTAGGGAAGTAAGTATAGCTGAGGGCTTTCCTTTTCATTTCTGTCCCTTACTGTGTTGTGTAACAGCACTTTGGTAGTCCTGGCTCTGAATTCATACCCGTCTTCTTCTGCATTTTTTGAGCCTTGAGTAGTTGTCTGAGCCCCAGAAGATTTGGTTAAATACTTGCAAATGTTACAAGACTGGATTCACCAATGGAACATATACAATGAGAACATGATGTTTTTTTTTTTAAGTTTCAAGGAGGTACTGTCCAATTTATGACATGCGTTGTAACAGTTCCAAATATTTTTGCTAAATAGGCTGATGAAAAGAAAAAGACACATCTTTTGGAGTTTTGCTTGTGAATTTGTTTATCTTAGTTTGGCTTGCCATATAAAGGCCATTCTCAAATTTCGGGCCAAAGGGTATAGCAAAAATGTCCTGTGACGGAGGGGACAATGTGGTAACGGAGTGGAATTTTGATGTAAAAAACCGACTGTAGGAACGGCAATAAAAGGAAAAACAATAAAATATTGATGTAACTATTATTTTCAGAAGTATTTCAGCTCGTATCAGTAGATTTTTTGGTCCAAATGTCGATTTGTTGCTCATAATCTGGTATCAGAGTGGACGGTAACGGAGTGGAATGATTTTTTGCTTTTCGCTCAATGCTGCTTTTTATTTTGGAGATAAGATAAAACAATTGCAGACTTTTAAAAGCGGTCACCCTCTGCAATACATACATGAAATCACTCTTTAAAACTATCATTGGTAAGCTTCGAAATGAAGGATACAGAGGGGACATTTTGGTGAGGCCAAAAACATTTCCTAAGAATATTATGTCTTAATTTATTGAATACATGTTTCATGGAGTCTGCGAGGCTGTGGTACTTCGGCGCACATGTGTCTGATGACATTCAGTGAAAATAGCTTGTAAAAAACAATAATGAACGGAGCTATGGCAAGTAACAGAGTTGCCAAAAAATTGACATAAATTATAATTAGTGACACGTCTATTGTATCAATTTAATCAATAAAATTTTTTTTTTTTTAATTGAATGTGAACTAGATATAAATTCGAGTCGATATTCTCATCAATTGTGCAAAGAAACTTTGAAAATAATGGTACATTGGGAAGAAAATGAACACTTGATTTTGTCATGTCAGGTCAAGTGACAGGGAAAAACCACTGATTTTGCAAGGATTACTGGAAATAATGCACAAAAAAATTGTCAAATAAATGACTTTTTGTTCCAAATGCAGTGGTTCTAAATAGAAATATCAATAACAGATGAAGAGTGATGCTTCAGATATTAATCGCATTCAAATTAATATCAGGGAACTAGAGTGACGCAAATTGTCCCGAAATTTGAGAATGACCCATAAATGATCTGGTCAATGAGTTGAATGTCAGACATTCTGCATGTTCAGATGTTAACTTTATACTTGTATATTGACATAAATCAAACTGGATGTCATAGTCCTGAATTTTTCTGTCACAACTCTGGTAGTGGTTAAAGTATATAATTGTTGACATGTAATGGGAGCTGTCAATACTGGAAGAAACAATGTCATATGAGGAACAGAGATACATTTCTTACTAACTTTTGAACAACCAAATTTGCAATTCTATTCCATTTTTGTGCAAGAGACTTTTCATTCTGTATGGTTACTTCCTTGGCCCCTGGCCAACACTTAAACGTTGCTCAACCAGATTTGACAAAATTGCTGACCTCATTTGAAACTTTTTATCTGTTCAGAGGAAAACACACCATTAAGGATATTGGAAAATTCACTCACATGGCAAATACTAACTTGACTTATCTAATTTGATATCCTAGACAGTCTGCCAGTTGTCTCTGTGTATAAATCAATGTATCTACTATTTTTCAGAAAATTCAACCTGCAGTGAAGAACCAACCAGTTCTCTGCATTTTACAGAAAAGTCAACCACTGGGAGTAAAGAACCAAACAGTTCTCTCCATTTTGCAGAAAATTCAACCACTGGGAGTGAAGAACCAAACAGTTCTCTGCATTTTACAGAAAAGTCAACCGCTGGGAGTGAAGAACCAAACAGATCTTTGCCTCCAAACCACCGAAATCTGTCACAATCTCACTCGAAACTTTCAAAAAAAGAGAAAAAAGATAAAAAAGATAAAAAATGTGTGGTATCATAGGATCCTGTCACTCAACAAAGCTATGACACAAGACTGTAAAGTTATGGTGTAAGAGACAGGCGCATCCAGGCTGAAACAGATATCAACAGTTGACACACTTAAAGCAAGTATAGTCATGGAAAAAGAAAAAGTATCTTTCCCTGATAAGCCTGCAACTTCAAAGATGACACACTCACAGATGAATGAGCCTTGGGCTTGGGCAACATCATCAACAAAAACATATTACCATCACCTTCATTGACACCATCAGTCCATCATCATAGAAGAGTGACATCTAGGTAATTGAAGAGTCAATTAAAAAAAGAAAGAACTTCTCAATCAATTGAAACATTGCAAAACACTGGCTTCGAAACTTGACAAATAATCACCGAGGTATAGTAAATCAGTTATAATTAAATGTATTCAGATTGGACCATTAACTTTGAACATATATCTAGGCCAAAATTTAACATAGGTCCTACTTCAGGTCCACAAAAATGTTTACTTCATGGACAGTTACTCTCTGGCCATTATTAAAAGGATAAAGGGAGATTGTTGAACATTTCTTCGGGGTGCTATTTGTCCATTTTGCGAAAGTAGTTCTTTCCGCAGATACTTTCACCATCCAACAGGATAACTAAGTCACTTCTTCAGTGCAAGGGTTTTCCCGGTTAGATGAGAATTTCATAGAGATACAGTGCGGCAACTTTAGCGTCTGATATTGTATAGACTGAAAGGATATATTTAAATTTTACGAGTACCTGGTATACTCGTACAAGTCGGTCTATGACTGTTTGTTATTATTTTGATATTGATGAGTTATACATATTCATGAATTTGAAATATCTATACATATGTATATAATAAATATGTGTGTAATATGTATATATTATGTAGATAAAACTGATTAATTCACTTAAATTACTTATTATTGAAACGTGAAATTGTTGATGTGTCATAGGCATTTGGACGTTGCTATGATACAAATGCTTGCCTGTGGGATGCTTTTTTAAAAAAGCTTTCAAAGCGTATTTAATTAAAATGCGTTTGTAGATATGAATTTGTTATTGTTGTATTTCCTTTTGTTTTGCTCCCTACTACGTGCATACTATTACATTCAATCTCATGATTATTGATTGAATTATGCGTTTGTTTATCTTTGTTGCTCGTGTGAATGTTGTTTGTGTGCTCGATCATGCGTAACTGAGAAAACTGTCAATCCTTACACATGTAATTCAGTTGTGTGCAGAAGTGGTTGACTAAACTTGGCAACAAAATTATTCAAACCCGTTGATGTTTTCTAGACTCCAATAGTAAACAGGTTTTCCAAAAGTAAGTGCTGTGACATCAAGATGTATCAAATGATAAAAATAACAGTACCAGTTATATGGACTAGATAAATCCTGTGAGTATCAGGGACTGGAACCAAAACCGTTTTAACCAGGGGAAAACAACGGTCTTATGCCAAGCAGATATCTACATCGAAATGCAGGCTAACTCACATTTCTGTGTGGACCATGTTAATGAAACTATCACCACCTCAAATCTAGACTTGTTTTTCTTGGATTTGCACACCTCAAACCTACTTAGTAGGAAAACAATTCCGAAAATTGAGTTTCTTTTTTCAATATTTCCGCCTTTATTCGACCATCTTCAGGAGAGTAATTATTAGGAGGCATACATGTTGAAATGTTGGTTATAGAGCCCGGAACTGAGTCAGCCACCTTTTATCAGCTCACTTGAAGAATTTGTAGCTCACTTTCTCAGCTAGCCGCATTTTGTTGGCTGCAACTTCAGCTAACTTAAGTTAGCTCACTTGATGCGTCATTTTTATGAATTTTTCACCGATATTTATATATTGACCAGTTACCGTAACATCAATCTTTAGTCTTTGCCAAAGTCCAATCCTGATAGTTTACCTGGGAAGTCATACTTATAACTAGTATAAAGAAAAGACTCTAGTAGGCTTAGGCCTGTGGTCTTTGGAGGGGGTGATGATGCATTAAATTTGTTAAACAGTACTGTAAGCCTGCTGAAAGTATACTTTCAATTCCAATTCATGTACAGGACTCATTATAATAACAATTAACAATTATATTATTCAAATTAAATAATGCTGTGCTGAATATTTGGGTTTGGTCAATATATCTGCATAATAGTTTGGTGAAAAATGTATTTGAAATTTAGCCCCTGAACAGGCTTGTATTATCAAACTTAGGATGACCCATGCATCAAACTTCTAAGTACAGAGGCCTTTTCACTCTTCTGGAAGTCAAAGGTGTGAATTGCAATCAGAATTATCAGATTGCCAACTCTAGTTGCCATCATGAGAAATAAAAGTAGGGAACTTCTCTTCTTCCTTAATTGCAATTATGAAGTCCTATTGATGCTCCTGTAAATTAAGCCCCAATTGCCATAGAGCTAAGGGCTCTAAAATTGGCTTCAAGCTGGCTTTTCAGCTCAGCTGACTTGAAGCAAAGTCAGTTGAGAGTAAAATCAGCTCATGGCGGCGCAAAATGTTGGCGGTTTTGGGCTCTAGTTAGATACAGTAAACAATGAAAACAGATTACAATGACAAATAACATCAAACATTTTACAATCATACAGAGTGTGAAATACAGTGGAAATCAATGGAACAATACTAGTTGTTTGGTGGCCTTCAGTCCATGGTTAAGATTTGGCATATTTCTTCTGATTGCTAATGATTCTTTAAATAATAACAAGGCCCAATGTTTGTCCCTATCAATGATTTTGGTGTTCTGTAGTATAATTTGATGAACACCAATAGGACCATTGTCATCAAGAGTGTCTGGGAGGCTTAACAGATCATGAATGTGTCTAAAGTCAGTACAGTGTTGAACATGTTGAAAAATTTCACTATTATTACTTTTACTGCGTTCAATGATTCTAGTTAGTAAGTTTCTATCGGTTTTGCCAATATAGCATGAGTTTATAAGCCTTCCAACGCATTCATGATCTGTTAAGCCTTTCATCAAATAAGAGCACAGAAAAAAATTTCAAAGGCAGCAAAATTAAATGAATGAAATCCAAGCAGTTGTATTTATGTATTACATATTTATCCACAAGGTAACCAAAATTAAAATGAGAGAAATTAGCAAAAGGGAAAACCAAATACAAAGAAAACAGTTCTTCAAAATGAAAATTTTCCATCTTTTCAGCGTCTAAAGAAATGTTTTAACAGAACTCGAAAGTAATTCCCAATTGCAAAACTGAGAGTCTAAGACATTTCAGATATTGAGTAGATAGGTACCTATATTTTCCGCTGTACAAGTTGGCTGTTTGTTTGTGATAATCATCATTTTCCTCCAAATGCCTTGTCCTCAGGAGTTGAAACAATATGTAAATTCCTAAGAAGTCTGTCTAATATGGTAGCCCTGAAATTTAGAATATCAAAAGGTGAAATTTATAGTAAAGTGATTTAAAAGTTTCTGAGGTCTGTGAATTATCTATAAGAAGAAAAAGAAGAAGTCAGTCTGTTAGAAGAAATCTTGATCCTTCACAACAGAAAATAAATTATAAAATAGATTTAATGAACTTGAGAAAACGAAAATATTTGAAGTGAAAAAATAGGAACAGTGGCATAAACAAACAATGTAACAGAAAATAAAACTATTATTCGGGGACTTTGCATGCTTAAAATAAATAAACACTTTGGCTGTTTTCGTGAAATAAATAATTTTCCGTGGAGGAAAACTCCAAAACCCCCCTAATTATTAAATGGTCGCCCCCTAAAAGGTATTTTCTAAATATGGAGTTGTTTGATTTTAGAAACAAGTATACCTGTATGTCATAAGCTCAAAATAAATCATTACAGTCACTGTTAAAACAGATAAATAATTTCCCATCGACTGGATGATAGAGGAAAACTATAAGGGGCCAACCAGACGAGTGGGGGAGGGGGTATGGATTTGACCCAAGGCCACAGCGATAATTTTTTTTTCCCTAAAAAAGTGCAACAAATTTTTTTTCGCATGAGGAAGAGCGAAAAATATTTTTATCGCAGTTTTAACATAACGGTACCCTAGCTACAGGTGGAAACAAATTTTTTTTTCATTTTCATGTGCTCAAATTTTTTTTCAAATGTCAAGTGGGAAACAAAACATTTCACCAAAAATTCAAATTTGTAAACAAATTGAAAATTATCAGAAACAATAAACATGCTGTTGCAGTTGTGTCGATGAACAGAAACTGGAAGCCACTTCCCCACAATCACACACCAGTGACACCACACACAGATTACCAAGCAGGACTAACCTTTTTTGTATCCAATAAAACTGTCATTTGTATACCTGCGTATAATTTTTTTCATGTCTTTGCCTAAAATTGTCTTCAAAGAACTTCTCTGCTGTCAGCTCTGTGAAGATCAACAGTGGAATGAAAGAACAATGCAATGACATCACACTCACCTGCCTGCTGTGATGTCATCAACAATCACCTTGGAGATGACGTCACACCACCTGCTGGAAATTACAGCAGCAGCAGAAAACAACAAAAACAAAGAGAAAGCAGAAGATAGCTCTCAGTCTCAGTTAAAGCAAGAGAAAAACTTTACTTGAAAGTTAGTCGACCAGTTCAGAGTTTTAAAGGTGAGTTGCGACTTGCGTGTACATTATTGTACTACAGTTTCATCTTTGAAAAGTTCAGGGAAAAGAAGTAAATATAAACAAATCAAGATCTTCTTTGACCATGTTGACTTTGCCTTGGCTTTTGACTCTGCTTTGGCATGTCGTCATGGTCATGTTGGCTCTATTAAATAGTACCTGTGAGTGTGATTTTAAAATTTACGCCTGCTACCGGTAATTATGAAACTTAAGAATGTCATCGACAGGGTGTCTGCCAATCCTTGAAAAGCCTTGAATTTGGTTGTCAAATTCGAGGCCTTTAAAAATTGTGTTTTGCACAAAAGGTCTAAAGACTGGAATTTAGTTCCTACTTAATATACCTCTGACTCTGAGCTGATAATAAAACAATTAACAGCTGCATATTTGGCGATTTCTTGTGACAATGAGCCGGTACGGTAGAAACATTTATAGCCAGGGTCCCTGCCCAGTGCAGGCTGCAGATTCCCGATCGTCCTATATCAGGCCTGAGATGCCCAGATTTTGGGAAGGACGGCCAGGTTTTCAGAAGGATGAGACCAGATTTTGTACTATGAAACAATAAGCTGGGCTTCCACAATGTGGGGAAGGACACTCAAGCTGCCAAGCACTGACAACGAATCTGGGAACCTGTTTATAGCACTTGTTCTGAAAAAAAATTAGACCTACAGTGATTTTCTGCCTCGAAAAGCCTGCAATTTTGTTTCAGAAATTTTGCAGACACCTTGCCTGGTCTATCGTCTATGCAAGTTGGCTGCCCCTGATCCGTGGCGCGGGATCTGGGGAGGATCCAGAAAATCTGGTGTAGGGGTTACGGGTTATCGCGTCGTTTAACACATACTATATCCAATGGTACAATTGCTGGACAGCGCGTTGATGTAATAAGAATGTAAATATTTTAAAATTTCATCTGGTGGGGGGGGAAGCATCCCCCTGCATCCGTCCCTGCGTGGGAGGGGGTACCCACTAAGAATGTTGTTGTAGAGGCGCTGCTGGATGGTTCAGGTTTTTTAGTCTCCTTGGATTAAAATGGTTTTGGTTTTTTGGCAATACACTTTTCTGATAAATTTGGTTATCATTTTTTAGATCAGCAGACCTATCCGTTTGTGCACCCTCAATGACAGACAACGTATTTTCTAGTATTGTTGAGTCGGCTTGAAAAAGACAATTCCAATCACCAATGGAATCTAAATCTTAAAGATAACTTTATGCAAGCAAACCCAAACAAATTCCAGTCAATGTTTCTAAAGCCCAGTCATTATAATGTCACTGTCCCCAGCTACATAGAAATAAATTACATTCCCATAGAAGTAAGTAACGAAGTCTTATTACTAGGAGTCAAAATTGACAACAAATTAAATCTTGACTCACATGTATCTAATTTATGCAAAAAGGCAGCAAGACAACTCAAGATCCTAATGAGATTCAAGCGCTTACTCAGCCGTAAAGAGAAAGAAATTCTTTTCAAGACGTTTATCTTGTCCAACTTCAATTTTTGTGCCGTGGTATGGAACTTTTGCAGTAAAACATCATTGAAAAATGTAGAGAAAATCCAAGAACGTGCATTAAGATTTTTACTTAATGATTCTAAAAGCCCCTATTATGAGCTGCTACGAAAAAGTGGTTTCAAGACTCTACACCTCAACAGACTAAAGACTATACATATATGTACCAATTGAAGTATTTAAATGTGTATACAAATTAAATCCATCATTCTTGAATGAAATATTCACAAAAAAAGAAAATGTACAAAGCTTAAGAGATCCATCTATATTAGCTATACCACGATTTAATACAATTCAATATGGAAAAAGATCATTTTCTTACTATGGCTCGCATTTATGGAATTTAATGCCTAATAATATTAAAAAGTGTACAGATTTACATACATTCAAAAGATTTATTGAGGACTTGGGAAGGGCCTGCCTGCTCATGTTCTATATGTTACCTGTGATATTGTTAGTTGAATCTTACTGTGATGAATAGTATTATTTTTTTTGTTGTTATTAGTTTTGATTGTTTTATTCTGTCACATAATAGCCCTTGTGCTAATGTTGCTTGTTTTTAACTGTGACTTTAAATAAAGATTTTCATTATTATTATTATTATTAAATTTGGTCTGGGAAAACCCATGCAAGTTCGACATCACAGCCTCTAAGCCAATGGGCTGCCAGAAGAAAAACACATCACATAATCCATGAATTAACAAACAAATTTTCAAAGCCTTTTATTCATGGCAAGTTCCATCAAAGTTAAATGCTGTAAATTGGCAAGTTTGTATAATCAAACAACTCTGTGGGGATTATAACAGTTGTCTGCTGTGAACTGTTTGAATTGTGATGCATAGTTTACTGTAAGCCCATTGGCTATCAGGTGTGGTGATGTGGTGCAGGGGCTGTCCCTGCTAAAATGCTTACTCTGACACTGTAGAAACTGTGGTGCTCAGTTCAGGCGGATCCACATTGGCTAGAAGCTTGGGAATCTGACCCTGTTTTAAATGACATCACACTTGTAGTTACTACAGGGAAACAAGAAGTGCAACAAAATGACAATGTGTTTGGTGCTCAAGTAGCTTTGCCACGTCACAGATTTTCATGCTCCTCTGATCACAGACAGTGTATCACACTTGACAATTATTTTCATTATGTGAAACACCCTGGAATGATTGTAATACCTGAAATTGCACTGTATAAAATTCGTGGAGACAGAGCCTCAACATGTAAGCTGAATCCTATCAACACACAACTGAATAGATCATGTGCTTTGCTCTTGTTGACTTTTTGCAATGTGTCTTATTATCCTTCCAAAAAATATTTAGAATTTGAAAAATTTTGCAAAGTTGGTATGTGACCTCACACTATTAGTAGAGGACCCCACCATAGATCCCGTGACCACTTGAGTGGGAGCAATTTTTGAATGTTGATCCAAGTTTATGAGGTCAAAACAAAAAATTTTGGCCGGGGCGCACCTCCAGAAAGAGCGGGCTAACTCCACCAGGCGGCCATTTTCAAAATGGCCGCCAATAATCACAATTTTCTTATATCTCGTCTTCTAATTGGTCTAGGATGATAATCATTGGGTCAAAATATATGTTTTTGGGGCCAAGAAATTCAATGGTCACCATTAGAATTGTCTATGACCACCACCAGGGGGCAGAATAAGAAAATGTATGAGAAAAATAGCTAAAATACAGTATATTCGGGCCGAAACCTAACACACACATGCAGAATCTGTAAAAGTGAGTAAATGACAGTTCAATTATAATCTTTTCATACCTCTCAAAATTACATAGTGCAAAGGGATCTATTGTCACTCATCAACAGGAAAAGTACGAACCCTGTGAGTTTGTGAGCTCATAAAAATGCGAAAAAATTCGTAAAACAAACTGAAACATGTTGTCGTAAGTATGTGTCATTATCAACTGAACACTTAGTAATCATCGTCAGAGTCCTCATTTCTGTCATCTGTGCAACTATCTTAAGACTATCTACACTCTGTTAATTTCCACCTGTGCAATAGTGTCACTGAGAGTGCAGGCTTCGGATAATGAATAGAAGCGCATTCGTCTTTCAAGGCATCATCAATAAATATCCCAAATCAAAGGGATTAAGGTCTGATTTGTCAATGTTGAATTAAAGGGGGGTCAAGCAATTTCCATACAGAACATAAAAATCATGCAAATCCTAGGCCATGGTGTGGTTGCCATGGACTTTTGTCTGAGGTTCTTCTATTACAGAGCGATTGTCTGACTGATTTTGTCTCCATATTTGTATTGGATAGTGAAGAGAGTCATGTCATCTGGCATCCCTTTCTTGGCTGGAGGCCTAGGATGTGTCTCCGTGGTACAATGGTTAGCATGCCTGCCTTGTACACTTGAGGATGTGGGTTCAAAATGTCCAGAGGTTATCACTATAATGATTGGTATGATTGCCGTTCAATATGGTGAGTGCCGGTGAGCAGATTTATCTGGAATGGGCACTTTATAAAATCATACTATATTATTATTACTGTATTATTGTCTTGAAAGGAATTCTGGTTATTCTATGCTTCCTTTCTAGTTGCCTTGTCCAATATCACCATCTTGCCACCATCAAAGAAAGCTGCAGTTGTTCCGTTGACAGAGTTCACATACAGTGGCACACTAATTTCAGCAACTTATTTTGGACAAAGGGAATGAGAGCTCAACAATGGTATTTCTTCTCTGAAGTCCCAGTGTACCACTGGCCTTGTCAGCCACATGTGCATTGACATTTTCATGACTTCAGCTTCCTCTGAACCAACCACATCAGACCCATGACTGCCATTTTCTTCGAATCTGCGAGCAAATTAAAAGGAGCAGATTAAGCTTCAATATGGTTGCATCTGTGATCAGCCACTTCTATTCCAGTAGTGATTCTCACCGCTAGATCCTGTGAAATATATCAGTTCTGTGTTACCAATGGTTCGCGACTAAGTAGTTAATTACCTCTCTAGAAATTCTGAAGCCTACCCTTGTTATTTAAGTTGCCAAACAGCTCAATCTACACAGCAGGATTGGGAAAGCCATCTGCTGCTCAACTGAAGATGTTTCTGAATCCGTTCACAGATTTTTTCATCTGTTACCTCCTGTCCGCATCTTTATGGATACCATACTGTTTATTCATCATGACTAGTAAGCTTCAGACCAATGATCTCTTCGAATATTTAAGTGCATAATCACAGTCAAAGCCAGTGGAGCCCAATTGGCTGCAGAAAGGCATAACGATTTAAGTGTGCTCCATTTGCTTTACCAACTAAGGACAGTCTTGCGAAGATTTTGAATCAACAAACAATGATGGCCACAGGCAGTTTTTACTGTTCTGCAAAGATCATTCTCTTCCTACAAATCATTTCATGTGAGCATAAAATGAACTCACAAAGGCACTCCAACTATAATCTGTCCTTTAAACTTTCTAAAAGAGCACAGACTGGAAAAAAATAAAATGTGATGTATAGTAACTGAGTATAAAGAATGACAAAAAAGTAGAACTTGAAGATGTGATGAGTCACAGATGCAAATACATAACAAGTGACAACCAAGAAAGACTCAGAAATCCAAAATGGTAGATGTTCTCCATCTCGATGCCCTATGAGATTAGTTGTGGCCACATAGCACTAATTGACTTGAGGTTGATGAGGCATACAGCTGTTCTATCAGCAGAACAGGCAAATAAACAAGATGGAACCACATATACTTGAATGGTCAGACAAGCTTTATGTGATATGAAGATCCACATGCAGCCGCACTGATCAGACATTGTGAATGATTGGTGTGGATGCATTTGAAATCTGTGAATGGGTTCAGAGATCAGAGACATCTTCCGTATAGAGTATCAGATAGCTTTCCCCATCGTGCTGAGTAGACTGAGCTGTTAGGCACCTCAAGTAACAGCTTCTGACATTTCTGAAGAGGCAGTTAATTGCTTTGTCTAGAACCTTTGGCAATACAGAACTGATATATTCCATAGGAACAGTGAGAATCTTCCTACAGGAGCAAAATGCAGCCATATTGAAGATGACACTGCTCTTTTTCAATTTTTGCTCGGGGAAAATGGCAGTCTTAGGTTTGATATGGTTGATTCAGAGGATGGCAATCATACCAATCATTATAGTGATAACCTCTGGACATGGCAGGCATGCTAACCATTGTACATCCTAGGCCTCCAGCCAAGAAAGGGATGCCAGATGACATGACTCTCTTCACTATCCAATACAAGTACGGTGAAAAAATCAGTCAGACAATCGCTCTGTAATAGAAGAACCTCAGACAAAAGTCCTTGGCAATAACCATACAGCCTAGGATTTGCATGAATTTTATGTTCTGTATGGAAATTTCTTGAATCCCCCTTTACTACAACATTGACAAACCAGACCTTAATCCCTTTTATTTCGAAATCGACGATGCCTGGAAGGACGAATGCACTTCTATTCGTTCTTCCAAGCCTGCACTGACAGAGAATCTCAGTGACACTATGGCACAGGTGGAAATTAGAGAGTGTAGATAGTCTGAAGATAGTTGCACAGATGACAGAAATGAGGACTCTGGCTATGATTACTAAGTGTTCAGTTGATAATAACACATACTTACGACAACATGTTTCAGTTCTTTAATGTACTTTTGTGCATTTTTATGAGCTCACAAACTCACAGGGTTCATACTTTTCCTGCTGATGAGTGACAATATGATTCCTTTGCACTATGTAATTTTGAGAGGTATGAAAAGATTATAATTTAACTGTCATTTGCTCACTATTACAGATTCTGCATGTGTGTGTTAGGTTTCGGCCCGAATATATTGTATTTCAGCTATTTTTCTCATACATTTTCTTATTCTGCCCACTAGTGGTGGTCATAGACAATTCTAATGGTGACCATTGGATTTCTTGGCCCCAAAAACATATATTTTGATCAAAAGAGTGTCATCCTAGACCAATTAGAAGCCGAGATATAACAAAATTTTGATTATCGGCGGCCATTTTGAAAATGGCCGCCTGGTGGAGTTAGCCCGTACTTTCTGGAGGGGCGCCCCGGCCAAAATTTTTTGTTTTGACCTCATAAACTTGGATCAACATTCAAAAATTGCTCCCACTCAAGTGGTCACAGGATCTATGGTGGGGTCCTCTACTATATTGGGACATAGTGATTGGCTGTGGTGAGCGGTGTGATGCAGTGTTGGCGTATGATGCAGTATGGAGTATGAATATTTTATCAAGCATAACTGAGTAAAAGAAGAGGATTACAAACTGTGAAATTCAATAAATAACAGTTACTCATGATACTCATAAACTGTCTTATCTGAATGTTTTTTACAGTTTGCTGCCAGTGGCATATCTAGAATGTCCCAAGAAGGGATACACAGTTGCAGATTTTTTGTTGGATGGATTACGTATTTTTGAAATTATGATCATTATTTTTGTATGTTCTTGGTTCATGGTTCAGGGGCAAGGCCCTTACCCTGCATGCCCTAAATTATCATGGAAGAAACAGGAAATGCAGAGCACTGTATTTTCACCAAATGTTATTTCCCCCCAGGTGATTTCTACATTGTAGATACGCCCCTGCTGGCCACACCTTTCGGTGTTTCATTTCTACACACATGGCTTGAAGTCATATGCCTGTATACAACCTCACAGATTTGATATGACATAGGGGAGAGGCAGGTTAGTTGAGACGTTTTTCAGAAAAGCTTGCCTCCAAGCTAAACGGACGATGATATTGGAATGACGAATAGTCATGTGCATGGGGAAATACATTGTTCAAATATATGGAGAAACTTGACTTTCTCTGTTGGATAGTTTTTACCCCATATGGCATCAAAGTAGGTCATGTCAAACGTATCAACTAACCCACCTGGTAAGGTTAGTTGATACACCCAGGTAGGTTAGTTGATACACAAAACCCTGATGGACAATGCAAAGAAAAAGTCACATAATTCCGCCTTGGTAGGACACTATAAAACCATACGCCTTCACCGATCTGCTTTCTGTTCCCATGGATGCATATCTGCTACCATTGTGAGTCGGATCTGATGGTCGACCTGTTGGGAGGGGGAAATCTCATGATTATTTCAACCTAAGATTCATCTATAGAGCTTTTTGATGTAAACTACTGAGTAACATCTAGCATTTTGATTGTACTAATAGGTCAGGGTACTTATTTTGACCAGGCCAGTCAACAAAACCCAACCAATCTGCTGTATCAACAAACCCATCCACTCGATTATGTCAGAAAACAGCAGGTCTCTGGACCACAGGTTAACCTAGGTCATCTTTGATGGCTAATAAATAAGCCTTTTCACACACCTTATCCATATACTAAGTTACTTTGAATCATCCTTCACTATAGCGAAAGAAAAAGAAAATGCAAGATTTCAGCACAAATTTACTCGGAACAGTGATTTTTGAATTTTTTGACTTTTCTCCTAAATCTTGATTCTGATTCT
This sequence comes from Platynereis dumerilii, assembly GCA_026936325.1. NCBI lineage: Eukaryota > Metazoa > Annelida > Polychaeta > Phyllodocida > Nereididae > Platynereis > Platynereis dumerilii. The sequence continues at coordinate 14,165,627 of JAPTHN010000018.1, forward strand.
ACATTGACCAAGATGAGAAGACGTGTTTTTTTATTCTGCTTCTTACAAATGCCAACACTTTCTCAAATGATCATTTCTATGACCAGGAGGTGTGGCGTATCAACTAACCTTGCGTATCAACTAACCTGCCTCTCCCCTACTATGCAAAGTGAGCCATGATTGGCTGAACAACCTGTGACCTCACATGTAACACCTGATTTTCAATGCTAACCTATGGGAACTGCCATATGATGTCACACTTCAACATTACAAGAAAAAAATCACTTTCTACATACTTTTTGGAAGGATAATAATAAACTGACAGAAATTGTAATGCTTTTTTCTTAAATCTCAAGGGAGGGGGTTGCAGTTTTTTTTAAATAGATAATTTCCTCCAAAGTTGTAAAATTAATATATTATTATTTTTGGGTAGTCTTGAAATAAATACTTCTTGTTGGTGTATTGTGCTTGTTTGGGCAACAAATATTTGAGGAATTTGAGCAATCGAAATAAATAATAACTATCCCCGTTACCGTGAAATAAATAATTTCTCACCAAGGAGAACTCAAACCTCCCCCGTATTAAATGGTCATCCCTTAGCATTTTGACAGGGAGATGAGAGATGGAGTGATGGATGGATGATGGGGGCTTTACATCCGGTATTTATGCACTTGGTACGCTAGGACAGGAGGAGGAGACGGCAATAAGGCAGAATATGATTGAAACTGCCATCCAACATAGGCCCAGGCCCCAGATGACCCAGCAAGAGCTGGATTCGAACTCTGGCAGCCCATCACCCCACCACTAGACCAACCCTACCCCAGAGAGATGGAGGGATAGAGAGATATTATGAGATACCAATAGATAGATAGATAAACGGAGAGACACACCTCATTGTAGAGAAATTTATAATAATTGATAGATTCATTCACATGTATATTTTGTCAGTTGATGATGCTGATGACCACTTTGGCCACAAGTCAGATGATCCTTTCGTTTCACTTCTTGATTCCCTGTAGTAATATATATATATTGCAATGCTGGAATGGAGACATCTCTGACATCACACTTCAACAGCATAGAAAATAACTTGAGATTCCATGTAAATATGACGAGGACTGTAATAGAATACTCCCTCCGAAACTCATAGGGTGACGGAACATGGTTATGATGCTGTGGGTTGTTTTTCTCTGAATGAGGTGTCAAATTAAGGCATATTTCAGATGAATTAGAAGGCGTCCAGCAAAAACAGAGCTTATTTCATGGTAAAATGTCATTATATAAAGTTTTGGTGGCGATTGAGAAAGAAGTGGCAGAGAAATAAGATGCACAACAATGTTAGAGAGATGTGAAGTTTGTGTTGGGATGTTGGGATAGAAGTATAGCTGAGGGCCTTCCTTTCTATGTTTGTCCCTCACTGTGTTGTATAACAGCACTTTGGTAGTCCTGGCTCTGAATGCATATCCGTCTTTTTTGCATTTTTTGAGCCTTGAGTAGGTGTCTGAGCCCCAGAAGATTTGGTTAAATACTTGCAAATGTTACAAGACAGGATTCACCAATGGGACATATACCATGAGAGCTTGATATATATATTTTTTAAGTTTCAAGGAGGTACTGTTCAATTTATGACACCGTAACAGTTCCAAATAATTTAGCTTTATAGGCTGATGAAAAGAAAAAGACACTGCACTTTGGAGTTTTTCTTGTGAATTTGTTGATCTTAGTTTGGCTTGCCATATAAATGATCTGGTCAATGAGTTGAATGTCAGACATTCTGCCTGTTCAGATGTTAACTTTATACTTGCATATTGACATAAATCAAACTGGATGTCATAGTCCTGAATTTTTCTGTCACATCTCTGGTAGTGGTTAAAGTATATAATTGGTGACATGTAATGGGAGCTGTCAATACTGGAAGACGCAATGTCATGTGAAGAACAGAGATACATTTCTTACTTCTTCTGGTAGGTTGGTGTTATCTGCCAATTTTGTCTGATTTTTTTAAGCAGGTCTCTTGATCACTTTGGGACAACAATCTTTGCAATTATATTCCATTTTTGCACAAGAGTCTTGTCATTCAGTAAGGTTACATTCTTGGCCCCTGGCCAACAGTTCAACATTGTTCATCCAGATTTGACTCAATTGCTGACCTCATTTGAAACTTTCTATCAGTTCATTACAGTTTGTCACTTTGATAAAGAAAAGGACTGGATTGTTGCACTGTGAAAATGGCACTTTGTGTGTCATCATGCTGATGATTTGTCATGATCATACCAAATACTTTCAATGTTAATTTGATTTAAGGAGACATATCCCGCTTGTTGGTAACAGCCAAACGAAAGGATTATACATCTGATTTTTACTCTAAAATCAGTTTTGACAAATCAAATGGCTTTCTCTTGCACTCTAAGCCCAGACCACACACTTGACATAAATTGTTTAAGTGGAATCAACTATTTTTCTTTTTTTAAGCTGTGTCAGCTTATATACTATTTGCCAGTTTCAATGGATTGATATTTTAAGTCAACACAACACAATCTTTTTCAGCCATACTCGTGAACTTCTGAGACACAAACAGAATAAGTTTACTCAGCTTAATTCGCTTATTCCAGATTTGTTATGCCAATAGTTGAACATCCTATCTATGTTCGATTCATTGGACAAGCAAAAAATAACATTGTCTTAGCTACTGGGTTCGAATCTGTAACAGAGTGATGTTTTCTAAATACCCTCTGTTATACAACTTATGAGAAGACTAGCAGAAACAACTTGATGTGTTGAGTGGACATTGTGGCAACATTGGTTAAGTGACTGGTCTTGTAATCAAAAGGTCTCGAGTTCAAATCTGTAACAGAGTGATGTTTTCTAAATACCCTCTGTTATACAACTTATGAGAAGACTAGCAGAAACAACTTGATGTGTTGAGTGGACATTGTGGCAACTTTGGTAGGGTGACTAGCCTTGTAATAAAGAGGTCTTGAGTTCAAATCTGCGACAGCTTGACATTTTCTTAATTATACTATGTGTTGCAGAATTAGTGAGAAGACTAGGAGAAATAACTTGGTGTGTTCATCAGACATTACGGCCACATTGGTTAAATGACTAGTGTTGTGATACAGACTTCTTGAGTTCAAATCCCTGACAATTAGACATTTTCTGTATATTATGTAATTTATTGTAGAATTTCTGAAAATATCAATGGAAATGATGTCAACTTGACATTGTGTATGTGGACATGTTGATCATCTGTGTGCATTGCCTTGACATATTTGCAGGCATTATGAGCAACAACTCCAAATGTTGTTATTTAATCCAAGCAGTTCAGTTGAACTTGGAGATATTTTAAAAAATTGCCTAACTGTAAGTAGGATCAAAATATTGAATTTGTCTTTTTCACACAATGCAGGGTGTATTACCACCATAACTTTTAATAATTACTTCAGGGAAAAATATATATGTAATTATGCTTCCGTTGAAATACTTAATATTGGTTTGTGAGCGGCCTTGTAAAAATCTTTGAGCAAGCTGACCTGGGCTGCAGGCCATTATTTTATCTTAATTACAACCACAATGATATGATCTACAGATTAGAAAGATCACTAAATCATTACGATAAGTTGTTTTAATAAATGTGACTGTATATGAGTGTTTTTTTAAACATTGACTGGATATCTTGTTATAATAAGTAAAGTGCTGACATCTATATGTAGAAAGTGGTGTTACCCACACTCCAATGTTTTTAGCAGTTTTTCTTGTCATAATTCCTCTTGATGTTGTTAGCAGTTTTTCCTACAACCTCCAAGTGGCTTATTGCCTTAAGGACCATTTCTGACACCTTCAAGACTGTTAACTTGATACAGCAAAGCCATCCTATTGATTTCTCAAATTAGAAGAACTCAACATTTTTGAAGGTAAGAGAACTTGGATATTCTGTAGCAATTAATGCATTTGTCAATATTGAATACTTATTTCATTGTTATGAATATCAATAGAGCATGAACATGTACTTTTTTTAATACAAAAACTTGAAACTGTAATGTGAAATTCAGTATTAAACTATGGGGCATCATGATGTCAAAGCCAGAGATTAAAAACTAGCAAATGGAAAGCAATGTCATTATTGCAATATTATCTTAGTGGACATGAAATTGATAATGACAAAATTATGTTGTCTCTGACCTGATAAGTGATTCATCTCAAATGCTAGACTATGGATAGTGTATACAGGCATTAAGGGGATGACTATTTAGTGTCGAGGGGGAGGGGTTGGAGTTTTTTGGTGAAATTGGTGAAATTAATAAATTCTTTTTGGCCAGACTTGAAATAAATAATTTCTTGTTGGGGTATTTCTTAACAAAGTGTTGTTAAATATGATTTAGAAGTGAATATTTGGTGACTTTGCACACTCAACATTTGTAATTGGTGCCGTTAGCCTGAAATAAAGAGGAAAACTCCAAGCCCCCTTGGAAATTAAATGGTTGCCCTTTTTGTCTTGTGATAGCTTAGTGTGGGCACTAGGGTACATTGAGGGAGGGGGACATTAACGCAGGTTGTCTGTCTTGGGGCCGGCCGGTCTGTTGTCGCGTAACTGTCTGTCTTCCATGTATTGTTTAGGTGTCGGGTATGATCACAGGTGAGCGTCCTTTCCCGCCACCGAGCCGGCACGTGATTGGTTGAGATTGCTAACCGTCACAAACAACGGCTAGTATATAAGCCGCTTCCAACGTTATTCCACGTCGCACTTCTAAAAATTCCCACCCACCCTCGCCAAAACCTGGTTATAGGTAGTTGTTACTTGTAAAAATTAAAAATTTCCTTTTCATTTATTTTTAACTCGTAAAATTGCAATTATCTTAAACCCCATATTGGGGCGCTTTATAATTTATGAATTTTTTTCTCTCTAACTTAGTACATAGGGAGTACTTCCCTATAGTCCAGGGTTCAGGTAAAATTTAACTAAAAAAATTTTTATAAAAATTTTTATTTTTTTATTATTATCATAAAAATTTCATATTATTATTATCTTAAAATTATCATAGCTGTGCCTTGGTTGACTTATTTGTACCTGCTTATTAATATATTTGCTTATTAATATATTGCCTTGTGCCTCCTAATTTATTAGCCCGAGTTTATTTATTATATATCTGATACCATATCCTGTCACTTGGGGTATCATAACTGATTTGGTCTGCCTGCGAGCAGCCACCTGGTGGTTTATCTATGTTTCGTGTTCACTACTTTACTGTCTGTGTGTCTAATGTCTATGGTCTGTGTATGAGTGTGTTGTGTGTACTCCTGTTTCTGCTGACTAATAAATCGGCACTGCGGCCAACTTACATTACTTTCCTTGTCAAGTTGTTTGTCCCGGCGTTCCTCAAGCATTTTTATGATTAGCTGGCTGGCAACAAAGATAAGCATTCAAATAGCTACAGAAATATTATTTGATGTTCATAAGGTCCATTTGCACTCATTCATTAAAATGTTCATGATATATAGACAGAAAATGCTGATGTGTCTCAAGCAGCCCTTAGGCTTCGTTTTGAGCCAGATTTTGTCAGAGTGCATAATTTACTAATAGTAATTATGTCCTAAAATGTGAAGATTATGAAGCCGAGCAATAGGACTAGTTATTGCATATTGTACTAAATATAAATTGGCCATACACTTTGTTGTAAAACTCTATTCTCAGTCACACCTGTATCATTCAGTTGGTTGGTGCAAGTAATCAGCATACTATTAAACTTAAATTTTTCTGGCATAATATAAATAAATATTTCGGACAAGCTCAAAACACTCAAAATATTATCCAGTCATCAGGACTTTAAATTTATTGTTAATCATATTCCTAATTCCCAATGAATTTGCACATTATTTATATTATGTTTTATATAAATTGTGTGCTGCTTGAAAATGATATTGGTAAAATATTTTTCAGATTTACAAGCAGTATTCTTGACATGTCAACCAGAGGATATTTCACGGAGGCACCAGCTGAACTATCTAATTACATCGGATGCAGGAGACTCGAGAAAATTTGCCAGGTAATCATTGTAATACATGTTCTTGGGTTTCTGGTCTTAAAAAACTCAATTCTCATAAATATACTTGTGTGGAAAGCAGAACATAAAAAATGACTTTTTAGTCCCTCTGCGGGAATTATTTTTCCATACATGCTTGTTTGTCTGTCCACTTGTCTGTGTATTTACAACTGACATCATTCTATGTTGCTATCAAAACTGACATCATTCTATGTTGCTATCAAATGTTGCCAGATAGTGGAAGGGATACACATGTTGACCATTGGGACTTTTAATTGTTGGAATTTCAAAACTTTCGTCAATTTATGTTTGTTTCTTTCATGTTTGCAGAAGAAAATGCATATGAGGCCTGTCACACCTGAGCAGCACTCCAATCATGCTACACTTCTTCAGGGATACAATCTGAGGTTAAAAGCACATTTTTTGCAGGTATGTACAATTCAGTCCATTAAATTAGCTTCAAGTGTTCAGAAAAATTGGAGCAGCTTTCCTCTGTCGCAAGTAAATTTGAAAAAAACATAAAACAATCCAAACAACAGTTGAAGAATGTCAACAATGATTAACAGAGATATCTTGAGATCTATGCTGATTGATGATCATTTGCCATGTTGGGTATCCTTTTTCAATTAGTGCCAGTGAGCCACTGGTCACATAAGGATGACAATGCATTATGCCATTTAAAAAAATTAATAAGGTAAATGAATAATTCTGCAAAGGAACGTAATGAATATTTTTAAGAGGAAAGAAAATTGATTTCTGCAAATATCTTAAAGCCACATAGTTAATATTGTTTGATAACATTATATCATCTACATGCAATACAATGTATGTTTTCTTTTTCAGGATGGAACTTCAAAGGCTACCTTGACTGAGCAACACTGGCTTTGCTTTGTGAGGATCGCAACATTACAACCAACCTCAGTACTGTCACTTATCACACAAACTGTCCAAGACATTGCTCATACTTCCTCCTTGATTTCATCTTTAGACGAAAGAACATTTAACATGAAGTTTGAAATTTCTTATGTGCAAACAATGAACAGAATAATTAACCGTACCTCAGGACGTTTGAAAAATTTTCCTAATGACTTACCGATGGACAATTTGGTCATTGAAAATTATCCTTGCTAACTTTCTTTATGGAAAAATTACTAGTTGGCTTTGTTTAAAAATTGTATGCTTGGGATTTTTGGTCACTAGAAATTTCAGATTTGTTGCAGTCACAAATTTGTATGGATATATGCACAACCTTTGTCAGGTTTTGCTTCAATAAATGATTTTTTATGCGTGAATAATGCAATGTATCTGTTCCTTGTAAAGATCTTACTTTACGTACATTGTATGTGCTTTTGTTGCTCAAGTATAATTTGTCATTCTTTTACTTCAAAATCTTGTGAATGACAAATCGTCTTTTATGTAAAATTAATGAAGTAACAGATTTATATTTTTCACTTATTGCCTCTCGGCACGATTGACCATTGATTTTATTGACTTCTTGTTTGATTTATTGAAAATGAATGCCTTTTTAGACTTATCTCTGGTGCTTTATTTTATTTGTTCAATCTGTTTAATTTCTAAGTTCTAATGGTTGGCTATTATTGATTAAAATTCATAGGGTGTCCCAAAGATGTCCAATTTCATCTTGGTCCAAACCAATGATCAGTGGTTGTTTATCATCCGGTCACTTTTTCTACCAATTATGCTATATCCTGTTAATCACTTGAAAACAGCATAGTACAATCTATCCAGAATGATTTAATTTATTTGAGCAGGCTCATCCTTTTTTAATTTGGCAAAGGAAGTATAATTGAATCAATTCGGGTTAATCTAATTGATATGAGCTATGATAACACCTTTTTATCAGGTTACTCTCGCATAAAAGTATTTGTTTATATGAACTTAAATAAAATTTGCCAGGTTTTCTCAAGTAATTCAGCATATTACAGCTTAATTAAAAAAAGTCATATTAACTTATTAACATTAAGTCACATTCAGTGACTTGATTGTGTTATTTCAGCCATTCTTGCTCAATTCAGATTTTCCTAATCACATTTTGCTAGTCTGCCTTATTTCTATTATGTGGTTATAGATTATAACTTTTTCATTTTATAGAGTAAAATTGATTTAGTCAGTCAGCCTCAGCTGTGTTATGTCGGAGAAACTTAAAGCCTTTGTTAATTTTGGTTTGATTATATTGTACTAGCATGACCTATTTGCAGAATATTGTCTTGTCCAATTGAAAATTTGTTGACTCAACTCAATTCACTTTATGTGAAACACTGAATTCAGCTTATTTAACGTAGGCCAGGATAGTGTATCTCAGTTGAGTTCCAGCCCATTTTTTAATTTCTTTAAGTCAGGTAAACTCAATTCACTTAAAATTATTGACACTTAAACTGTGAAAATGTTGGCAAACTGAGAGGTACAACTTCAAATGAACAAGCTGAACTGACTCAATAACTATATTGCAGCACCGTTGCCCTAATTGAATTAAGTCAAGTCAGCTTGCTGGGGCTTTGAGTGTGGTCATGACTAATCAAACGGCCTCTATACTTCCCTTGTTGAAAATAGAGAAGATGACACTCCATGTGCAATCATGAGTCACAAAGTGCATTTTTCACAGTGAACTGGTCCTCATTTTTTCTATATCAAAGAGACACACTGTAAGGACATTGGAACATTGTTTTCTCTCACCCTTTAATTTATATCATTATAATAAAAAATTAAAAAAGGTAAAAGAAAAAAAGAACGATGGAATGTGATCAAGTTGCATCAACTGATGTTTCAGAGACAGCAATATTCACCATTACTCGAAGGAAATTCTATGATATATATTTAAAATTACGAGGATAAAGTCTTTAAAAAATTAAATAAAATGTGATAGATGTAGTAACTCGCAAATTCACATGAAACAAATATACTAGTTAACCAAACATTGCAATTTGTAGAAAGACATTCTGGAGTATAAGAGTCAATTGTCAGTCGTTTGAAATAAAATTTGACACCATCAAGGTTATGAATAGTTAATTTTTCTTTAAAGTCAGCAGCCATTTCATTTATAACTGATGGATAAATATATGAAATACTGTGTCTTGCAAATTCATGTCTCACGGAGGGTAGTGGCACATCATTTATAATTCTTGTATTGTGGGAATGACCACGATAAGCATTTAATCTATTACAGGTGATTTCATTACCATGCGATTCTGGCCATCCAGCCCTGACTGTGTGAATGCAATGCATTGAGCTGCTAACTACGTTCCATCTACTGCGTGACGTTTTTAGTGATCATACACCAATCAGATTAGGCAAAAATGCGATGCAGCAAGGTGGATAGAAACTGTAGAATCTCGTACTAGTGAAATCGCCTGTAATCATATCAATATTGAAATAGTCTGGCAACATATTGTTATGGAGTTTATAAATAGCAAAATTTGTAATCACTCAGTGCACACAGGTCCTTCAGTTAATTGAGTTTAATTTTTTAAAGTTGTGAAGTATGGGAATTGTAGTTACTTTTGCTTATTATTCTGACTGCTCTCTATGTAAATTAAAAAGTTTTCTTGAGGTCCAACCCCAGACCATAAGTCCATAATTCAAATAACAGAGAATAAGAGCATTATATATTAGTTGTAGAACATGAGATGGTAATCATTTTTTGATTTTGTTCATGATTTGTAGTGTTTTTGCTCTTTCCACTTCATGTTTTCATCAAATATGATTCCCAAAAAGTTAAATTTTTTGACAAACTCTATTTCTGTGACATCCGCAAATAATTAAGGGGAAGTAATTTGTCTTTGCAGAGTATGAAAAACTATAGCTTTGGTTTTGCTAGTATTTAAAGAAAGTTTATTCAATTTCAACCAATCTACCATTTGTTTTTATTCATCTTTTAGGGTTGAATCACTGCTATTAATACAGTTTGTATTTAGAATGGTAAAAAGAATTTTGTCATCTGCATCTACATGTGTACCCTGAGTATGAATAAACATAATAATAATAATAAATGATAGGAGTGAATAATTTGGTAGCTTTAGGGAAGTCGTTCATGTAAATGATGAAAAATAATGAGCCAATTATGGAGCCCTGTGGGACTCCACACTTTATTTGTAATTCATTTGAGGCTATGAATACACTCCCGATCCATATCAAGCAGTCGCCAAAAGCAGAGACTTTCAAGAAGTTTTTAAAAACATTTCTTTTTGATAAGTTTTTTAAATCTGTATACACGCATATTTTTATCTATTTACTACATTTTATATGCCTATCTTAATCTACGTTTGCATTTGCATTTTTATAACTTTTACAATTCTGTATACATGCATGTGAATCGCATCTGATGAATATACTTTTTAAGACAGTGCTATAGCAAATAAAATATTTGTATTTGTATGTTGTTAAATTCAACAAATTGTACTCTATTGCTAAAGTAGCTATGCTGAAAACCTCATGAGTTTTTCCTGAAGCAAAAATGTTTTAATTGAGATGGTAGAATATTGTGGTACAGCATGTCAAAGGCTGTTTAGAGATCCAGGAAAATATTGATGTGGCACTTATTTTGGAAGAATTCTAAGACTTGAGCCATGTCCATCTCTTGATCCCGGGGGCTGATATTACTGTCTGTCATTATGTTTCAGCTCATCCGGTTGTAAATCGAGCGCACTGTTGTTCGTCTCACACGTTTGATTTCATTCCAGAAGGAGCTCATACTTCTGCTGCTCAACATTCTGTCTAGTTTGTTGTACTGAAGTCTATGCACATTATTGAAGGACAGACTTGACATTTTACAAAATTCTTTTTTGACCCATTTGTAAGTCTCATATGGTGCCAGATCTAGGGTGGTCGTTGTCGACCTATAGACTCCGCCAGAAGCGCTTGTGATCCCGAAGATGGCTCAGCTCAGGGTTCTGATATACAGTGGTTGCGCTTGAGTGGTATACACTCTGCTTCTTGGGTTCCTTAATGTATCGCCTTGTTGATCAGATCCAGCTGAAGATCGACTGCATTCTGAATACATGCTTATCCATTTCTTGTATTATTCTGTGTAGTAATTCCAGGGTGGCCAACTCGGCGGAGTGAAAAGAATGGAAGCCATACCGACTTTTGTAAAACAACTGAAGATTCAGAGAAATGTTCATAGATTTGATTGTAAATGATTTTCTCAAAGACCTGTCTCTCTGTACAAATCGATTCATTTACTATTTTTCAGAAGAACCAAGCAGTCCTCTGCAGGAAACCCTCAGGAATCAGTCACAGTCTCAATCAGAACTTTAAAAAAAAAAAGACAAAGTGTGTGGTATCATAATAACTCAGGTGTCTTGACAACGAACCTATGATACAAGACTGAAAAGTTATGTTGAAAGGAACAGGTGTATCCCAGCCGAAAGTGATATCAGCAACAGACACACTCATATCCCCTGAAAAGCCAATGATGACACACCCACAGATGAATCAGCCAACACCTTGGGCTTGGGCAACATCATCAACATATTAGCAACACCTTCATCAAGGCACTTGAAGAATCAACTCAGAAATATAAAGAAATTCTCAATAAATTGAAACATTACAATACATTAGCTTGGAAACTTGACAAATAATCACCAAGGTATAGGAAATTAGTCATAATTAAATGTATTCAGACTGGACCATTAACTTTGAATATATATATAGGCCAAAATTTAACATAGGTCCTGTGACAGGTCTACAAAAATGTGTACTTCATGGACACTTGCTCTCTGTCCATTATTAAAGGGATAAAGGGAGATTGTTGAACATTTCTTCGGGGTGGTATTTGTCAATTTTGCGAAACACAGCGAGCCTGGACAAACTTTGGGGTTAAAAAAATTGACCAAGACAACGGTTAGCGCAGTGATGTAGAGGAAGATCAGACGAACACTTCGATGTATCAAATAAAAAAATCTGTTGGGAATTTTTCGAGATATTTGAGTTTTAATTTTTTTATTTATCACACCCTATTCTTAGCATGGAATATCCATCAAAAAAATGCTCAGAATTACTTATTTTTCCTGTTATGTAATATCTAAGATAAAATTCATTATTCAAAAGTAAAAATATGCAGTCATTGTCTCTGCAGGAAGTATGTTGCACTGCATCCAGTCTGGCGGGGTGTGATAAACCTATAACAGCTAACATTACAGGCTTTGTTGAGTTTTTGGTGCTTTTATCACAAATTTTGTCATTGTGAAACAAGCATTCCATAACTATGTAAAAGGATACACTATGTTGGGTAAATTATCAGACGATGCATGCATAGAATGTTTGTATGTATCTGCTTCACTATGAAGTTGGATCCCCTGATATTACATGAAAAAACTTTGCAATTGGCCAATATATACAAAAACAATATTAAAAACTATAAATAAACAGTAATATTCATGCTTAATGTATTTTGAGTACTTAAAATGGATGTTGGGTGTTTAATGTTGATGTTGGTTATCTGACATCCAAAATCAATCTGTCTTTAATTGTATAGAACAAGAAAATAGCATAAATTCAGTAAATTAGGCGAAAAAGTAGTTAATACGAACATGTACAACTATTACACATTAAACCTGTAATGTCAAAGTATTTTACACCATACTTGACAAAATGCTTCAAAACATTCTGTCTATGCATTTTCTGATGATTCACTTAACATTGGCTACACTTTACATGGTTGCAAAAGTACTTGTTTCAAAGAGATGAAATTTCTTATAAGATACACAAAAAGTCAATAATACCCCATAGAGTTCAAAAGTGAGGTTGATTCTACTACAGTTATTCACCAGAATGATGAAACTGAGGACAAGCTGGCAAACAAACATTTTTTATTAATTTTCTCCGAAAAGTTTACTGTTATAGGTTTATCACACTCTGTCAGTCTGGATGAAGTGGTATGTACTTGCTCTTGTGGCAATGACAGCGTATTTCTTCTTCTGAATAACAACTTTTATCTTTGGTATTACCTAACAGGAAAGATCGGCAATTTTGATCACTTTTTGACGGAGATTCCATGCTAAGAATAGGGTGTGATAAATAAAAAATCTAAAACTCAGATATCTAAAAAAATTCCCAACAGATTTTTTAGTTTGATACATCAAAATGTTTGTCTGACCTTCCTCTACATCACTGCTCTAACCATTTTCTTGGTCAATATCTTTAACCGCAAAGTTTGTCAAGGCTCGCTGTGGAAAGTAATTCTTTCCGCAGATACTTTCACCATCCAACAGGATAACTAAGTCACTTCTGCAATGCAAGTGTTTTCCAGGCTAGATGAGAGTTTCATAGAGATACAGAGCAGCAACTTTAGCATCTGATATTGTATAGACTGAAAGGATATATTTAAATTTTACGAGTACCTGGTATACTCGTACAAGTCGGTCTATGACTATTTGTTATTATTTTTATATTGATGAGTTATACATATTCATGAGCTTCTGAAATATCTATACGTCTATATATATGTATATATAAATATGTGTGTAACATGTACTATATATTATCTAGATATAACTAATTAATTCACTTAAATGACTTATTATTGAAACGTGAAATTGCTGATGTATCATAGGCATTTGAACATTGCTATGATACAAATGCTTGCCTGTGGGATGCTTTTAAAAGCTTTAAAAGTGTATCTAATTAAAATACGTTTGTAGATGTGAATTGGTTATTGTTGCATTTTACAGACGTATAATACATATTATAGATTTTTATTGTATTTCCTTTTGTTTTGCTCCCTACCACATGCATACTTTTACATTCAATCTAATGATTATTGATTGAATTATGTGTGTATTTATCTTTGTTGCTCGTGTGAATGTTGTTTGCCTGTGGCAAGTGTATGTTGTTTGTGTGCTCGATCATGCGTAACTGAGAAAACTGTCAATCCTTACACATTGTAAAAGCAGACATGCAATTATGAATACCATTTTATATATATTTCTTAGATCTATAGCCTAGAGCTTCCCTACAGCACTTTTATGTATTTACCTTAATCAGTGAGGCTTGGATCCAAAAGTTGGGTAATATTTCTTTTTCTTATTTAAGTTGGTACATTTTGGCCAAGAGTAATTTTCATGCATTTTGATGCATTCTACCAAAGTTTGCCAGACCAGAGAATTGTCCCCAGTTAAGTCACAGTATAATTAAAGTCCATTCACACATGGCTTGCCCTTTGTGACAGCAAGTTACACAAAGAGCCCTAATTTTAATCCTCTATATTGTTGTACCATTTATTATGCTGGGGCTATCCTTAAGCCCCAACACAAAGGCCTTGCCAACCAAGGCATCTGACAATTCTCTGTGATCCAGCATTCTTTCTATTGGGAATTAAGATAAATTTGGGGGATAAAAGCTAGTAACAACTATCTAGGGGAAGTTAATTGCACTTTAACAATTAGCAGCTTTCTGGTTATGAAACCTGGATTCCAGAATCACTGAACCCACATACTGTTTGTACAATGCATAGGGGCACGGTCCCATTGTTTCAATACTGTGGTCTGATTGGCTGTTGCCATCCTCCAATTACCTGTTTTTACATATTACTATATAACCTGCTGTTACATTCAATAAATCATCTTCTAGTCTATCTGTGAACCATACATATCTTGTTTGTAATTATTACCATCTGCAAGTTACCATCTTGAAATCCCAGTCTATCTGGTCTTGAATTATTGGAATTGTGATAGCCATATCCTTGGCTAGCTGAGCTCCCTCAATTGTAGTGATAAGAGTATATTTGGGAAGCTGTTTAATTGAGGAAAGTCTATTTAGTCTGTAAGTGTGACTAGTAGTCTATAAATAGTCTCTGTCCATCAGTAGACTCCTGGAGCTCACAATGGTGTACCCGGAGTGAATTGAACAGAGTCAACTTTTTGTGAACGTATTGGAGCAGTAGAGTGAATGCACATTGGATATAACACAAGCCAAATTTTTTATTTTTTTTGGATACTTTGAAAATCGAAACTTTACCATACACATTACTGGATGTACTACAAGAGCTACATTAGTTGAAAGTAGTAGGCGCGAAGATCACTTTTACCAAACACATGGGCTTCAAGATTATTAACTGATCATCTAATCAGTTCAACATGGCTCCTGCCTGACCAGGATGCTTGCAGGCGGCCTAAATGGGGGAGAACTTGGGAAACGAAAATTCGATATGAAAAGAAAAAATTTGAAGAAGAGAATCAACAACAAAATTCAAAAAGAATCAACAACAGCACGATGGATTCAATTAAGTCTCTCGAACGCAAGGGTCTATCGATCGACCTTGAGACTCAAGCCATTAGGCGGGACCACCTAGCAACAATGTTTCACCACAGCCTCAGGAATCGAAAACACTCATCGAATCTCATTAATCAAAATCATTACTGACTTGGACAGATACATTGCTGAGCTCGAATTGGCCGCCGAGCAGTATCACTCCCAAGTCGAGTCATCCCATCGTCAGAGGATTGAACTTCAACTAGGTCGACTCACCAGAGATCTGCTCAACGAGGACCAACTCAACGAGATCCTGTCTTACGCACAAAAAGAAATTCCAGGTACGGGCGAGCAATGGGTGGTCTTATCAATTTTTAGCGATGTAAAGGTTAACATCTAAGATTGATGCCCCTAGGTCTGATCAAGACGTCTTATCAGCCAATTTTATCGACCATTTAATGTTCCAACTAAACCTGGCTGTGACAAACATTTTGTAGCTAGGAGATTGGCATTTCGTTGAAATTAATTGTCATTCTGCAGATTCAATCATTCATAATATGTGTTTTCTAAGATCGAGTATTTTAAGGGCTAGGGCACCTAAATGCGCCTCATTTTATGTCATTTATTGTATTATTTTATGTAACAAGACTCAGTTTAGGTGCTTCCTAATAGAGCAGCTGAGATCTACATACGCATCACACAATTTTTTTTTATGTCATGTAGTCATCATGATAGCTTTTCTTTGTAACTCAAAGAACTTACTTTAAAATGGTCATTACTGCACTATCAATTCTTGTACACATAAGCCACGCGCAGTAATTATTGTCTAGTATGTAGTGCACAAATTAGGGACATAAAACCAGGTTTTACCCCACAATTAAAGTCGGCAAGCCAGTTTCAAGACGATACTGTGCGACTTCTATATCAAATTATCATATCTTTTAATATTTTGGATCATTTGCACTCAAATTGCCCCAGTGACCTCTCTGGGCTTGATTGCCTATTAAGTAGATTATGTAACAACCAGGCCCACCCATGTGCCAGATTCTTTGATGTCGCCGCTGAAACGTGACTAGCAGCATGACGCAGCAATTTTAATGTTTACAAATTTCCTAAATGTAAACATTAGTCGCAAATTTTAAGATCTAAAACAATAATTCTTATAATTCATCCAAATTTATTAGCGAAGGTTTACCACTAATTTAGCTCAATAGTATACATTATTATCTATCTGCCAATATAATTTAATTGCTTCCGCAACAAGTATTTTAATAATTTTGAGCTCTTTTCCTTAAAGACGTTTTTGGGCTCTTCAAACAACATAATATCACCTCAACATTTATTTTTCTCCTTATAAAGGTTTTTACTTTTAAGAAGGTGACAACTTCATTAAGTTGCTACCTAAAGCAACATATCAAATACAACTTAACATATACCAACATCATCAATTATAGACAACATCCATTTATTATTGTGTAAACAAGATATGAACCACTATTTTTGTGTAACAAACACTGTAGAAGCAATAATCTAGGGTCAAGGAGCTTACTTCCACCTTTTTCATCCCTGGCCAGGGCTCTTTCGTATTCCAGGAAGTTTTTCACTCCATATTGCCCGAATTAGTATATACATATAAAAGGATGCCAATTGTACCAATTTTATTGTTTTCTTGAAACCATTGAAGATTATGATTATAAACAAAGTGGCACAACAAGGTAATATCTAGTATTATCAAAATTTTATTGCAAAACATTTGTCAACATTTTTTTTTTTATATTGTATTACTATCAACATTTAGTACCATTGTCAAACATTGTTAAATTCAACTGGTCATTTTAAGCGAACCTCCATCCGTGGACGTACCTGAAGACACAATCTAAAACTAGAACAGAGAAACACGATGAGGGGACGTAGTTTAAAATGACAACAGCTCATATGCATATTTCTCTAATGTCATCATGTCACTTTCCATGTCAATTGTTAATTTTTCTACTCATGTCATGTCAAAGCAGTCATCAGTCTAATTTTCCTGGTAGGTTTTTAACAGTCAAATTTTCCTACAATAGGTTTTTATAGACTGAAGTTACTAATTATAATTTCAGTTGCAGTCAACTTGCGCATGAGATCCTAGGAGTTTTTCTTAATTTTTCTCCAAAATTAATGAGTTTTCTTATTTTTTCTCATTCTATCTCATATGACACGTATATTTAAAGGAGCTTTGATCAAGGTCGAGGGCACAAAGCCTACTCATTACACTTTCATTGCTATCACTTTCATCATTTTTTCTTAGTAAATCTTAGGAAGGTCAACTTGGAGCCACGCAGCTGGGTCGGCGCTTCAAGCCCAAGTTTAGTCACCCCCCTAAGTAAATTAGATAATTTAGAAAGTTTAACACTAGCAATTTATAACATTTCATTTGTGAGCGTCTGGTCAATTGGGTATCCCAAGTTGTAGGCTGGAGAAACTTGATCCCCAATTTAGTCCCCGGCGCTACACACAGTAACTAGTTATCATTACAATTTTTGGGAATAGATTAACGTAGACGTCCTAAGCTTAGTCACCTTAATCCTACGTTATAGTCATCATATTTCCTTTAATTGGTAGGATGGCGGTCTGGTACCTAAAAGACCAAACTAGTAACGCCATCATGTGTTAATATGTGTCATTATCTGTGTTTATATGTTTGATGTTTATATGTTATCTGTAAGTCTATGTACCAGTGCGTCTTATCTGTCATTTATGTTGTCATTTGTCGTTTATGTTATGTCATGTCTACGTGTCACTGTGTGTGCATAAAACATCAAAATAATTTTTTTTTTATGGTTCACGCTGTTCAAAGGGAAGCTCAAATATGTGTGTAGAATTACTTAGATTACATTGTTTATCAGATTACATTTACTTATATAAACAATTATCCATGGTGCAAATACGCATCATGTTTTGTGTACCATGACAGATTGTCATGCCATTGAAGTTTAACATTATGTCATTTCATTGTATACACATCATATTATAGATTACTGTGCATTACTGCCCATTGTCCACCAACTAGGGTGTCAAGGGGAATTACTGATAATGGCTTTGAAGCCCTATCATTGTATAACTGAAGAATGAAGAATAAGCCTATTATCAAGCCTATTGTCGGTAACCCTGCTTGTATAAAGTAGGCTTTAGAGTATTTTATTAGTTACAAATTGTCATTTAATCGCTGTGTTTAAATTTTGCTGGTTAAAGGCCAATGTCGTACACTTGGTATGTTTGTGTGATTCTTTTGTAACGAACCTGCCTTTAATCCTTGGGAGAGCAAGCATTGTTTAATTAATTAATTGCATCTTTTACTTATTTTGATAACTTTTGGTAGAACCCAAAGCTTTGTGCTAACAAGTATCACACAGCTGGGGCAGGGTATAACCAATGTAAAAGCATACATGCAATTATGAATACAATTTTTTATATATTTCTTAGATCTATAGCCTAGAGCTTCCCTACAGTACTTTTATGTATTTACCTTAATCAGTGAGGCTTGGATCCAAAAGTTGGGTAATATTTCTTTTTCTTATTTAAGTTGGTACATTTTGGCCAAGAGTAATTTTCATGCATTTTGATGCATTCTACCAAAGTTTGCCAGACCAGAGAATTGTCCCCAGTTAAGTCACAGTATAATTAAAGTCCATTCACACATGGCTTGCCCTTTGTGACAGCAAGTTACACAAAGAGCCCTAATTTTAATCCTCTATATTGTTGTACCATTTATCATGCTGGGGCTATCCTTAAGCCCCAACACAAAGGCCTTGCCAACCAAGGCATCTGACAATTCTCTGTGATCCAGCATTCTTTCTATTGGGAATTAAGATAAATTGGGGGGATAAAAGCTTGTAACAACTATCTAAGGGAAGTTAATTGCACTTTAACAATAAGCAGCTTTCTGGTTATGAAACCTGGATTCCAGAATCACTGAACCCACATACTGTTTATACAATGCATAGGGGCACTGTCCCATTGTTTCAATACTGTGGTCTGATTGGCTGATGCCATCCACCAATTACCTGTTTTTACATATTGCTATATAACCTACTGTCACCTTCAATAAATCATCTTTTAGTCTATCTGTGAACCATACATATCTTGTTTGTAATTATTACCATCTGCAAGTTACCATCTTGAAATCCCAGTCTATCTGGTCTCTGAATTATTGGAATTGTGATAGCCATATCCTTGGCTAGCTGAGCTCCCTGAATTGCAGTGATAAGAGTATATTTGGGAAGCTGTTTAATTGAGGACTGACTATTTAGTCTGTAAGTGTGACTAGTAGTCTATGAATAGTCTCTGTCCATCAGTAGACTCCTGGAGCTCACAACATGTAATTCAGTTGTGTGCAGAAGTGGTTGACTAAACTTGGCAGCAAAATTATTCAACCCCGTTGATGTTTTCTAGACTCCAATAGTAAACAGGTTTTCTAAAAGTAATTGTGGTGACATCAAGATGTATCAAGTGATAAAAATAGCAGTACCAGTCATATGGACTAGATAAATCCTATGAGTATCAGGGACTGGAACCAAAACCGTTTTAACCAGGGGAAAACAACGGTCTTATGCCAAGCAGATATCTACATCGAAATGCAGGCTAAGCCACATTTCTGTGTGGACCATGTTAATGAAACTATCACCACCTCAAATCTAGACTTGTTTTTCTTGGATTTGCACACCTCAAACCTACTTAGTAGGAAAACAATTCCGAAAATTAAGAGTTTCATTTTTCAATATTTCAGTCTTTATTCGACCATCTTCGGGTGAGTAACGATTAGGAGGCATACATGTTGAAATGTTAGCTATAGAGCCTGGAACTGAGTCAGCCACCTTTGGCCAGCTCACTTGAAGAATTTGTGGCTCACTTTTTCAGCTAGCTGAATTTTGTTGGCTGCAACTTGAGCTGACTTAAGTCAGCTCACTTGATGCGTTATTTTTATGAATTTTTCACAGATATATAAATTGACAAGTTACCGTAACATCAATCTTTAGTCTTTGCCAAAGTCCAACCCTGATAGGCTACCTGGGAAGTCATACTTATAAATAGTATAAAGAAAAGACTCTAGTAGGCTTAGGCCTGTGGTCTTTGAAGGAGGGTGATAATGTATTAAATTTGTTAAACAGTACTGTGGGCTTGCTGAAAGTATGCTATCAATGCCAATTCATGTACAGGACTCAATATAATAACAATTATCAAATGTATTATTCAAATTAAATAATGCTGTGCTAAATATTTGGGTTTGGTCAATAAATCTGCATAATAGTTATGGCTAAAAATGTATTTGAAATTTAGCCCCTGAACAGGCTTGTATTATCAAACTTAGGATGACCCATGCATCAAACTTCAAAGTAATGGGCCTTTTCACTCTTCTGGAAGTCAAAGGTGTGAATTGCAATCAGATTTATCAGATTGGCAACTCTAATTGCCATCATGAGAAATAAAAGCAAGGAACTTCTCTTCTTTCTTAATTGCAATTATGAAGTCCTATTGATTCTTCTGTGAATTAGACCTCAATTGCCATAGAGGCAAGGGCTTTAATTGGCTTCAAGCTGGCCTTTCAGCTTAGTTGACTTGAAGCAAAGTCAGCTGAGAGTAAAATCAGCTCGCAGCGGCGCAAAATGTTGGTGGTTTCGGGCTCTAGTTAGACACAGTAAAACAATGAAAACAGATTACAATGACAAATAACATCAAACATTTTACAATCATATAGAGTGTGAAATAAAGCGGAAATCAACGGAAAAATACTAGTTGTTTGGCGGCCTTCAGTCCATGGTTAAGATTTTGGCATATTTCTTCTAATTGCTAATGATTCTTTAAATAATAACAAGGCCCAATGTTTGTCCCTATCAATGATTTTGGTGTTCTGTAGTATAATTTGATGAACACCAATAGGACTATTGTCATCAAGAGTGTCTGGAAGGTTAAACAGATCATGAATGTGTTTAAAGGCAGTACAGTGTTTAACATGTTGAAAAATTTCACTATTATTACTTTTAATGCGTTCAATGATTCTAGTTAGTAAGTTTCTATCTGTTTTACCAATATAGCATCAGTTCATAAGCCTTCCATCACACTCATGATCTGTTAAGCCTTTCATCAAATAAGAGCACAGAAAAAAATTTCAAAGGCAGCAAAAGTAAATGAATGCAATCAAAGAAGTTGTATTTATGTATTACATATTTATCCACAAGGTAACCAAAATTAAAATGAGAGAAATTAGCAAAAGGGAAAACCAAATACAAAGAAAACAGTTCTTCAAAATGAAAATTTTCCATCTTTTCAGCGTCTAAAGAAATGTTTTAACAGAACTCGAAAGTGATTCCAATTGCAAAACTGAGAGTCTAAGACATTTTAGATATTGAGTAGATAGGTACCTATATTTTCTGCTGTACAAGTTGGCTGTATGTTTGTGATAATCATCATTTTCCTCCGAATGCCTTGTCCTCAGGAGTGGTACATTATGTAAATTCCTAAGAAGTCTGACTAATATGGTAGCCCTGAAATTTAAAATATCAAAAGGTGAAATTGATAGTAAAGTGATTTAAAAGTGTCTGAGGTCTGTGAATTATCTATAAGAAGAAAAAGAAGAAGTCGTGCTGTTGCAGGTTGTGTAGATGAACAGAAACTTAAAGCCACTTCCCCACAATCACACACCAGTGACACCACACACAGATTCCCAAGCAGGACTAACCTTTTGTGTATCCAATAAAAATGTCATTTGTATACCTGCGTATAATTTTTCATGTCTCTGCCTAAAATTGTCTTCAAAGAACTTCTCTGCTGTCAGCCCTGTGAAGATCATCAGTGGAATGAATGAATGATGCAATGACGTCACAAGCACCTGCCTGCTGTGATGTCATCAACAATCACCTTGGAGATGACGTCACACCATCTGCTGGAAATAACAGCAGCAGCAGAAAACTACAAAAACAAAGAGAAAGCAGAAGATAGCTCTCAGCCTCAGTTAAAGCAAGAGAAAGACTATACTTGAAAGTTAGTCGGCCGGTTCTGAGTTTTAAAGGTGAGTTGCGACTTGCGTGTACATTATTGTATTTCAGTTTCATCTGTGAAAAGTTCAGGGAAAGAAGTAAATATAAACAAATGAAGATTTCTTTGACCATGTTGACTTTGCCTTGGCTTTTGACTCTGCTTTGGCATGTCGTCATGGTCATGTTGGCTCTAAGCTTATTACAATTTCAAAGAGATATATGTGAGGTTAAGGTGGCTCGATACTCGTGAACTTTCCAAGATAGGATTTCATAAAAATAGTCTAGAATGATCCAAAATATAGTTTATAGCAAGGATATGTAAAAAGAAGTGGTCTCAACCAGCCTTTTTTTCAAAATATTTGAGGTTATGTACAAGAAAGTCAGTCCACGCAAAAATGAAAAACTCAATTTTTTTTCCTAACTTTTTTACTGTGAAGTTTGCCCTGCCATTCAGTAGCTTTCAGTGGTCATGCATCCAATATTATGCAATGAAACACGAAATTAAAGACACTTAAATGCAAAAGCTTATTACAATTTCAAAGAGATATATGTGAGGTTAAGGTGGCTCGATACTCGTGAACTTTCCAAGATAGGATTTCTTAAAAATAGTCTAGAATGATCCAAAATATAGTTTATAGCAAGGATATAAAAAAGAAGTGGTCGCAACCAGCCTTTTTTTCAAAATATTTGAGGTTATGTACAAGAAAGTCAGTCCATGCAAACCTGAAAAACTCAATTTTTTTTACTGTGAAGTTTGCACTGCCATTCAGTGGTCATGCATCCAATATTAGGCAATGAAGCTCGAAATTAAAGAAGACACTTTAATGGAAAAGCTGATTTCAAAGAGATATATTTAGTTAAAAGTGCTTTCCAAGAGGCTCGGAATAAAAATGGTGATTTTGACAATTTTAACTTTTTTCATAAACCATGGCGCTAAAAAAAATTGGCTAGATAGGATTTCTCATTTCTTTGTCATTTATTTCCAAATATTGTGAGGAACAATAAAATGCATAAGAGAAGGTTTCCAACCGCGATGGATTTTGATATAAAAATTTATTTATATCTTAAAGTCAATTTTGAGAAATTATACCTGCTTGCCGAAAATCGCTGGTAAAAATCTTCTATTTAGACTATAAAGCTGAAACCTTGTCAGATTGGAGTCCTCTTCATAGCGCATCTAATGCTCCAAACCAGAAGTCTCTAACCTAATAGAAGTGGCGCAAATGGCAAACGAAGTGGCCAACGCATGCAATTATCAGATTTGAAAAAAGATGCTGAAACAGTGTCAGCTGAGCACTGCTGCTGTGGTGACGATACCATAGATAGGGCCTGCCTGGCTGCACGTAAATGTGCGCTCACTACCATTTCACACGAGTAGCGAGCCACCTATACATTGAATTGTCATGCAAATATGGCTATTTTAGCTAATAGCAAATAAATTATAGGTTTCAGTCCACTGAAACGCGTGGATAGTTGATACAAAGATGTATAAATTGCACGCTGTGGTACCAATTTCATATTTGTAACTTGCTTGGGTATTGAGAAAATCTACATGTATGGGATATACCTATTTATGCGATTTTCTGTGATTTAAAAAAAACTTCTAAGATTGTTTCAATAGTCTCAAATTGATTGTAAGACATTGGTTGATGTTCTTGTGTCTCTGTAACACTATGGCACCAATAATGTGATTGTCTCATGTTGAAAATTCAAAATTAGACTGCAATTAATCTTCATTAAGAAAGGTTCCTTGCCTTGGCGTCAATTTTTCAAAACAACTTCAAATGAGCTGAAATTTTACATGGGAGTCAGAGAGGCGCTATAGAACACATTTAGAGGTTAGCTTTCACTTTTTTTGGGACACCCTATTACACGGCCACTGTGACATTGCAGCTTGGACTGATAAATGAAGTTAGTTAAAATCTTTATCTATCGAGGCCTACACATCTATTTATAAGTGTACCAGCTTCAGCGTCATTCTGGTATTCCTTGTAAAATGTAATGGGCAGTTAATTTGCTTGATGTCCAATAAAAAAAAAATTCATATATCAGAGCGTATTCATGAATCTTGGAGTCTCCTTTGTCATTCCTGTTTCTATCAGCATGTCTCAATTTAGTTTGGTTCTTCTGAAAGCTGTACCGAAACTTTTTTTTAATATTTCGTAATTGTGCCATATCTGCTCTGAGCACAGTGGATCTTCACCGAAATCGAATCAGATCTTTGTTGTGATGATTGGAAAAATCGTGCAACTATTTTCCTCAATTGTGTTGACAGACAGACAAACAGACAAACAAAAGGCTTATATCTGTTAATGAAAACTTTAGGCCTTCACGTTGGGCCAAAAACATTATTTTTCAAGAAAAAACCTTTTTTGTTTTTAAGGCCCGTTTATGGCAATGTCACTATAAAAAGGTCTTAGCTTATAATATTTTACCAGTATAGCTCTGATTTAAATAGTAAGCTATATGACTGTTTCATTGCAAAATTGTGTGTCTAAACAGGGGAGGACTGGCCTATGTGGCAAAGTGGCAAAGTGGCAGCTGCCACGGGCCCATCCACTCAGGGGGCCCATGCAAGATGTTCAAAAAATAAAATTTCAAGAAAAAGCAAAGGAGCAAAGCTAAGCCATCCGGTTTACCGCAGTGGGATGCAATCAAATTGACTAATAAGGACAAGATCCACTCACTTTGGGGCCCCTAGTCTAATAATAATTTACGCAATTATTTAACATTTGAAAATAACGCTGCCGACAGGGACATAGGGGCCCTCTGACTTATTTTGCCACGGGCCCAAAATGCCGCCAGTCCGCCCCTTTGTCTAAATGATGTTAACATGTAATCCTTGCCAAAATGTTTACACTGCATGTAATTGCTGCTTGTTCTTAATAAACCCACTAAAAATAAATTAAAACAAGAAAGAATTGAAAAATGTCTTTGAAATTGTTTCTTTTTAGCATTTTTGGTTATAGCAGTATTTGGAACTTTTTCATATAGCCAAAATTATATCAGACAAATCCTTGAAGTGGAGTTGCTACCACAAACTTTGGGTTTACCTGGATAAGTAGATCTTGTTTGACAATTAGAGACACTCAGGCCCTGTCCTAGTTCTAAATATTTGGAAATAACTATCTGCAAGGTGCTGAGAATACATCTGATTCACTGAGTGTCTGCTATGTTGGTCATACACTCAAAATGCCATGGGTCTTTAATCATCAACACCAATTCCAAGTGCTTCTCTTCATGAATCATGACCATACATGTGGTTTTCACCTTTAAAACACCGGAATTCCATATTTTTCTTTACCATGTGGTTTTCACCTATGAATCACATGGATTCCATGTTCCTTATTAAAATGTGGTTTCCACCTGCAAACTCCAGGGTGAAATTCACCTGTCAGGAAAACACATGAAATCCATCTTGTTTTGAACCAGGTGATTCCTACCTGGAAAACGAGTGAAAACCACCAGAAAGAGCAGCCACATAGTTTTCACCCTGTGAACAACTGGCCATGTAAGTTGGATCTTGATAACATATTTTGCCGATTTGTATTATATTCTGACCGTCAAAAGGTGTGGAAGGCAAGAAAACTCCTCAAGGGATCTAGTATATTTATGAAGGAAGACTTTCCAGCTGAGTTCACCCAAAGGCGAAAGGTCCTCTATCCCGTGATGAAGAAAGCTCGTGAACTAGACAAATACGCATACGTGAAAGATGACTGTCTTTTTATTGACAAAAGCAAATACACCATCCACAACCTTGATGACCTTCCATCTGAGCTCCATCCATCCACTCAGTCCACTCGCTGCATAGAGGATGCCACACTGTTCTTCACTGGCTCTTGTCCACTCTCAAATTTCTATCCTGCTGAAATTGTCATCGATGAACACAAATTTGACACAAATGAACATTATTTACAATGGTGCAAAGCAAGTGCTTCAAGGAGACCTGATGTCATGGAGCAAATCTGTCGAGCCAGCACACCTCATGAAGCAAAACGTCTTGGCAGTAAACTCCCCATAACAGACGACATTTGGATCCCCCAGGCCAAAGATGTGATTTTGAAGGCCTGCAAGGCTAAATTCGAGCAGAACAGAATCGCAAGGAACTTCCTTCTAAATACAAAGGACACCAAACTCATGGAAGCCAGTACTGACAAGGAGTGGGGGATTGGCATCTCCCTGTTCAATAAGGACTTGGCCAATCAAACGAAATGGGTTGGAAATAATATCCTTGGTAAAACGTTGATGGAAGTCAGGGACTGCCTGAAAAATGACTGTTCATTTTGAGCCTCATTTAATGCTTTTGTATTAACTCATAGATAATTGCTTTGTTTTCCGTTTTTTTCCTTTAATCCATTATGTTTATATACTTTATTATACATTAATTGATCACAGTTCAAATTGCTATGTTTACAGTCACAGCTTTGATTGGTTTATATTTCTTTATCACAGTTTTGATTGGTATGTTTTGTTGCTTTTGCTCTTGATGCAACTTGTCATAAACTATTGAGCTTCAATTGAGCTCATTCTTGAATGCAGAAAGAATCCAGCTGAGAAACCAGGCACAAAAAGATAAATCAATTGGTGTATGATAAATTGTCACTTACAAATTTGTAATGTGTTACAAAAACCGATATTACAATATTAAGGGATAATATGACAAACTGTTTAGTTTATATAGTTGTTTACATGCTATGATACACAATATAGCCTATAAAAGAATGTGAAAATGACTTAAAAACTGTGTATAAACATGTAAATAATATGATTAGGCCCAATGTATATATACGTGTTAGTAAATTTATGATAAACAATGTACTTAGATATTATATATGTATCATATATTTAGTATATATGTATATTGTACATGTCAGTTAATATGTGTATATAGGCCTATGTAGTAGTAAAATCATGATTAAAAAAATGTACTTAGATTATATATTTAGTATATATATTGTATATGTTAGTTAGTAAAATTATGTTTTATATAAAATATGTTAGTTAGTAAAATTATGTTTTATATAAAATATGTTATATATATATATATATTCTTCACTTGAATTGTGTCATCCAATCACAAGCGAGTATTCTTGTCCGACATTACCGCTATATTAGGCAGCAAAAAGTTATATTGGATCCTGAAAAGTTATATTGGATCCTAAAAAGTTATATTGGATCAGTGACAGTTTTTGAATGAAGAACAATCACCTCACTACCTGTTGTTCAATTGTGACGTCACCACTGGTGATGTCATAATGGTCAACTTGTTATTATGACATCACAACTGATGGCGTCATGACAGCAAATTGACAATGGTGACGTCACCATTGCCTCCTCTTTCATGGTTTGAACTTCTAAAATTACAGCTGTCTGTAATGTGAGCTTGGGGTGGTATTTAGAATTAGAAGCTTTCTACATTATGATTTTTTACTTTTTTCAATCGAGAGGGGAAAAATACTGTCTTAGCAGCAAGTCATGAAAGTTAAAAAACATCTGAATGTATATTTTTGACTATTTGGCAGCAAATCAACTTAAAAGGAAAATATAACTTATATTGGATGAAGAATATAACAGATATCGGATGGTAAGTCGTCCAATATAGAGTATAATTGGATTCAGAAAAGTTATATTGGATTCGGCTGCGCCTCATCCAATATAACTTTTCTTCATCCAATTATACTCTATATTGGACTCCTTCCCGTCCAATATTTGTATAATATTTTTATTTTTTTTTTGACACTTAGGTTATTCCTCTTATGAAGATTTTTCTCTCTTGTGAGGATTGAGCTCTATCGGTTAGCCTTGAAATAATATCGATTCTCCTAGTGATCCTCATGCCGTCCTTTGTGCTATCTATTTCTTTCCTTTCCTATCTTTGAAAATGTTTTGTTCATTTTTTACTCAGATTGCATGTATCAATATCCTGGTGAATATTTTTATACAAATATGTATTCCCAAAACTTGGTTAAAGCTACCTTCAGTTCAAAATTGTATGTCTCTACTAAATTTGTAAAACTTAGTCATGCCTACAGTTGAACAAATGTTTACTGATAATACTGGTTTTGTTGATTTGCTACAGGGCAGCAACCTTGACCGGCATGGGGATGCTGATGACCCGGACATATTTCAGGTTTCTCCTTACTATGACGGTGAAGGTCTAATAGACATACTTAAGTCAAAACAAAATTCTTTTACCTTATTAAGCTTGAACATTCAATCAATAAATGCTAAATATGATCAATTCAAAATTTACATTGAAAAATATAATGAATACAATAATAAGATAAGTATGATTTGTTTGCAGGAATCATGGCTCACGGCAGGAGGTGACTTGTCATTACTGCAGTTGGAGGGTTATTACTTGATCAGTTCTGGTAAGTCTTGCAGTCGACATGGTGGTGTTTCAGTTTATTTAGATAAGCAATTTAAGTTTAACATATTGGAAGTTTTAACATCTAACCTTTGGGATGGTCAGTTCTTAGAAATTTTAATTCCAAATAGTAGAAATGGGACAACGAAATTAGTAGTTGGAAATATCTACCGACCTCAAAGACAATAAGTTGAAAATTTAACCACATTTATAGATGAAATTAACAATTTGATTCTTCAATTCCAAAACAGATCTCATGTAGTATTGGCAGGAGACTTTAATTTAGACTTGTTAAAATTTAGGGAAAATAATCATATCAATGACTTTCTAGAAACTTTAGTTTCAAATGGATATATACCTAAGATAACATTGCCGACAAGGATAGGACAGAATAATGGAACGTTAATTGACAACTTTTTTGTTAAAGTCAACGAAATCGATTCATCAACAACAGCAGGTGTGCTAACAAATCAAATATCAGATCATCTTCCCTACTTTATTGTTCTTGACTATCTTAATTATGTGCCGCCAAAACAGAAATTCATTTCAAATTTTTGTTCAGATGTGAATTCAATCAACAACCTGAAGGCAGAAATGCAAATGCAGGATGTTAAAGATAAATTAGATGATATCATGAATGAAAATATTAATGTCAGCTACTCAAAATTTAATGGCATCCTAACTTCAATGATAGATAAGCACTTGCCAGTCAAAACAGTGAGATTTAATAAATACAAGCACAAAAAGAGTAAATGGATTACCAAAGGAATCTTAAAATCAATTTCATATAGGGATAAATTGTATGTAAAATTAAAAGCAATTAGTGCACAAGATCCAGATTTCGTTAACAATAAAACCAGTCTTAAAACCTACAATAAGATATTGAAACAGTGTATAAGAGCTGCCAAAACAAACTACTATCAAAAATGTTTTCAAAATTACCAAAATAGTGTTAAAAAAACATGGTCTCTTATAAATGAAATCCTAAAAAAATCAAATGATAAGAAAAACTTCCCAGAATATTTTGTAATTAATCAATCTAAGATTACTAATAGAGTATCAATTGCAAATGAATTCAACAAGTACTTTGTTGATATTGGCCCTAAGCTGGCTGGAAATATTGAACCGATTTATGAAAAATCTTTCACTGACTATCTCCGAACACCGATAACTTCAGAATTCAAATTTAATACTGTAAGCAGTGATGAAATAGTGAAAACTATTGACTCTCTTAAACCGAAAAACAGCAGTGGATCGGATAAAATATCTAACAAACTTTTAAAGGTTATTAAACATGAAATTGCAGATTCCTTAACCTCACTAGTCAATCAGTGTATTCTTACTGGTAATTTTCCAGATTTACTAAAAGTAGCCATGGTCACTCCTATCTTCAAAAAAGGATGCGAAAATGAATTTAGTAACTACAGACCAGTCTCTGTATTGTCCAGTGTGTCAAAGGTCTTTGAGAAAGTCTTATACAATCAGCTTTATGAATACTTCTCACAGACTAACCTATTGTATATTAGTCAGTATGGTTTCAGACGTCACCACTCCACTGAGTTAGCAACATTAGAACTTGTGGATAAAATTATAAAAGGAATGGATTTAAACAATATCCCACTGTGTGTATTCTTAGATCTTTCAAAGGCCTTTGATACCCTGGACCACCAAATACTACTTCACAAACTCGATTATTATGGTATCAAAAATTGTGCCCTTTCATTGATCAAGAGCTATTTTACAAATAGAACTCAGCAGGTTAGATACGATGATGTAAATTCTTCAATTTTAGAAATTACTTGTGGTGTCCCACAAGGATCGATCCTGGGACCTTTGTTTTTCCTCATTTATATAAACGATATCATACATAGCTCTAATTTATTTTATATGACCATATATGCAGATGACACCTCTCTATTTACAACACTAAATTCAAATGAAATAGATGAAAATAATCTTAACACAGAACTTAATAGGATCAATATATGGCTTAAAGTTAATAAACTTTCACTAAATGTAGCTAAAACAAAGGCAATGCTCTTTCATACCCCTCAGAGAAAGGTATCTTATCCGAAACTATTCATTGAAAGTCATGAAATTGATTTTGTCAATGAATTTAATTATTTAGGTATAATACTAGATGATAATTTGAATTGGAAAAAACATACTGATGCTTTTGCTAAAAAATCTGCTAAAACAATAGGTATTTTAAATAAGATCAAAAACTTTGTACCATCCAACATTCTTTTAAATATTTATAATACATTAATTCTACCACACTTTACTTATGGCAATATTATATGGGGGTGGAAATCCTGCAGATTACTTAAATTACAGAAAAAGGCCATTAGGGTTATAACACAAAGTAAATTTAATGCACATACTGAACCTCTGTTTCATAAACTAAAACTGCTGAAACTCACTGACATTGGACGACTGCAAGACCTAAAATTCTGCTATAAATTTGAAAACCATTTACTGCCTGCTTATTTTTATGTTGAGCTGGAGGACAACAATAACCCTCATCAATACAACACCAGACAAAGTCGTGAACTTCGCCTGCCGGCTGTGAGACATGATTTCGCCAAGCACTCAATGAAGTACAGATTCCCGTCATGTTTCAATTCAATGACTCAAAATTTTAAAGAAAAAATATACACTCATAGTTTTGCAGGTTTCAAATTGTATATAAAGAAAGTTTTCATAGAACAGTATAATACCTTGTGCAATATTCCAAACTGTTATGTCTGTGGCCACTAGTATCTTCATGCTGGTCAGGTAAGTCGTCCTGTAGACATGACTGATCATCAAAATTACTTTTATCTTGCATGCGTTTAATATTAAGGTAAATGTTTTTAACCACTTTTTGGCATCATTCAACGGAATTATCTGTGCTAACTATTCACCCTAAGCCTCTGCTAAGATTGTTTATATGTAAGAAAATCTGTCACTCAACAAATAGAAACTATTGCTATTACTAAACCATCTTTTATGATTATTAATAGTCTATTTACTTATAATTGCTATGTAAATCCGATGTTAATTTATTTTCATTTACTGTAAGGTGGCCCCTCGATAGCGGAACTATATCCTTAGAGGGGCCTCCTTTGCCTAATTATTAATATTAACTTTTATTTCATGTAACTTGTGATTATTTCTTAAGGCAGAATAAACTGAATCTGAGTCTGAGTCTGAGTCTGAGTCTAACAACAGATCACATCAAGTCAATCATCATGAGTTGGATCTTCATAACACCAGAGGAAAGAAAAGACTCAGCAATAAAAGAAGATCGCCATAGAAGACAGCCCGCTATATCAAATAAAAAAATTACGGGACAGCAACTGACTAGTTCCGTCCCCAACAATTGACGTCTACATCTACACTCAGAACAGAGTGACCTTTTAAATTTCTTTGTGTAATCTTTTCTACTTTCCCCATTCCTGATGGACATTTCCAATGTTAAGTCTGAGTGATAGTTTGTTCCCAAGAATTTAGACATTTTTTCACAGCTCAAATTTTCTTTTAAAATGAGTAGGCCTAGGCCAGCGAGACGTCGCAGGGAGTTCACCAACAGTGAATAAAACAGACAGACAATGGAGACTATATATATATATATCCAACGGACTAAAAAAGCATAACTATTAAATAATTTGTTGTGTAGACAATTATAATTTAAAATATCTCAGGGCATATAAATGCAGGGCACGTATGTAAGTCATCAATCTGTTATCCTGAAAGGGAGATGAAACTATTAGGCCAGACATATCTGATTTTTACCTCTCGGAGCGACTGACCCAACAAATTTTCTGCATCCGCAAAAGCAGATTCAGCTGACTCACAATTTTTATCAAATTGGCATGATGAAAATTGAATTCAGTCAAACCTGCTCAAGCAGCCACCTCTATTAAGCAGCCACCTCTATTAAGCAGCCACCTGCTGTAAGCAGCCACTTCCATTTCCTCCCAACTATTATATTTTAAAATATATCAGGGCATATAAATGCAGGGCGTGTACCCAAGTCCATTATCCTGGAAAGGATGAAACTATTAGGCCAGACATATCTGATTTTTACCTCTCGGAGCGACTGACCCAACAAATTTTCTGCATCCGCAAAAGCAGATTCAGCTGACTCACAATTTTTATCAAATTGGCATGATGAAAATTGAATTCAGTCAAACCTGCTCAAGCAGCCACCTCTATTAAGCAGCCACCTCTATTAAGCAGCCACCTGCTGTAAGCAGCCACTTCCATTTCCTCCCAACTATTATATTTTAAAATATATCAGGGCATATAAATGCAGGGCGTGTACCCAAGTCCATTATCCTGGAAAGGATGAAACTATTAGGCCAGACATATCTAATTTTTACCTCTCGGAGCGACTGACCCAACAAATTTTCTGCATCTGCAAAAACAGATTCAGCTTACCCCCAATTTTTATCAAATTGGCTTGACGAAAATTGAATATAAGGCTTTGTATTTGTCTTAGGGGCCGACCAGATGATCTTACGGGGGGGGGGCTATGGCAGGACGAAAATTGAATATAAGGCTTTGTATTTGTCCTACTGATCTACCAAAGAAACAGCGCCTCAAGAAAATCTGAGAAGCAGAGGATTAATTAAGTCTGGCCTTATAAAGTTTGTGGGGTGTACAAGGGTAAAAATCGTGTGTAAAAACAAAATTGACATGGCGACACAGCCCTTCTTAAAAGGTGATACAGCGACACTGGCCCTCCTTAAAATCAAGAGACACTGACAGGTTGACTGATAAAAAGTGACAAACGACATTTAATATTTTTCTTTATCATCTATGCCTTGATAAAAGGAACATGAGATATTTGTTTTCCGTTTAAATTTTTACAATTGCAACTCCACGTGTTTTTAGTAACCTATGTATACTCCTGTTCGTCTGTTAAATTACCTGGTGGCATCAGTCAAGGTGGGGCTGGTGGGGCATTTGCCCTACCACTTTTTGACCAAAGTGTGGTTGCAAAGTGGGGACATTTTTGAGGATTCCCTGGGACACCATTCTGTGAAGGCTTCAGCCCAATTTGTCCCACGGCACTTACCAGAATGATACTTTCATGGGAATATGTTGCTTGTCATCCAGAGGACCAGTGCACCAACATGTATTTACATGTATAATCCACTGTGCCTTCACAATTAATCTGTGGAGAAGAAATTTATAAAGATCTCGGAAGCTGGTGACCATCCATTACATGAACTATTTGTGCAGGCTGTTTTCAAACGTAATGGAAGTATGAGAGTACCTGTGACAGCAACAAACAGATGTAGGTCCTCATTGGTCCCTCAAGCAATGAGGATATTCAACAAAAAATACAAGATTTTGTATAGGCCTATTTATTGTATTTTTAGTTATGCTGCTGTTCAGGCAATGACCTGTATAAGTTCAATGAAATTGATTTGACTTCACACGTTTTCATAGTGGCTCAATGTTGATGCCTCTTTCAAACTGCAATGAGTTATGACAAATCATCTGCCTATGATGTCTCATCATCCCATGACAAAATATTTCTCATATATATATCGTCTCCATTGTTGAAATGTTTCAATGTTTATTTTATGTTTATTTTATTTGTGCGTTGGCTCTTATCTGATAAACTGGAATAATTCTCACTTTTTGTACAAGTATAGTTTGACACCAATTTTGAGGGATCTAACATGCATCATGTTTGTAAGATCCTCAGAGGAGGAAGCTGCAGCCTTGGCTAATATTATTCTCACAAAATATCTTTAGTTATATTATTTCCAGTTATACCATAGAATTGTATATCTGTGTTTATTTGATATGTGCACTGTCTGGAGTAGAGCATTACTATCCTTCCAGAATGTACGCAGAATACGAATAATCTAGCAAAATTGGTGTGTGACCTCATACTGGTGGGGCAGTGTGATTGGCTGTGGTGTGCAGTGTGATGTAGTGTTGCCGTATGATGTAGTGTCGTATATGTGAGAATCTGACAATATAGAAGATAGTCTTCATTCAGTCTAATGAGGCTTAACTCTATCCAACCGTAACTACAGTCAACCAAGAAGATTAAAGGCTGTGACCAACAGTTAGAGGCCTGCAGTTCCGCATTAACAGTCGATTCTGAATATTGCTCATTTTGTCCGATTTTTTTTTAATGTCAGCAACATGGCTATTGGGTGACTCAAATAAGAACACAAAATCTCCCGTCATCCATTATCAGACAGTGGTTGGATATGTATAGCAGACAGCATGTCAGAACTTCCTGAGGAGACAGCCATACGCATGGTGAGAGCACTTGACAGCGAATCCATACCCCTCTGTCCCTATGCGGGAGACAGGGGGATATGTGCCCCCCATTTTTGCCTAATTAAATTCCTCAATATTTGGCCTGAACTCCCATATTTGGTCTGTGTGCCCAGGTGCCCCCTCATTCAAAAATTTTGACTTCAGCCAATATAATTATACAATTTTTTTTTATTTTTGCAATTTTAACATTACAATTCCCTAGCTTAAGGTGGAAACAAACTTTTGTTTTTCATGTGCTGAACAAACTTTTTTCAGTGTCAAGAGGGAAACAAACTTATTTTTCCACCGTAAATCCTTAGCCACCCTTTAATATCATCAGGTCGGCCCCTGAAGGCTCCCTATAGTTAAGCCACTGGATACAAGGACTTTCTTTCCAAGTTTCATATTGCCTGCTCAACAAGTCATCAAGTTACCATATGTCTTCATGGTTTCATAACGAAGAATGAACCATTATAAATTTGTGAATGGTTTCCTTGTAATTTTGGTCTCATAACTGTCAGGCATGAAACATAACGCTCCACTTAAGGTCTGCATTGGAATAAGCTTTCCCACATACAACATGATGTATGGTTGCACACTACCTCACAGCTTAGATGTGATGTCCCATCCAGTATGGCCATCATTGGCTGAATAACATGTGACCTCAGAGAAAGTACCTGCTTTGCATGATTTCCATTGCTAATAATTTATGGCAACTTCCTTATGATGTCAACCTTCCAGTCTCCCGCATGAAATAAAAGAATCAATTTCTATGTGTTTTGTGGAAGGATTTTACACACAAATTTTCAGATGATTATTGTTGTTAATGTTTGTGATTTGATGCAAATTTAAAAGAAGTATGTGTCTTTTAACTGTTTAATGTGGTTAATTTTTTATTGGATAATATTATGTAATTTTAAAAATGAATATGATGCAAGCTTTCAACTGTTTAGTGCTATGAATTTGCATAATACAAACAAATTCATGAGGTTTATGATATAGCACGCAATTTTAAATAAACTAACATTTTATGACCATAGCAGTTGTTATTTTT
Organism: Platynereis dumerilii; assembly: GCA_026936325.1. Lineage (NCBI taxonomy): Eukaryota > Metazoa > Annelida > Polychaeta > Phyllodocida > Nereididae > Platynereis > Platynereis dumerilii. The sequence goes on from JAPTHN010000018.1 coordinate 14,201,564, forward strand.
TGTTGGATAGTACTATGTTCAAGGAACTCTTGCTTTCAACTACGATGGTTGCTCTTTTTTTGCAACATGGCTGCCATAAATGGAAAAATGATGCTGAACAAATTATACTACACAGGTATGTAATACATTAGATTTAGTTGTTTTCTGGATTGTTGAGCCAAAATATATAAAAGCTGATATGTCCTTTCAAAAAGCTGCAATGAATGGATGGAAGATTAGGCTTAACATCCTATATTTATGCACTCGGTAGGCTAATTAGGGCAAGAGGAGGACATGGCAAAGGGGTGAAGGATGATTGAAACAGACATCCACCATTATGCCCAGGTAACCCCCACAAGAGTGGGATCCAACGATTGGCAGTCTAGCATAGTACTAGTAATTATCACTACCACAATCAATAAACCAGTGGGTGATACATGAAAAGTGAAGTTTTCTTGGTTGCTTAGTCCAAATATTCATTAATAAAATATTGTGATATTTTCCATATTCAGTGTCTATGCTGGGCACGCAAAAGATCCCTCACATGGTGTTAATCTATAACATGTTGAGGATTCCCACTCTCACTCTCATCTTATCAATCGACCCTTGTGATCACCCAGACCTGGTCTTCGATGGCTGCAATTACCATATATTATCTATTGATCTGTCATATTCAGTAAAATTTTGTCACCATCTGGGATTTCTACTGCCGTGCCACACCGCCAGATGTCTGCCCTGACTTTTTTAAGACAAGAATATGAAGTGAAATGCTCTCCCTCTCTCAGTCACAGAAATGACCCCTTTTTTATAGACTACTATAGTCCCAATTATGGTCAAAATGTCGTAGTCACATGCATAGAGGCTGGAGGCTGTCATATGCCAGTGCCTACTGCATTGTCAATGTTACTGTGACATATAAGTGAAGGGTTACATGACTATTCCTCAGTACTTTTTTTCCAATTCCTTAAAATAAAAGACAAATGCACTTTTTTTGCTTGTCATACAATGCAAAGCAAAATAAATAACAACTTCAGGCCATACCGGTAGGTTATGCTTGAGACATCATGGAATAATACGGAAGTTATTCAGTTAAGGTGACTCATGCATGGTGGTTTGATCATACAGATTTTTCTAAAATTTTGCACAGGTACTCTATGGGACTAATACATTCCAAAAATGAAAAATAAAAAAATTTCACCAACTTGTTTTGTTGCCATGGTTACAGCATGTTTGGCCTGATGACTGCTTAAAAGTCATAAATTGAGTTTTTGGTTATGTACCACAGAATAAAGCATTACATGCATTTGTCACACAAAAATGTCAGAAATGTCTTCCCATGGATGTACACCAATACATTTGCCACAAACTTGAAGAAAAAGGTTAAAATACTTTTTTCTTTGAGAGGTCAAAGGGCATCAACACACTAATTGCATATTTTGCATGCATCAATTTTGGCAGTAATCGAATTTCAGGAAAAACAATCATACAGATTTTTTTTTAATACGTATATCAAAAACAAGTGATTGTCACGTAAATGGCAAAAAATTAAAAAAATTCACCGAGTCATTTCTTTATTGCAGTACCAAGACTGTGTCAATGTCAATTTAAAGAAATAAATAGAAGTTTAGACACAGTTGACTGAAATTAACCGAAAAAATTCTTTGGATAAGGATGAGAAGCTGAAACTTTGAACTAGCATAGAGTAGGTGTTACTGCATTCAATAAAAAAATAATTATCCTTCTAGCTACATTAGATCTCATTTAAATAGCAAATTACTGGCTGCCATGCTGTTAGAAAAAAGAGAGCAGAAAATGGTAACGTCACAACTTTTGCAGGGCCTGCAGCAGTTGTGACGCTATGTTGCTAGGCAACCAGGCTGCTCAGAAGTATGTGCAGTGTACCACAGTTGAGTCACCTTAATTTGTACAAAATGTATTATTTACCTGAATTTAGGATTTTATTGACCTAAAAAGCATCCATCCCTTGCATATGTCATTAAAAAATAAAATTTAAAGAAAAAATTTATGTAAAGAGCACAAATCAACAACTACAATCTTCAGAGATATAAAATCATATGTTTACAGTAAATTATATTACTGGACATATTACATACCTTTGGTGTAAAATATATAACAAAATCGGCACTCATTAAAGTCATACAGTACAACAAGTACATAATAATTATATAATATCTAAACATTAACATCTACAAAAAAATAAAAAGAGAATGGGCACTCGGAGAGCATATAGCTTCACTGTCCATTTAAAATTTAACTTTGACTACTGCAAGATGCCATACATAAGCAGTTGATTAAGACTTAGGCCTAAATGTTATCAACACGTCGTAGAACTTGCATCAGCATGCTTCAGATTTTGTACAATTTCATACTGACTTCGCCAATAATGGTCAGATTTTCATCAAATAAACATTGAAATGTTACTAATTTAGTGCTTTGGCACCTTCTACGGATGTATAATGGCCGTTGCCGTGGACAGAATGTAGGAATACATACCCTCTTGGCTAGGGTGTGGCTGGTGCCCCAAAGTTGTCAGATCCCACTGTACCTTTTTTTGGTACTGTGTCTTGGTCCAGAAAACATTTCTGGAAAGTTTCATGGAAATCAGAAAATGCTTAACTTGAGCACAATCCAGTTGAAAATTCTTAATTAATCTTTAAAAGCTCAAACCGCGGTATTATATAACTTTGTCAATATAAGTCACACATTAAAATAAAATGTATGGTTGAACTGCCCTCAAAGAGAGCTTCAATTTGAATACCAACTTCAATGGTCTCAGAACAATTTACGCAGTGAAACTAATCTATAATTTAAGTTTGTTTGAGAAATAATTTGCAAATTATATAAAGACGAAGATTTGATGTTTTAAAATTCGGTTAATATTGCATGGCAGAAAGTGCCAAAGGCACTATTTTGTGATTTAGAAGAAATTTGATTATATTTTGATATTTTGGTGCAGTGTTGTGAGATGTTTTACTGTAATTTGTAAAATCTAAAACTATGAGGCAAGCAAATTGAGAGTGGCTAAATTTGGCATATGCCTATCCAACCCAATATCTTTATTAATACACAGTGGCATTGTGCCTATGTGAACATAAAACAACAGATAAATAAAACCAATGTAAGCTGAAAAAACAATTAAATCATTAAGTTGGCACCAGGTGGGTGAGACCTTAGTAGTCCATACGTAATGGGTCTTAACAATTCGCAAGAACACTGTATATTATCATAAGGAAAATCCTTTCTCAATCAACTCATAATGATCTAGCACATATTTCAAGCACAAAATATCTAATAAAATCGAAATATTTTACTATATGGGCATGAAAAGTGGCCTATATAGCTAGCCACATTTTTAAAATTTGAGTTGAATAATGAATTAAATGACACATGCTGAATGTGATGCTTATACATAACAAAGGTTTCTGATTTTCTCTCTTGTCACATTTTTAGGATGCAATGATCATGACAATGTGTGACATCTGAAACATGTTTATCCTCCACAAAGCATTCTAAACTTCATAAATCAGGTTTCTGAAGTCCAATGCCATTTTTGAAGGAACTGTGATAAATGGCAACCAGTGACAATATTATGGTATTTAAAGAGATGATTAACAAACCGCATACAATTGTGTCTTTACTCAGATGTGACCAAATAACTGAATTCTCAATTTTATTGGCAAAAGTATTGCTTAATCATCCTTGTTTGTCAATTTTACCTAGCTTACCTCAGTTAGTACTGATTTCGCATCTCAACTCACTTTTGAAAAAAGACAAAGCGGTTAGCTGGTGTCAATGTAAACTCTTTTGACATAATTAGACCAAGTTACGCTTACCTTTTACTTTTCTTGGACCAAATTACTCTTAGAATTGATAAGATTGACAATTGGCTAGTTCACATATTTAACACCACTCATCAGCCACCAACCATAGCTTGCAGCATACACTGTCTCTATGTATCAACCACACACATGTTCCCATGTATAAGTGTATGGCATTGTCAATATTAGACAGATACTAACTTTTTTTAAAATTAAAGTCTATCAAGACATTGTCATTGCTTCATTAAATAGGATAATTTTGGGTGATAAAGGCCTGATGAAATTTAAAATAAAGGTATTCAGTACTGATCAAACAAATTACGAAACTGCAGTCAAATTATGAATTGATACACTGCTTAAAATCATCTGATACCATTGAAGTTGGTATTCAAAATGAAGGTCTTATTGAGCTCTGACAAACTGCACATATTATATTGTTGTATAAGGAATATTGACAAAGTTACGGGAAACCGCAACTTTGGGTTTTAATAAAATGAGACAAAACTTCAACTGCATTGTGCTCAAGTTAAACGTTTTTCAATTTTCTTGAAACTTCACAGAAATGTCTCTCAGATCAAACCACAATACCAAAAAATGGTACAGAGGGCTCCTCCAAAATTTTCCAATTTGATGGGCACCAGCCACACCCTACTCTTGGCTGCTAGTGCTACAGCAAAAAATGATAGTATATGACGTAACCCTTCTTAAGTCGACAGGGGCCTCGAAGCCCCCCCTCTAACTTTGATGCTCTGTCATTGAAACACAAATTGACTGACAAGTTTTACTGGCACATGTAATCTTTCCTTATTTGGAAATGAATCAGATGCAGTTTTAATTGACACACGGTCCACAGGGGCCTCAGAGGCCCCCTCCCCTGCCCATTTCTCCCATGTCAACCTTTTAAAATTTCAAATAACTGAAAATGTCCCAAAATATTCCTTAGGACTCACAAAACAAAGATTCATACATGTAATAGATTTGTGCACATATTCAGTTTAATAATTATTTGCAATAAAATTATAATGTATTAAAAAAGCAAAAAAACAAAACAGTGAAGCATTATCCAAAAATTCATTCACAAACAACCATAGGAATAGGAGCGTTAAATATGGGCCCAAAAAAACTCCAATAGTCACCAAAATTTAACCAGTTATCGTGTTGTACAAATGAACCCATCACACCAAGGGAAATCTTAATGCATCCAGTAGTTTCTGCAGGAGGCAACTTACATACCCACTAACCCACATGCTGAAGTGCCATGGACCACAATACATACTTTGCAAGGACATGGTGCACCATCGTGGCAGCACTTGGCTGTGATCCTGTATAAACTATGATGGGTAAACATTGCTGCTTGAGATAAAAAAAAGTGGGTTTTTCAAGTTGAAAATATGAAATTCTATCTAAACAAGCTTCATCAGCCTAAAGCAAAATTGGTCTAAGTCAGACTTAGGCCGTTTTTCCTTTTTGGTACCATAGGAAGGCCCTTATGATAATACATGTGCTAAAAAAAATGTGGACTCCTAAATTAATAATAAACCCCTCAAAACCCCAACTCAATTTTCGCACAAATGGCCTAAGTCCTGTTAACTTAGGCCATTTGGACTTAGGCCAATTTCGTTATCACTAATTTTAGTGGATATCACCAATATTTTTCAGTCATAATTGTGAGTATTAATTTTATTGAAGTTGTTTCCTCGTATTTCATTCATACTTTTTTTTGAGAATTATTTCATAACACAGCTATACCCCAAAATAATTTTGGCCTGAGTCATTTTTGTTTCAAAAAAAAATTTGGCCAAAGTCAGTTTTTGGCTGTTTTCCGAAAATTGCCAAAAATGACTTAGGCCAATTTTGCTTTATGACGTATTGAAATCGTCATCTGTGTCATCCTGATTGTTTCTAATTGGATCAACTAAACTGTGCCACAGTTAAAGAAGAGCACCTACCTCTCAATTGCTTTTATTGACAATTTTATGGTCCGTCAGGTAAACATCAAAGGTTTGTGTATTGAAATCGGCAATCGGCTCCCTTTAATTGCCGTTAATTGCAATTGTAAAGGTAGTGAAGGCCATAGTTACTATCCTGGTAGATAATAATGAGGAGCGTAGATAAGAATGAGGAGCGTATGAGATCGGAAATGATGGTTAATGCCCTGAAGGCTAATCAACACAAAAATTTGTGGAAGGAGGTCAACAGGTTAAAGGGTAGAAAGAAGACACTCCCTGTTGTTGTAGACGGTGTCAAGGGAGATAAAGGTATTGCTGACATCTTTGTTAAAAAGTATAGTCATCTTTATGAAAACCAGTTGTTATTACTTCTGCTTGTGATTTGAAAATTCGTTTTTTGCCATGATTTAAATGTTCAGCTTGGAACTATGTCTGCGACTCGTTCTTCACAGAGATTAAAAGCATCAACTTCTCAGGCAGCTGAAATGGATGATCCTGAATTTAATGCCGCTGAAAAGGATGATAACGAATTAGTTGCTGCTGAATTGGATACTACTTCAATATTGCATGACATTCCAGCTGCAGGTAGTTGTGATGATGATGAAATACCCTTCAGCGATGATGATGAGAAAAGTGAAGCAAATGAGACAGCTGATGAAGGTGAGATTAGTGAAGACGAAGGTGAGATGAGTGAAGATGAAGGTGAAAATAGTAATGAAGAAAAACAACCTGCTGCTAATTTACCAACTGGTTTCATCCAAACAATGACTGATGCTATGCAAGTGCTACTAGATGACTTTAAAATTGAACTGAAAGCTGAAATACAAGCAAGCCAAGCTGATGTAAAATCGGAGCTTAAAGCTACCCATGATGATGCTAAGAAAGACCTTAAAAAGGTTAAAACTGACATTAAAGCAGCTCATGATGATTTCAAAGCAGTCAAGGTACAGCTGCAGCAGCAAATTAATGATCTCACACGCTCAACTGAAGAGGCACATAACAAAATCGAAGATCTTGAAACAGAAAACACGGCCTTGAAAGAGCAAGTTAATGTTCTTGAAAAGAATCAGGCTCAACTTCTAGCGTTTCAGCAAAAACAGATCAAGGAAAATAAGACTATGAAAGCCAAATCAGTCTCACTTGAACTGTATATGCGAAAAGTTAATCTTCTAATTGAAGGTATCCCCCAAGAGACCAATGAAAATTGTGTGGAAAAAGTGAAAAATCTCTTCTTGGAAACTCTTGAAATAGATGCTGCTGAAAGCCTGAAGCTAGATGGATGCCACAGACTCACAACAAATCGCATTCCAACTCCCATCATCTGTAGGTTCGCATCTTATCCTGACAGACAACTGGTGTGGCAGGCCCGTAGAAAATTGAAGGGATCAAAAATATTTATCAAGGAAGATTTCCCCCAGGAGGTCAATCAGAAAAGAACTGCCCTTTACCCGATCTTGAAGGCTGCGCTGAACAAGAAAAAAAAAGCAACTCTGCAAGCTGACAGACTCATTATCGACTCAAAGGTGTATACCGTTGAGACACTCAATGAATTACCGCAAGAGCTGAACCCCGCTGAAATTGCCACAGTAAGGGCTAATAATGTGACAGCTTTCTTCACAGCTGCGAACCCACTGTCCAACTTTTACCCCACTCCACTACTATACATTGGGGCAGAAAGTATGAGTCAGTCGAACAATTCTTCCAATCAGAAAGAGCTTTGTTTGGTCAAAGCCCACAAGTTGCATCTCGCATTAAAATGGAAAGCAACCCTGCTAAGTGCAAAGAAATGGGCGGTCAAGTGAAAGTCAATGAAGTTGAATGGCTACCTAGAGCCCGCGAATTGATGTATCGAGCATGCAAGGCCAAGTTCACGACAGATCCCGTTGCAAGGCAATTCCTCTTTGGAACTGGAGATACGAAACTCGCAGAAGCAGGACCTGACACTATTTGGGGAACTGGTATCAGACTGAACAAAGACAATGTATGTGATCTAGATAACTGCCCAGGTAAAAACGAACTTGGCAAAATCATGGAAGTTATTCGAGAAGAACTGAAACAAGACTTCATGTTACAAGGTATCTAAAGACATTCAACTGTGATAAATAATTTATACGGAACTTTCTGTGAATGGAATGTCAGTTGAGATAATACAATATCTGTATATTAACATATATCTGAATTTCTCCATGTATGTACATTAGTAGTCCACATTACATTGCATGTCCTACAGGACGTTGCACTCTCCTTGAAATTGCCTATGTTGATAGATAGGCCTATAATTACATTAAAAATTTTATGATAAATCTTCCCAACAATGATCGGCATTGTTCATATGTCATCAGCATATATGTCACACATTTTATACAGAGGCAATCTTAATTTGTAATCTGTAGCTTGAAATGCCATTCCAATTACTGTGTATTCTTTGTCAATGGAAATCCCCTTGATTTATTATGAATTCTCAGCTGATCATGTTGACATCCACCTGGCACAAGTCACTGTTGTTCACAGTTCCAGGGACCTTTCACATTGTTGAAATGAAAACTACTCACTCTACTGACCACAGTTTGTCCTTTTAATTGGTAAACTAAAGAACTTTGATAACAATTAATGTGCCTCATTATTGAAAAGATTTGATTTAAATCCAGATTTTAAAATAAATAATTCCCAGGACTCACAAAATTAATTGTTCTCTGAATATACCATGCCGGTGTTGTCAAAGTGAACAGTATATGTGTCTATACAATACAAGCTATGTTTTCTTAATGTGTATTAGTAACTGTATCATATATATATATATATATGTATTGTGACCATGTGACTTAATGCTGACTTCAAAGTATTATTATTATTTTTTTTAATCTGTTGTCATTTGAGATGTATATATTGTGTGTGTCCACCTGAAAATGTTCAATCACTTGAGGTGATTTTCGGGTCATAATCTGACCTTTGGGTTTGGCATTAACAGTTTGTGTATAGGTTTGCATCAATGTTTTCATAAACTGCTATCTGACATACTTTTCGAAAGCCTGAGACTTTGAGTGTCTACAATTGTCAGTGTTCTTGTGTTGCTCAACGTGCAGTTCAACTCAATACCAGTTGAATAAGGGTGATGTTAATAGCCAGTAAGTTATATACACTGTATCTCAACCATATTTAAACCTCCAATCATATCCTGAATTAATTTGCGACAAACGACAATTTTCATTTACTTGATAGATAAAATCAAAATTTCTTGTATTTTGCAACATTTTTTTTGTGTATATAGATATCACATAATAATATGTAACTGAAATGAATAACTTTTAGAGTTCTAACTAATTTTCATTATTTCCGAAACATTTTTTTTTTCCCCGTACTGTTTCAATATTTCATGGCATGAATGGCTGTAAGTTCGTTCACAACCCAGTTATGAACATGAAGTAAACAGCTGCAGTAAACTTTATATCAATATTCTTGCTGTTTATTCATCAATCTCAGAACATAGCACAGTTCACTCAAGTTACTGATATGACTGGAAAAATTCATATATGCATGTACTATGCTTACTTCCACTTCTGCTTTTTTGTTAAAATTACGTTGATTTCTGTATGGAAGTTCATTGACCTCAAGGTTTTGCTGTCTCCGCCTGATGGGAATTAATGATAGGACTTGAGGACTGGTTCTCAATATTGATCTTGAATATTTTTTATATATATTCCCATGACTTTTTATCGATGTGTATACAGTCTAAGCATGAAATTTATATGGAATCATGAAATATGTCACATTTAATTACTATTAATGTATTAGTAAATTAATGATGAGAACTCATATCACTTTCATTATAGTTATAATTTGGAAAATTGAAGTAACAAATGTAAGTTGTAATTGTTGGCTGCATGAGACACACTTATCTTTTCTGATGCAATGGTTATATATGGTTGTTTTGTCGTTGTCATTGTTGATTGTCATTGTTGATTGGGCGTTTAACACAAGCTCACCCACGCCCTACAGGGAATATTACTCTAAAGTATTTGTTATAGTTGATGGAAATTCTGGTATTTATAAATAGATAGACTAATTTACAAATGTAGACATATTTTTCTCTTTCAAATGTAATAAAATACTCTAGTATTTCCTGTATTAATATATATGCACTGCTCACTTCATTGTAAATGAGTGAGCAATTATTTACTATCTATTGTCAACTTGATATCTACAATATCAACTATCTTCTGAAAAACGAAAGTCACCCCCACCCCTCATACCCAGTCAATGTCCACCTGTAATCCTAATCCAGTGAGCAACTTCTATCCATTGTACTTTAATCTAATCTCAACAATGTTTATAAAATTCATCAATCACACACACTTCATCATTTTCATCATCACCTTCATCTTAAGGTATCTTTCTTATTACATTTGGGTAAACACTATGTCTTCCAAGCTGATCTCAGATGTCTATTGACCATGAATTATTGCATAATTTAGGGAACAATGCCAATTACTCCCTGAAATATCTCCTTGAATTAAATGAAATTGAACAAGATGCTGAGCCGTCTCTTCTCCAACATTCTCCCTATGTTGATCAAGATATGTTAATACAAACACTAGTTTCAAAAAAAGAGTTATTCAAATGCCTCGGGTTAAATATACAAAGTATAAATGCCAAGATAGACCAATTACAAATCTATATTGATAGTCTGAAAGAACAAAATTGCAGATTTGAAGCCATTTGTCTCCAAGAAACATGGTTAGGTGATCAATATGATACATCCATGCTTCAAATCGAAAATTATAACTTGATTGTTAAACCATATAAATCAACTCGACACGGTGGGCTAGCAATTTATCTTAACGAATCTATTCACTATGAAATTTTAGAAATACAAGAAAGCCCAACAAATATTTGGGAAGGCCTTTTCATAAAATTAACACTAACGGAAAACAAAAATATTATACTTGGAAATATTTACAGACCGCCTCGAGACAACATTGAAAATTACCAATGCTTCACAGAGGAATTTGAAAAAGTCATGAAACAATTGAAAGGGGATGTCCTAATTTGTGGTGACTTTAACATTGATCTGCTTAAGTTTAATGATAGAAACCCAGTAAATGATTTTCTTGAAAATATTTTAGGCAATGGATTCATACCTAAGATAACACTCCCCACCCGTTTAACAAGAACCAATGGCACGTTGATTGATAATGCTCTCGTTAAACTATCTAGTAACTTTTCAAATACGACCAGTGGAATATGTGCTATCGATATATCTGATCACCTTCCATACTATATCTGTCTTGATTATCTTGTAAATAACAAAAAACCGTCAAAATATATTAAAACTACTAAACATACTCTGAATGATCTTAATAATTTTAAACAGTATTTAGAGCAATCGCATATAACCCATCAACTTGAGAATTGTGATCAGGACATAAACGCTAAGTATCACGTATTTAATGAAATTTTATTGAAGGGAATAAATCTCCACATGCCAACAAAGAGGGTAAGATACAACAAATACAAACACAAAGAAAATAATTGGATTACAAAAGGGATAATGAACTCCTTGAAATTTAGAGATAAACTATTCCGCAAGCTAAAAAAGACGCCTCATGACTCCCCTCAATATGATGCACTTAAGATTAATCTGAACACGTATCGGAAAATATTAAAAAGAGCTATAAGGGCCGCCAAAAGAATTTACTACTCAAACCAATTCTCCAAATACAAAAATGATCTTAAAAGTACCTGGATGACTATTAAAGATATTATAGGCAAGAATAAGAATAAAAATGATTCGCCGGATCATTTTATAGTTAATGACACCAGAATAACAAATCACCATATTATTGCTGAATCTTTTAATAAATTTTTTACCGATATAGGACCGCAATTAGCCAATAGAATTGAAACACCTTCTGACAAAAACTTTACAGACTTTCTGAAGAACCCATCAACAGCTCACTTCGCTTTTCAATCAGTAACAGAGGAAGATACAATAAAGGCCGTTAATGAACTACGTAATAAATCTAGCGTTGGTATTGATGGAATTTCAACTAATCTGCTGAAACAGCTCAAAACAGAATTATGTAAACCCATCACCTACCTCATCAACGAATCAATCAATGCAGGACTTTTTCCAAACAACTTAAAAACAGCTAAAGTTATTCCTATTTACAAAAAGAATGATAAAACGACCTTGGATAACTACCGACCAATCTCAATCCTTCCGGCAATATCAAAAGTCTTTGAAAAAATTATTCACAAACAGATAAATGAACACTTTATACTAAACGAACTCTACTACACTGGACAATATGGTTTCCGTGGGGGACATTCAACAGAATTGGCAACAATTGAATTAGTAGATCGAATAGCTCTCAATATGGATCAAGGGAAAACGCCTATTAATATTTTTATGGATCTGAGTAAGGCTTTTGATACTATTGACCACCAAATACTCATACATAAATTGAAATACTATGGCTTCAGAGATAAATCATTGTCACTCTTGAATAGTTATCTTAGTAATCGAAAACAATATGTTGAATATAATGATAGTAAGTCGAGCTTTCTTCCGATAACCACAGGAGTTCCGCAAGGATCGATATTAGGTCCTCTTCTTTTTATAATTTACACAAATGATATTAGCTGTTCTTCCAAAACATTTAAATTTTTGACTTATGCAGATGACACAACCCTTTTTGTTACGCTAGACTCTGTCCGCCAACAAAATTATGATAATATTAACCCTGAAAATAAACTTAACTCTGAACTTACAAATGTAACAGAATGGTTGAACCTAAATAGATTATCCCTCAATGCAAGTAAGACTAAATGTATGACATTTCGAACCTGCAATAGAACTGTGCAGCCTCCTAAACTTCTGATAAACAATGAAATCATTGAATATGTTGACAACTTTAACTTTCTGGTCATAATTTTGGACAGTCAATTAAACTGGAAAGCTCACATAGAAACTATTGGAAAAAAGATATCTAAGACTACAGGCATCTTGAATAAACTCAAACATTTTCTACCAGTGTTTACTCTCAAAACAATCTATGATAGCCTTATTAACTCATATCTTAATTACGGAGTATTATGTTGGGGATTTAAGCAAAGTAAGCTTTTTAAATTGCAAAAAAAAGCAGTCCGAATTATCACTAATAGTAAATACAATGCACATACAGATCCCTTATTCAAAAAGCTAAATATTCTAAAAATCAGTGATGTTGTCACAAGAAAGCTCTACAAATTCTTTTATCGATATTCAAAAAATGCCTTACCATACTACTTCCTTAATAATGCATATCTAAATCAACCGACTCATTCTCATCTTACTCGTAATTCCAGATATATAATTCCAAGAGTCTTCCACAAATACGCTGAATTCAATGTTAGGTATCAGCTCCCCCTTCTCCTTAATCGGAATGAAATCAACATCACTGAAAAAGTTAATACTCATAGTGAATTTGGTTTTTCCTTCTACGTCAAAAGGCATCTTATCAGCTTGTATGAAAATAATTGCTTTATTACTAATTGTTATGTTTGTAACAATTAGGCATGCTGTTGATATTGCATCTATGTTTTAATATTATTTTCATTTATTGTCGTTTACTTGTACCATCTCTTATTGAGATTGAAAGATATTCCATTCATTCAAATTTTCAAATTTTCATATCACTCCATCTACCCATCGTTCATTCATTCATACTTCCAAATTTCTACATCTTATTCATTTATTTATTTACTTTTTTTTTTATTTTTTTTTTTTATTCAAACTCCTACTCTATACTACTATCCTTAAATAAACATGTAAGAAATATCCAGAGATGATGAAGTGACCAGTTTCAAACATGCTAGCATGATGATATTAGATATAATGAATTACCAAAAGGGGGCAGTACCGACAGCGTTACGTAAGTGACTTAGTTGCTGCCTCCTTGACCACAATATTATACAATGTAAAATTAAATATCTGTCTGTAAAACTTGATTGGTCAAAAATAAAAAAAACGTCTCTCTCTCTCTCTTTTATACGAGTGTGTCATGTGATGATAAAGTTATGGATCGAGTGGCAGATCGTGTTAAAGCGCTGCTAACTGGTTTTACCTGTGACGACGTAAATTCTGCTCTTGTTAGTTTGTGTGATGTCAAATCTGCTGTTAGGAAAATATCTTGTGGTAAATCTGATGGTCAAGTGGGATTGTTTTCGGACCATATTGTTCATGGTACAGATAAATTATTTCAATTGTTAGCAAGTCTTTATAGTGCTATGATTGTCCACGGGATGTCACCCAGTGATATGTTAGATAGTGTAATGTTGCCAATTGTAAAAAATAAGCGTGCGCAGAGTAATTGTTCGGATAACTTTAGGGCCGTATGCCTACAGAGTGTCCTTTGTAAATTATTGGATCTTATCATTTTAGATAAGCAAAAGGATGTTTTGATGACATCAGAGTTACAATTTGGCTTTAAAGCAAAACACTCTACTGCCTTAGCTACCTCAGTGTTGTTGCAGACTGTTGACTATTATATTGAGAATGGTGGAAGAGTGTATGGCCTGGCGCTAGACGCGACCAAGGCATTCGATCGTGTTGAATATTCTAGAATGTTTAATTTACTATTAGAAAGAGGTATGAACCCATTGTATATTAGGCTTATCAAGGAAATGTATTTTAATCAGAGAATGTGTGTTAAGTATAATAATAGTAGATCTGAGTGGTTTTCACCAACTAACGGTGTTAAACAAGGGGGGGTATTAAGCCCAACATTGTTTGCTGTTTATATTGATGGTTTATTAAAGCAACTTGAGGGTAGTAATTTAGGCTGTCATGTTGGAAGGAAATATTGTGGTGTCATAGGCTATGCTGATGATGTGTTCTTATTAGCCCCTACACAGGGAGCAATGGATAAAATGATCAATATATGTGAACAGTATGCAGATAATTTCATTATAAAGTTCAATGGCAGCAAATGTCAAGCTGTAGTTTTTGATAAGGTGGACTCAGAGATTGTTCCAGAATTTTATGTAAATGGTAAAAGTGTTTCATGCGTTAGGGAAATAGTGTACTTAGGTTATAAATTAAAAGGTAATAGAACAGATCCACTTGTTACACCCGTTGTTTCAGATTATAATCGTAAGGTGAATGCTTTTCTTGGCGATCTTGATTGTCTGTCATCTGAGATTAAAGGCTCTCTATATCAGCAATATTGTACAAGTCTATACGGTGTGATATTCTGTCAGTTCTATCACCGAGATTTTAATAGGTTGAATGTTAGTTGGCGTAAAGCGCTTAGAAGAATTTATAAATTACCAAGAATAACCCACTGTAATCTATTGCCAACTATAACTGGTATCCTACCTGCTGAGATTCAGGTCCACACAAGATTTATGAACCATATATGTTATCAGGGTTGACGCATAGTAATGCCAATGTACTTATGCATGTTCAATAAAAGACAAGGACTGGTGTAATTATAATGATGATTAATTTGCTTGTTAAAAAAATAAAGTATAAATACAAAGGAACAAGCACACAAGTATTTTAATCTCAGATTTAATTGAACAATTAATCTATCGATCTTTTACACCATTCAACTAGATGACTCATAATTCAATTTTAAGTATTTTTTAAAATCTATCATAATAAATATCGCAGGAAATTTTCAATTACATGCACTCTAATAAAATATTCCTTTGCATGTGCTGCGTATAGTCCTCGTCATATTTACATGGATTGTCAATTTCTTTCCTATACTGTTGAAGTGTGATGTCAGAGATGAAAATAACTACAAGATGTGATGGCATTTTAAACTGGGTCAGATTCCCCAGCTTCTAGCCAATGTGAATCCACCAAAACTGAGCATCACAGTTTCAACACAATGTCAGAATAAGCATTTTATCAGGGATAGCCCCTGCAACCACATCATCACAGCTTGATAGCCAATGGGCTGCCAGTAAATTTATGCATCACAGTTTCAAAATTGATATATTGAAGGAAGCCTTACATTTTATTCTATGATCACAACATAACTTTTAATGTGATCCCAATTAAGATATCATCGGCAAGCACCAGTGTAATTTTACTGAATGTCAGCTTCCTATAAGCATTCACAGTAGTCAACTGTTATAATCCTCACAGAGTTGTTTGATTAATATGGAAACTTGTGACTTTACAACTTTAGCCTTTAATGAACCTTGCTATAAACAAAAGACTTTGACAATTTTTGTAAACACATGGATTATGTAATGTATAGCTGTTCTGGCAGCCCATTGGCTGACAAGCTGTGATGTGGAACTTGCATGGGTTTTTTGCAAACCAAATTTTCACTCTGACATTGGGCTGAAACTGTGATGCTTAGTTATGGGATTTGTATGGCAAGAAGCAAGGGAATCTGACCCAGTTTAAAATGACATAACAGCTTGAAGTTATATTACATATATTGCAATGCTAGAGAATACAGTCGTCCCTGACATCACGCTTCAACAGCATAGGAAGTACTTGAGATTCCTCGTAAATATGACAAGCCTGTAACTTTCAGACAACAAACCTGATGTTGCCTGTTGCTCTATAGAAGTTCTTGTATTATAATTATGACAACATATTGGCTGTGAAATATTTACATAAAACAGTCATGATTCCACAGAATCTTTTGAGCAAGATACAAGCAACTATAATCTTGAGGCCTACTCTTGACTTTCTAGGTCTGTGGTAAGTTGCTTTGATGTCTTTTTTGTTCGACTGATCTTGTGACATTTTATTGGACCAAATGTTCACAGCACCATTGTCGCCATCTTCCTCATTGTCTAGTAGTTCTGGTTCTCGACATGATTTCCTCCACGGTTCAAAATGTTTTAGCTTTCGTATCGGCGTTGGTTTTCTCATCCACTCAATCAGCTGATACATTGAGATGATCCACACATCATCCCTCTTACACATTTCATCTAAGAATTTTGCAAGGGCATTAAATTGGAATGTCTTGAAGAGCCATCCTTCCTGCATGTTTATCTCTAATGGAGCGCGGTTGTTCTTGTAATGGCGGTCGAAGTTCTTCTTCAAATATTTCAAAGCGTCTTCTTCTGTTTGCAGATTTTGTTTCGTACAAGCGTCCACCATTGAACACAATACCCCATCTAACCCTAACCACCTATTCATTGGAATTTCCCAGATACCAGGGACTTTCCTTCTTGGACAAATGTTGTTATCGGAATAGAATGAGTTGACGGGGTAATCAAGAGTATACGGCCAGGCTGGCATTGAGTTTTTCGTACCAGTCATGAAGGTTGAGTCATATTCAAAACCTTCCTTCTTCATAACTTTGAATTGGTTATTCGAACCAACATGTTGGAATGGCGACCGTACTCCTTTCATGAGATGTTTTGGAATACTCGCCTTCTTCATGAGCACATCTCTCTGCCCCACGAACTCCCTTCTCCAGTCTTTGTATTCCGCATTGGCCCACCACTTCCACGAATCACGATGCTTCATCGCGTGCACTCCAATTTCGTGTCCGTCAAGATACAAATCGCTCACCATCTCGTTCACCGTCCAATCGCCCGACACGAAGAACGTCGCTGTGATCCGACAGCCATTTGGGTTCTTCCTGCGTTTGTCAAACAACTTCCTGTACAGGTGAATATTCTGCTCGTTTATGTCATCCTCAAATCCAAACACTATGATCTGTGGAGTATCTTCCAACCTTACTTTATCAGGTCCCTTTTGGCCAGGGCAAAAACAGTTGGGCAACTTGCAGTTCTCTTGAGTGCAAGTTTGGGCAGTTTCTACTAATGTCATTGATATGCATATTAAGAATACAATCAATACAAAAAATAAATTAGAAACTTTTATGTTATCCATGTTTTCATCTAACTTTGATAATCAGGATATCCAACAGTCAAAAGATGATAATGATGTACTTTAGAATTCAACTAAGAATTTCATGATCCTGGTACTCTATCCATAATTGCTGAATGATAAATTGTGATTAAAGTCTTCTTCATATAATGAATCCGTCAGGTTATATTAAGAAACTGGAAATTTTATATGATAATGAATCCGTCAGGTTATATTAAACACTGGAAATTTTATATGATAATGAATCCGTCAGGTTATATATTAAACACTGGAAATTTTATATGATAATGAATCCGTCAGGTTATATTAAACAATGGAAATTTTACATGATAATGAATCCGTCAGGTTATATTAAGAAACTGGAAATTTTACATGATAATGGATCCGTCAGGTTATATTAAACACTGGAAATTTTATATGATAATGAATCCGTCAGGTTATATTAAGAAACTGGAAATTTCATATGATAATGAATCCGTCAGGTTATATTAAACACTGGAAATTTTAACCTGTCAGGTTATAGGCCTACTATGAAACCAGAAATTTTCAAGCGCTCTTTAAAATATCCCATGTCTACTTTCCTATCCGCACACACCATGTTTTCAAGTGAAGCAATATTAGAATTTCTGACCTCACTGTGGTCCATCAATATCTTTACTACACAAGCTGTATTTCCAACAATGAGACATATGTTTATGAAAATGGAAACTTGTCTATTCTCTATTTCTAAAGACTGACCAGCTGGTGACAATTTGCTGACATGCATTTCAATTTAGATTTTCCAACATGAATCATTGCTCTTGTATGACGTCTAACTCAATGGATAGATGATTGCTTGTACGTCCTGGATTTATGAATTATGAATGCACTTGGTAGGCTTCTAGAGGGGTGGACTGGCCCTCGTGGCTTGAAGGCTATGAGCTTGAGCAACCACCTATAACGGATTGTATCAACGCTTAACACGGGTTCCTGAAGTGGTTAGTGGGCCGTCAAAATGACCATATTTGGTGAACAATCATTTTGCGACGTCATTCAATTGTATCAACGGCAAAATGTTTACATGACGTCATCAGTGCATGACAACTGTTTAATTTTGGCGATGCAACAAATGGCGAAATAGTCTAAAATAGTAAATTTAAAGTTTAGTTATGATGTAATTAATGACATAAGGTCATGGTTACTAATCGGCTTCGGTTTTTGGGACGGCAGCCCACATGTTATTCACCTAGAAAACGATGTTTGTCATTTGCCAAATATGGTCATTTCCACGGCCCGCTAAAGTGAAGTTTTTCCAGTTTTAATCAACTGAACTAATGTTACAACATGACAAATTGTTTTGCCAGTAACTCGATAAGAAGATGGGTCACAAGAGTTAACCACTTTTGGATCACCCAGGTTAAGAGCTGTTAAGCGTTCATACAATCCTGTACTGTTGTGACGCAAGTCAATTGACAGTTTTTGTTTAGATTTAGTGAAGACGTTTTGCAAAATTAGGGGCCTGGATGATAATCTATAGCCAATTCTTGCATAGTCCAATTGGTCCAGCGGTCCAAGGAAAAAATTCACTTTAGCGAGCCGTGAAAATGACCGAATTTGGCAAGTAAAAACGATTGTGTTTCCACGGTTAATTTGGGGCCTGCCGCCCCCAAACCCTGGTCAAATTAAGTTTTTACATCTATTTCATCAAAACACAACCAAAACTTACTGTTTTTGATAGATTTTTTACTTTTTGCGTAACGAAGATAATCCATTGTCAAGCACTTATAACAGTTTTTGCTGCTGACATCAGTCACATCACCACGGTCTGCTAAAGTGAAGCATACCCATGTCAAACTCGTAAGAATCCATTTTCTGGCTTTCAGACACCAATTTTGTGATTTAAACTTGGATATACATATTTTTTTTTATTCAACCATTAATTATTAGATGCCTAACCAAATTCTAATGACATTAAACATGTCGGGGTTGCAAAAACCAGAACCAAATTACTGGGAATTGTCAACACAAAAACCATTTCAATGATAAGAATTGACCGCCATTTTGGAAAAAGGCTGCTAATAGCCACCTAAGCTATAAGTCTGAGGTGGCTCCCAACCTAAATATGTGTGTATAGACCTTTTTTGTATCGAAGTCTCAACCTATAAAAAACTTATATATAAGTATTCTTAACAGTACATCGATTCTACAAGATAAGGAATTTCGCTGGCGAAATTTTTTGCGTGTGAAACGTCATCAAAGATTGTGTACATCATTTTCAATGCAAAACTTGCCATAAAAACCTTGATAAAAGTCCGATTTTCAGAATTTAAAAACCTGCATATTTCAAATAAACTCTCCCGCATGCAATGCACTCATTCATTTTGCTCTATTTGCAATATTAAGCTCGCCAAATGCTTTTCGGCGCATAACGGTGTGAGGATGCAAAATTTCTAAAACCAGTGAGAACAACAAGCTTTCTTCTCTTATTTGCAAATCCAGGATTTTTTTTGGAGGGGAGATATTTGCTCATTTTTACCTTCAGCGAACGAAGTTCGAAGAAGGTATTGTAATCAATTGGGTAAAATTGCTGTCAGTCCGCCGGACGGGCGGGCGGTCGGGCGGCGGGCGGATAGATCGTTTCCGGCCCAGCACTCAGCCTCTATTAAATGTACGTGGATGAAATTTGGTACACATCTAGCCTGTATGGTCTAGTTGTGCCTTTTGATGGTCTGATGAATAGATCTTAAATACTTTTTGAAATAATTAACAAAATATAAAATAAAAAAATTTTCGTTTCCGGGCCAAGGCTATGTCATTATTGCATGTGCATGGATGAAATTTGGTACAGATGTGGCCTATATGGTCTAATTGTGCCTTTTGATGGTCTCATTGACAGATATTTTATACTTTTTGAAAGAATGAGAAAAAATATAAAAACATATGTTTTTTTGTTATTTGGGCTAAGACTAGGTCACTATTGCATGTACATGGATAAGGTTTGGTACACATATGGTCAATATG
Organism: Platynereis dumerilii; assembly: GCA_026936325.1. Classification (NCBI taxonomy): domain Eukaryota; kingdom Metazoa; phylum Annelida; class Polychaeta; order Phyllodocida; family Nereididae; genus Platynereis; species Platynereis dumerilii. The sequence goes on from JAPTHN010000018.1 coordinate 14,222,182, forward strand.
GTCCAGCTGTGCCTTTTGAAAGATCTGATGGAAACTATTATATACTTTTTGAAATATTGAAAAAAATAATAAAAATGTATTTTTTGTTTCTGGCCCAACATCTGGTCACTATTCCATATATATGGATGAAGTTTGGTACACATGTGGCTTATATGGTCTATTTTTGCCTTTTCATGGTCTGACAGATGGCTATCCTATAGTGTAATATTGAGAAAAAATATCTAAAATAATTTTTGTTATATCGGAGCCAAAACTTGCCCACAATTGCATATACAGTAATGCAATTTTCTAAACAAGTCACCTTTACAATATAGCAGTGCTTTCTGATGCGTATAACACTTTATGAATCATTGGATAAACTTCAGAAAATTTCGGTTTTCAACCTACACCTCATAACCTATACTTTGTACATGCATGAAACTATACCATAATATGCGTAAATTAGTCTAATAAGGCCTTTTCCTGATTTTACAAATCCTGGCAAGGAGATAGGAAGATGGCAGGGCAGCGGGCAAATAGAGATAATTGAAGGCCACTACTCAACCGCTATTGCATACCTATAAGCAATTTTGTAAACGCACCAATTTTATTTATGGGGCTGCCAAAACTAATCAAAACCCTGTGATTGAAGTGTATAGAAAGATAGATGTGGTAAGTGCAGCCTTCATTTGCCTGAAACATATTAAATTTTACTTAGTATATCATCTTCCTAAATTTCCTTCAAGCGCATGGGATTTTCGTGACAGATGGATATGGTAAGTGCAGCGGCTGCAGCCTTCTAAAACAAACATTTTAACATACACTGTTGCTCATAAATATGGATTACTTCAACATTTTCCATTGAAAGTGACGACTTTAACAACTTCTGTTGGAGCACATGATACTCTGATTCAGTGGTAACTGCTTCCAATGACGCTAAAGGGAAGAACATGCTGTCATCTAAAATGCATGCTGAAGCATTAACCCCAGGAAAAGTTACAACAGCATGAAATATGGAAATTCAGGGCGGTCTTTTACGGTGAGGCGCATTCAACCAAAAATTCTTGCATAAAATGTAGCTAAGGCTTTTAAAGAGTTATTAGAGGAGATGACTTGACCTTTACAATGTACCTTGCTTACATTCACACTCTGAAATTTAATTTAATTTGACATTATTTTTCCAAAAAAGTATTCCATATTTATGAGCAGGAGTGTATTTTCAATTACATCTTTTTTCCATGTTTTATTATTAGTAAAATTTGCTTGAAACATGAACTTCATTTCTTTTCATTATTTATGCTAAGTTGCAATAAGCCCAAATAGTATGATTTTATGAAGCACACATTCCAGACAAATCTGCTCACTGACACGCAAGATACTGAACAGCAATAACATACCAATCATTCTGACTTCAAGACATGGCCGGGGTGGAATTTTAACCCACATCCTCACATGTACAAGGCAGATACATGGAGGACATTTGGAGTGTGTGGCTGAAATAGAATGTGCCTTTTGTTCCTATTGCAAAGAAATCGCATGCGCTGCGGAAAATTTTGGTTATGGAGTTTCTTTGTAGAAGCTTGATAAGTATATCATAACATTTTAACTATGCCTCCGTAAAAGACATGATACGTGTTACTGGTATTATATACTTAAAAATATGCTTTAATTTATCACAGTATCATATAATTATTGATTTTATATAAAACTGAACCAATACTAAGAACAATAAGATTCCATGCAGTGTAGATCTAGGTAAAGTTAGATTCCATAAGACTTCAAGACATGGCTGGGGTGGAGTTTGAACCCACATCATCACATGTAAAAGGCAGACATGGAGGACATTTGAAGTGTGTGGCTGAAATCGGTGCCGTTTGTTCCTATTTCAAAGAAATCACATGCGCTGCTGAAAATTTTGGTTATGGAGTTTCTTTGTAGAAGCTAGGTAATTATAGATTGACATTTTTACTTTGCTTCCAATAAGGACATAATATGTGTTACCAGCATTAATTACTTTATTTGCTTTAATTTATCACAGTATATATAGTTTAATATTGATTTTTATATAAAACTGAACCAGATTTTAGAACAGTAAGATTACATAGATAGGTAAAGTTAGATTCCACAAGAGCAACTAATCACCTGTTATCAACTTATCATTGACACTTGACAAGCACATGTGATAAAACTTTTTGGAAATCAACTTGAGACAGAATAATAAGATAGCAATTTGTCTTGAAGCTTGGTGTTTAGTAGATAAGATAAAAAAAAGAAATGAAATAGTTGACATATATATATATACACTCCCATTCATAAATACGGAATACACAGCTATTATGAATAATAATTACATGCAGTGGAGTGCCTGAGGGTTCTGACTTCAGTATGTTACACTAGTGTGTGGCATCTTACACACTGTCAACCGAAAAGGGATAAAAAAAAACTCTTTTTAAAAAGGTACGAAAGCGTACCCCTTCCAAAGGAAAATCTCCTGGATGATTTTGTGTTAGAGAAATTGCCACTTCTATAGTCCATTGGGCATGTCAATAACCCTACTCTACTAACTCATCTCACCCAAGAATCAACTTTTGATGCCAATATGGGTATGCACTTACGCTCAGGGTTATAATGTTAGGACCCATTTGCACTACACCCGAAAACAGGGCTTTGGAGCCCGGAGTCGTGAGTCTGACTTTTTTGGCTGGAGTTTGAGTCAGAGTTGAACTTTGATTTTTAGGTGGAGTTGCAGTCGATAATTAAATTGGTGCCCCCTGAATCTCAACAATAATCTCTATACTATTAAAATGATGGCATCCAGGATTTATCTCAAGTTATAATTAATGCCCGATCTTCTAATTGCATCAGAATCTTCCTGAGCTATGTAAGGCGGAACTCTCCCCTTTTCAGGTCCATCAAACTCTTTTAAGGGTCCTTATTGACATCAATTCGTTTTTTTGCGTAGCAGACAATTCAACACCTCTGCCATTCCTATCATAACATGTACAATGCAGTACTGAGTCGCCCTCTATCGTTTTTACTTGCATAACCATGGTATCCACACATATAGCACAGCCCATTTTCGTACGCTCACACATAAGGACTATTTCATTTGGTTTACTCCATCCTTTATCTACGGGTACGCATACTCTTTACTCACTTTTAGCCCCCACACCCAAAAAAACCTTTTCTGAAACCTCTTTCACAATTTTTTTAACAACATCAATTAATCTATGATTACCAATCATTGAACAATCACTGAATCTATACATCTTTCTATCTATGTACCTACGCCTATTTATCTAACTAAAATGTACATATATCCTCCTTCTTCTTTTCTCTCCCCTTCAATCTACGGGCAAATTACTAGTTAATTATAATTTATGAAAACACAGTTTCTAAAACGTTTAATGTATCCAAATTTTACACAATACTTCCTTAAGAAGTGTTCATGTTAAGAATCACATGAAAAAAAATTTTCTCCCCTGTTAACCATGTGATATATTTGTGTGCAATAATGCCAATAACCGGAGTAGGGAGTCAAGGTCAGGAGACCTAACCCTGTAGTCAATCTGACCTCACATGCCCTGACGGTCACCTGATGTCAGGATAACGTCTCTGACATCACATCCCCTGACGTCAAAATAGGTCAAATTGCCTAAAGGAAAAGAATAGGAGTCACATTTCAGAACGCTAAGGGAGTTGGAAGTCAGTCCACTTACTACCCGACTCTGAAGCCTTGCTCAAAAAGGCATGAAATTGTGTCTTTTTGGGCTGTCAGTTCAGGAATTTTAATTACTGTTTGATTCGAGTGTCTTTTCCAAGGAAAACAAAACCTTGTATCCTCACTGTTGACTGTGATTAACCGCAATCAATTTAAAATGTGACAATACATGTGATTTTGCTGAATGTTTCAGGGGATGGTTGGTACTAATATAAAAACGATGAATCAAGTCAAGGTAACGGGAACTCAGTTCGGTGTGGCTGCCAATGTGGTTCGAGAGAGAGAGAGAAGGGCATGGTTGCACAGGGACAATTGAGCATATTGCTACAGAATTCCTGTATATTGTGTTTTGACTTGGATGTACTCTGACTGAAATGCCTCACTGTAAAACATTATTTGCTTACAGTCCTTGTCATATTTACGTGAAATCCAAAGTTCTTTTCTATGCCGTTGAAGTGTGATGTCAGAGTCAACTCAGAGACAACTCTATTCTCTAGCATTGCAATAAGTAAAATAACTTCAAGCTGTGATGTCATTTTAAAGTCCCCTGGTCAGATTCCCGAGCTTTTAGCCAATGAGGATCCACCCGAACTAAGCATCACAGTTTCAACATATTGTCAGAGTAAGCATTTATCAGGGATAGCCGCTGCAACCACATCATCACAGCCTAAGAGCCAATGGGCTGACAGTAAACAATGCATAACAGTTCAAACATTGCAGTTTCCTTCGGCATTCACAGTAGACAACTGTTATAATCCCTACAGAGTTGTTTGATTAATCTACAAACTTGTTAATTTACAACTTTAAACTTTGATAGAACTTGCCATAAACAAAAGGCTTTGACATATTTTTCTGGCAGCTCATTTGTCTGACATACTGTGATATAGAACTTGCATAGGTTTTCCCAGACCCAATTTTTACTCTGACATTGAGCTGAAACTGTGATGCTCAGTTCCGGGTAATTCACACATTTGCTAGAAGCTGGGAAATCTGATCCACTTTAAAATGACATCACCACTTAAAGTTAATTTACATATATTTCAATGCTAGAATTGAGTCATCTCTTACATAGGCGTACGGGACGCGCGATTTTTGGGGGGGCGAGAGACATTTGCCTGAATTTCAAGAGCCAGATTTAATGCCATTTCAAATGAAATTGCCTCGAAATCATTAATTTTAATTATATTTTTTTTAATCATCTGCCCAAATTTTTTAGCCTTTTTGCCCGAATCTTACTGTTTCCCAAACTTTTGGGGGGGTTGCCCCCCCTGCCCCCCCCCCCTCCCATATGCCTATGATTATTCTCTTATCTCTAACAACACGGTTCAAAAGCATAGAATACGAGGGGTTTTCCAAAAGTTCTGTCCAACTTGCCATAACTTTTGCAATATTTAATACAGAATCCTGATGTTTGGATCAAATAATATTGAAGAAATTTGCAAATGATCCTGAAGAAATCAGATCATAGAATCAAAATTAAATGGTTAATTTGTTGCCATGGAAACTAAAAGTCATGAAATGCGGCCCAGGGCACAATCAGGGACACATATTCATTATATCTTGTCAAAAAATGTAATTTTTACCAGGGTTAAAAATAATCCCTAACATTTCACAAATTCTTGTAATAATGAACTTGACACTGAGTGCATTTACTATAGCATTATATTCCTAAAAAATCAATGCCTCATAGACCTTGTATTAAGATCACAGTTGGTGTTTCGCAGACTTTTTGTACTTTAAAAAGGGTTTTCCATAAGTTCTGTCCAGCCTGTCACAACTTTTGCTAGATTTTTAATATAAAAATAATATTTGGGTCAGTTGATTTTGAGATAATTTGAAAATGATTCCCAAAAAATCTGATCTTAGAGGTAAAAATAACTTGTTGATTTGTTGCTATGGAAACCAAAAATCATGAAATGCGACCGAGAGCTTGTTAACAGACACATACTTGAAATATCGTGTAAAATATGTAATTATTACAAGAGGTACAGAACATAATTTTTCTAAAACATTCATAGTCATTTCACAACTTCTAAAAATAATGACTGGGACCTTGTAAATACGTTTTCTCATACTTTCTAGCCATTTCTGAGTATGATACCTCAGTCTTCATGTTCAAGGTCACTTTTGGAATTTTCCATTCTTCTTTTCTTAGGTTTTCTATTGTGTCTTCTCTACATTCAGAGATAGTTTATACAATCTTTATTTGGTTCTGTCACTGATACTGTCTTCCTTGTATGTATGATAAAAGGTTCTTACACTCTCTGATAGTTTTATCCAATTAAAATGAAAAAATGTAACAGGTACATTTGATGTCATCCATATCTAAAAAAATTGCTCATCTCGTAAAAAACTGAGAAACTGCATGAGTGATGGTAAAATAACTGATATGTAACAAAAATACCAGTTTCCATTGTTATTAATGATTTTACAATTAACTTATTATATTTCATTAAAAAAATTGTGAATATACTTCAATTTGATATTTCAAGACACAGATAATGCAAGCAGGTGTTCAGTTCATTTTTAGTGAAAACTACAAAGTCTGGGCCGCATTTCATGACTTCTAGTTTCCCTGGCAACAGATTAAGCATTTATTTTTAATTTTATGATCTGATTTTTTAGAAGTTATTTGCAAATTACGTCAATATTATCTGACCCAAATATCATGTTTCTACATCAAATCTAGCAAAAGTTATGACTAGTTGGACAGAACTTATGGAAAACCCCTCGTAGAACTTAAGATTCCACATAAATATGAAGAGGACTGTAAAACAGACAAAAAAACATTTGCTAGTGTCTATCCAAACTTTTGTGTATAATCTGACCAAAGCTTTGCTTATATTTAGTGATTTCTGACATTTCTGTGATAAAATGATACAGAAAATTTATCAAGATTGAATTCTTAGACTCCCTGGGTCATGATGGTGAGATCGAGACATAAGATGCTGCAACAATTAGAATTCAATGCAGATGGAGTCGTTAATGGTACCTTGTAACTCCAAAGTGCCTTTTATTTGTGGTCCACATGTATTTACGAGCAGGAGTGTAGAGCCACCTGCCATGAAAGACAACATTCTGCAGTTCTATAGAGCTGGAGTATATCTGTGTAAGGAACACATGACAATGCATTCAAAGATAACTTTTTTTAATGATAAAGTTGATAGACTGTTTCATAACCTATATATGTCACCTTTTTATCACCAGCAATAAATCAGTGCATCTATTGTCTTAAATTCAAAAATATTTTTATCTAATATTTGCTATATGGTGATTGGTAAAATTTGTAGTACAGCAATGCAATATTGCTTATATAGGGAACATGAATTTATACATATTCTATTTGATATAATACAGACTCGGACTCAGACAGATTTATATTGCCAACAAGCATGCATATTTGATTGAAAAATATTCTAAATTCAATGATGACATGGGTGACCTCTCAGAGAAAGGAAACATCTCTATAGAGAGGCCACCATAAAACCGAAATAAACTAAAAACCGAATATTCATAATATTATGTATTACTAATATATATTATCTAAAGGAATTTGATGTATATTCTTCACTGGGGAATGTGCATTAATTTCAGGAATGAAAATTTAACATTTAAGGTCAAGGTTCAAAGTACAAAAACGTCAACATACCATGTGACTTTCATGAGTTCAGTCCTATGAATTGACTTTCTTAAAACCAAGCCAACCAGATTTCGGTTTTCCTATAAATTATAACCTAATTTGCATTTTATTATTATTTCTCATTATTTTCTTTTAAAAAGATTTTAAAATTAAAAAAACGAGTACCTACTAAAAAGTTGCAATGAGCGAAAACACAAATACCCACAAAATAATTATTACATGACTGTGTATTGAAAATGTGCCAGAAGGAACATTTGCAACAGTTTAACAAAAACTACTCAAGATAACAAAAGTAGATAAGAGATCAAACTTGAGATATCCAAAGCATGACTTTCAACCCATTCTGGAAGTGTTGGACAAACAGACACCAGCGGCAATCGTAAGGAGGAGTTCTTATTCAAGGATACCATGGGGCAGCCCCGAAATTAGAGACTTATTTGCAAGGAGGAGTTCTTATTCAAGGATACCATGAGGCAACTAAGAAATTAGAGTTTTATTTTGGCCAGGTATGTCCATAGTTAAAACCATAAGATTCAGTATTGCTTTGATTTAGTCATCATAAATATAAAGACAAATAGATTTTTTGTGTCTGCTCAAAGGTTGAAGAGTAAGTGATTGACTCTGTTTTACGTAATGCACTACAACGATTTATTAGATATCGACCATACGGATACAGTGTCGTCGGTGTCTGACCAGTTTTGAGGTATGCAGTTTCGATTAGATACGCTAATGCTTTATCCGACCCAAAAAGTAATGTTATCGCCGAGATTAAACAGAAAATATCCACAAATTCATGAACTGAACTTTAGAATGTCGACATCTTGATGTACACTCTGGTGCGAGATCAACTTTTCATACTTTAAAAAACAGATTTCGGACCGGCTCGAAAAATGCGGGCCCACGGTACGAATCGTGTATCGATGTAATGTACTGATTGTACGTATCGCATCGAATCTCACCAACAGTACAGAACCCTAGTTTTGCGGCCTATCGCTAATGTCAAATAAATATAAACTGAACCAAATAAAAAACGCAAAACTATTTCCAGGGCTTTATTTTTCTGTATATAATTAAGATGGGCTGTTGAGTTGATGCATATGTATAATCAGGTGTCAAAGGACTCAGTTCCTTAAAATTGTTAAATTCTGAGCATTGCATCTGCATCTGCGGTAATGTTTATCACATTGGGGTATGGTGAGTGGACAGGGGTATTAGGCACTCGACAGAGCAAATCTAGTGTTTTCATGTGAAAGCTTGAAGAAAATGATGCAAAAGGCCACACAATTTGCTTCAGTTGGTGCCACTTAACTTGTTAAAATGTTGTTGTTTGAGAAGTCAGGTCAGAGTTTGTCACACACAATGATATTGCCGTGAAACACTTCAACTGTTGAAACAGGTCAAGGAATGACCTAAACACATGAAACAGAGTGAAAAGACATAGGGTCTATCAAAAAGACCTCTAACAACCTGAATAGCAGCCATACGACAAACATCAGTACCATTTGGGCTTTCTTTATGCTTTTCTTACAGCGGAAGATGTGCGGTAGGGAGAATAGCAAAAGGAGGGCACAAAAAGTGCTGTTGTTTAACTCTGCGGCTGATACACAGGTTGTGTGAAGGCCTTCTGAAAGATCCTAAGCCTTTTTCAGCCGCAGCTATTGTCTGGGCTGTTTGAGGACTTGTTTCCGTAGTGGCATTGTTCCATTGGAATAACATTGTGTGTGGAAAACTTTCACCTGACTCCTCAAAAATATTTTTTTTTAGCAAGTAAGGTGGCAGTAAATGAAATGAATTGTATGGCCTTCTGCGTCATTTTCCTCAAGCTTTAACATGAAATCATTAGATTTTCCCTACGGTGTGCCTAAAAGCCCTTTCCACTCACCATACCCCAATGTGATAAACTAGGCCACAGATGTGCGAACAAAGGTCAGACTTGAGTGATTTTATGGAACTGAGTCCTTTGACACCTGGTTATACATATGCATAAAATCAACAGCCTATCTGAATCATATACAGAAAAATAAAGCCCTGGCAATAGTTTTGCGTTTTTTATTTGGTTCAGTTTATATTGTATCGTATCGTATCGTATCGGCACTAGTGTGATCAAAGGTTGAAGAAAACAAGATCAGTTACTGTATCATAAGTACGATACGATACGATACGATAATAATTTATTGTCACTGTATACAGTAAAATTTGTTGTGGCATACAATATTCAAACAACAATAGTGAAATGTCAACGTATGTACAATTTATACAAAAATAGTTTATACAATTTATACATAATTAAGCAGTCTAACACTTGCAGGTACGAATGATTTGCTAAACCTTGCTGTTCTTGCATATTGTGCTTGAAATCTCCTGCGTGATGGTAATAATTGGTAGCAACTATACAATGGATGTTGGCAATCTACTTTAATGGCCATTGCTTTTTGCCTGGCAAACTTCTCATATAATTCAAAGAGAGTCTTTGCATTTTGCATACCTAGCCTTTTAGCATATTTGATGACTTTACATAATTTGTTTCTGGACACTTGTGTGCAATTTCCATACCATGCTGCCACACCAAAAGTAATCACAGACTCTACAACAGATCTATAAAAAAGTTCAACTATTGTGCTATCTACATGTAAATTGTACAGTTTTCTTACGAAGAACATCCTTGAATTGGCCTTCTTATAGATGGCGTTAACATTTGTTTCAAAATTTAATTTACAATCAATGATGGTCCCTAAGTATTTGTACTCCGCCACTCTTTCTACAACTTCATCATTTATAATAAGATCATCGTGTACATGTGGTGATCGCCTAAAATCTTTGATCAATTCTTTCGTCTTTTGCACATTGAGTAATAAATAGTTATCTTTACACCACGTAACAAAAGATTTTACTTCTTTTTGATAATCATTGTCATTGTTAACACAAAGTCCCACAAGGGCAGTGTCATCTACATATTGGTATACCTTACATGATGAACAACTAGATTGACAGGAGTCTGTATATAAAGTAAAAAGCAATGGTGAGAGGACGTAATATGTCAGTTTAGAAAAAAATATTGTCCAGCGCAAAGTTATATTCCGAAAGATAAAATAGATATCAGAATGGATCTATCACATTACAGTCTGTCACTTTGATATGTGCAAAATCATGGGTGATTAATGATTATGACTCACGGAATTAAAAAATATCAACAGAAATCTGAGCTAATTTTGCGCATATCAAAGTGACATACTGTAATATTTGGCAAAAACTCCTGCTGCCAGCTATAAACATTTTCCCTTGCTGTCCAACTCACCTGAACTATCTACCTATCCTTATTATACTATCCTTCCCTTATGGCTTCTGATGAGAGTCAATATTGTCTATGTCTATGTTATGTCTACAAACTCAGGTCACATGACCACTCCTGCCATCTATACACGTCTTCCCAGTTATCCAACTCACCTGAACTATCTACCCTATCCTCATTATACTATCCTGCCCTTCTGGCTTCTAATGAGAGTCAATATCACCTGTTCTTTGCAACCAGATGTGCAAGGGTCTTCTTTAGAAAAAGTACAAAATAATTGTTATCTTCTCCTGCTTTCAATGCTGTATTTTCTAATCCTCCACATCGCTGTCAAGGGCATTTCGTTTCACCAAATTTGTAATTACTATTATGCATTCCCGCTTTTGTTTTTCATCAAACCTTTTTCTTCTTTTTTTTTCATCAAGATTTTATAACCGATCACTGGAATTACACCAAATTTTAGCATAATAATCTACAAAAAATATTCACATTGTGGAAAAAAGTTAAATGACAAAATTTGAGAGTTGTTGTTATATGAATTTTTCCAGGGGGGCTTGGAGTTTTCCTCGACAGGAAATTACTTGTTTTACGGTAGCCGGAGCAGTAATTATTTATTTCAAGCATGTGAAGTCCCAGACTATTTATTCCAAAATCAAGCAACCCCTTGTTAAGAAATACCCCAAGCAGAAATGACTTATTTCAAAACTGCCTCAAAAGAATTTATTTCTTAAACAAAGAGCAAGAAATCATTTATTTGAAAATAACTCCAACCCCCCCCTGGATATTAAATGGTTGCCCCCCCCCAAAGAAATTCTCCAATAATTTTATAATTTCAATAAAGCAAACGTTGCCTATAGCCAAACTTTGTGAATCAGCGAATGGTAGAGCTTCAAGACTCAAGATATTTTATTTCTTTCTGAAATGTTATGTTACAGTAAAGCGGGAGGACCTCTCTTTGACAAGTACTTATCTCTGGCAAGATGCCCCCCCTAAAAAAAAGTAAAAGATCATGTCATCATCTCAGAGAGATACATTAAAGAAATGAAATATTAAATAGACAACAGCATACAGAAAATCAGAGTAACATTGGTACAATGCGTACATGTTGTATTGGGTGAACAACCAAATATTATATTATGACGAATATGATGAGAACAAAAGTATGAGGACACAAAGATAAGAGCGATATTTCATGAAAGGTAATTGCAAATTTGGCTGATATGTAAGTCCAAAGAATCTGAGCATATTTCATAAATTCGATGAGAATGACATGTCAACAGATTCTGAACTTATTTTTAATATCCTTGTAGAATTTGCAATGCGCAATATACAATTTAAGAAGCTATAAATACCTTATCTTTGAAATTCATTGGAGCATTATTTATGATAGCAGGTAATCTAAAACGAATGCTATTTATGCTTCTGCTGGGGTGTTCGGAGAGCATATGCATGCCTAGTGTTGTTATTATGCATGTCGACGTTTCTAGTGAAGACAGAAGTTAGGAATATTGTCAGCAAACATATATACAAATTTATACTCATTCAACTGCAGAATATCAATAGCTTTCAATAATCTAAGAGATATAAAAATTGGTTCTGTGTGGGCATTGAATTTTACATTCATTACAATTCTGACGGAACGTTTTTGTACTTTCACGAGTCTCTCAGCATGGCTTCCCCAGATTGATGAGCATGCAGCTTCATTGACTAGATGGTCGACCTGGTTGCTATATAAAATCAAACCATATTAATATTATTTGGCGGAATATGTAAGTCCAAAGAATCTGAGTATATTTCATAAATTCTATGAGAATCACATGTCAACAGTTCCGTGTGGGCATGAAATTTTGCAGTTTTGTACTTTCACGAGTCTCTCAACATGGCTTCCCCAGACAAGTATTCCATAATTCAAATATGGTAGGAGCTTGTACTGTCCTATTTTTTAGAAGCCAGCATTTGAACATTAAGCTAGAGCCATAATCATTGGTGTGATTGATGAGCATGCAGCTTCATTGATTAGATGGTTGACCTGGTCGCTATATAAAATCATACCATATTAATATTATTATTATCAGGTTTGAAACTTTGTCTTTTATAACTCCAATTTTAAAAACACAAAATTTGACGTCCGTTCCTCTGCAGGCCTTCATCCACTCACGCATCGTTACATGTAGGGGGAACGGGGGCACATTGGGACGCGGGGCACTGTGGGACAGTGGGGTTTTCTTGGATCCTGGCAAGGTATATGATATGGTAGTGCCATCATATCTTGTAATTTCACATCCTGATGTTTCCATGGTTTAATAGACAAATTACAGCCACATGCAGAAGTATGGAGAGCAAAAGTTTATTTTCCTACCACTAAAGTAAATATGGACGGTTTCAATTCGAACCATTCTGTGGACAAACCATGAACAATGAGGCATTCTCAGTGCTTGTATGAATTTTATACATTGTAACGAACAGTTATGAATTGCTATCGTGATAAACACACTCACTGGTGTCCGAGAAATTAGCATTTTGGTGTAAAAGTCATATCGGGGCTCATTGGGACAGTGAATTCGGGGCATATTGGGACGCACTTAATATGGCAGAATTTAAGTGTCCAAGGCAACTGAATGACCTGGGACAGCACACAAAAGGTATTCAGGCCACAGGGAATAGAGGCATAGTGGATTACTATGCTCTGTGAACAAATTTGTCGCAAAGCACTGTGTGTTACTTACATAGATGTCCGCACCCAGGACAGTTTATGTTAAATGTTTAAAACTGTTTAAAGTTATGAACTATTGGCACTACAAGGTGTTAATGCACTGTATATTATCTTATGCACTACTTATATGTGATATCTATTGCACGTGGAGTGTTAAAATTATTTTTTAATTGATGTCCCAATGTGCCCCGCCTGTGCTAGCCGGGGCACATTGGGACAGCCATTTTTACGACTCTCTGGCTGCAAAAGGGTAGGTGCAGTCTAGTTTATTATGCCTTGCATTTAAGCTCATAGTATTGGTGATATTCACGCAAACTTCTGAGTTCTTCAGTGCTTTCAGCATTGAGCAAAATTAGTAGACTTTAAAAGCGTCCCAATGTGCCCCCGTTCCCCCTATAGCTGTCTTCTCTCTACCCACAAACAGTGGCTTATTTCGGGGGGGGGGGGGCATCATTTGGCCATGGCCCCCAGCTCACCAAAATTAATATGGAAGAGATAGGAAACACCTGGGAGCTTTTTCTGACGTTGAGCACTGTCAATCATGCCCTTTTTATTGGATTATGTCGAAAATGGTGTTGTCTCACAGCAATAGAAATAATCTTGAAGTGTGATGCAATAAAATATGCTCAGTCATGTGTGGAAATTTGTGATGTGGCAAAGCAACTTGAGCACCAAGCAAATGATCATTTTCTTGCATGTCTTGTTTGGAACCCTCTAATACCAGTTTTCTTTTCATGATGCCTGTGATCGATTGTCCATATTTCTTTGCAGAAGTTCTGCTCACCCAAACCTGGACATGGCGTCCAGAGCAGAAGCCTCAGAGCCACCAGGCCAAGTGAGGTGAGTAACAGACAGTGACATTATTATGCAGAATGTAATATAGGGTACACCTCAATGGTTCGAAATGGTTCGAAATGATTCAAAATGGTTCTTCAGGGTAATATCTTGCAGGATCCATTAATTGCTTATTGTACATGTATACTAATTTTACTTTCTATCTAAATCGCCCAGTTTTTGTTTGTTGATCTTTTACAGCCTGGAAATTTGATATGCAAAAAGAGTGGACTACTGCACTGTGACAATGGCACTTAATACATCATCATCCTGATGATTTGTCATCATCATACAAGTGTCAATGTTAGATTGATTTCAGGAGACTTGTTGGTGACATGCAAACGAAAGGATTATACATCAGATTTTTAGTCTAAATCATTTATGAAAAATCGAATGGGCTTCTCTTGTCTTGATCATGACTAATCAAACAGCCTCTATGTCTCCCATGTTGAATGTAGAGAAGATAACACTTCAGCTATCATGAGTCTCATAGTGCAATTTTCACAGTGAAACAGTCCACTCTTTTTGCATATCAAATTTCCTGCATGAAATACCAATTAATGCAGCTGTCGCAGAGCGAGGATCCTTGTAGGGCTCCATTTGTCATTTATCTTGCTATGAATCATAACCATTACCTGACAATCATCACTCCTGCCACAGCAAAGATAGAGCAAGAGCATGCATGTACAATATTAGTTGTGTATGTATATTAGTAGTTGTGTATGTATATAAGTTTCACACTGAAAACTTATAAATGATAAATGTTGCATGAATTTTTACAGGTACAAAAGAATTGAAGAAAAGATCCAGCATTTGACAAGATCTAACATTGAACAAGAGACCAAGGTGATTTTAGAAATCTTGAAGGAAGGAGTTATCGTTTATCCCACACAAGGACCTTCTATTATGATATGGCTTGTCCGTAAAATAGACGACCTATACCGGGAACCCTCATATACGAAGTTGGTGCAGGTAGGTCTAGTTGTATTACTCCTAAACCTGTGCTTATCCCGGCGTGAGCTGTCTCAGAGATTATCAGTTGATGCATTTCTTTGTTTCAGGGTTAAAAATTCAAATCCATTTCCACACTCGGTGGAAAGACTCAAAATTTTGATTGAAACATCAATGCAATGTCGCTGCCAAAATTCAACTCCTATAACTTCATCCAAACCAATCTCTCAGTTTTGAATAACAAACATCTCCGCAACAGTTCATTACAAACTCACCTTGTTGGTGCTCAGAATCAATATTAAAGATAATCACAAAGTATTTCTAGGTACACATGGATTTGTAAATCTGTACTGCATTACATTGTGTAGGTCTTGCAACTCTGACAAGATGATGTTGTGATAGAAGAGAAGGGACACATGACATAATCAATCACCCACAATCAAATGGGGTCTTGTAACAGACACGTACTAGTGTGAGATACCATAAATTGGAAACATCTCTGGGAATCATGAGGACAACGTCCTGTTTTAATGTTACTGACAAAAGTTTAATTCTGCATGTTTTCCCCTTTGGTAATTTAAATTAGGACTTGTGTTCCTGGAATTTCACAATCTGTGTTCTGGTGGTTTTTATGATTATATTTGTCATATTTATGATTAATTTTGTTTTTGGAATTCATTCCAATCTTGTTACGGATTGACCAAGACAAATTAATGTTGGAAGTATCAAGAGGAATTATTCCTTCAGTGAGTATCAGGACATCCTGCCGGAGTAATGGTCAAGTAGCTGTTGTCCAACATCCCAATCAAAAATCCTGGTCCCTATACTAGTTCAGCTGACAGTTAGGTCTCTCTGCAAAAAGAAAAATAGAGCAGCTAAAGAAAGTTCTGAAATTTGGCATGCTCAGTTTTTGATGTTCTGTTAATTTTGCCTCCGCACGGAAAAATGTTTATCATGTATTGTTAAAATTCTATAAATAGCATTTTAATAGCAACTTTCAGTGTTTGAAAAATTTTATGTTTTTCACCTTTATACATGTACATGTATAAGGGAAACTATTGAAATGCAGGTGAGGTCATCTCAGATCAGAGGCCTAGCTGTCTTAGTTCTAATACTGCTCCGTAGGCCTGTCATTCCTCACAAGTATTAATCAACATGACTTTTTAGGTTTTCGGCTTCTTCGGCGTGAGAAGAGGACTTTGTCCTTGCTTTTCCCCCCATGATAATGCTGCCTTTACAAATGGGCAATTCCAGCATAGGTTACTAGAAAAGCCCGTCGGGGGGGGGGCGCATGCACTGTTACATCTATAGTCATATTAATAGGTCTATAGATATCTGTCCATGAACACACAATTAGGGAACTGTAGCAAAATTTGTGGAAACAACAGTGTTTTAATACCAGGAAAAATAAATTTGGAAGTACAAATTGGGAGAAAAAAATAGAAAAACACTTTTTTTGTGAAAAGGTTTGTTTGGAAATTGGAAATAAAAGAAACCTGGTAGCCTAAGTATGACAATGTAAGTTCACTGTGTGAATTTGGTGGTCATGGTAAAAAAAATCTGAAAATTGGAAAAAAAGTAGCCCTGGTAGTATGACAATTTAAGGTGGCTCAATACTCGTGAGCTTTCCGAGATAGAACATCTTCCAACTAGATCAAAATGATCCAGAGTATTGTTTCTGGTAAGAATATGTAAAGATTTTCCACGCTAACAAGCCTTTTTTCATATTATATGAAGTTATGTACCAGAAAGTTGGTGCATGCAAAACCTAAAAATATCAATTTTTTTCTTTACTTTTTTACTGTGAAATTCACCATGCCATTCAGTGGCCATTCATCTCATGTTATTCAATGAAGGATGCAATGAAAGATGAAAGGTTTATGGAAAAGCTGATTACAATTCCAGAAAAATATATTTAGTTTAAAGAACTTTTCTAGGGGCTCCGAACAAAAGTTTTGATTTTTGAAAAATAATTTTTTTTATGAACCATGGCGCTAAAAACAAAAAAGGGATAGAATTGTTTATTTCTTTGTCATTTGCTTCCAAATAAAGTGCGGAACAATATAATGATACGGACATACAGCCCAACAGGCCTGGATATGATACACAAATGTTTTTATGTTACAGAGTCATTTATGAGAAAGTAGACATGCTTGCCAAAAATTGCTGAAAGTCCGCCAGATTATAGTATTCTTCATACCGCATCTAATGCTCCAAACAAGAAATCTCTAACCCAAATAGCAGTGGCGCAAAATGGCAAACAAAGCCGCCTACGCACAGAATTCGCAAAATCGAAAAAATAAGATGAAGCAGTCTCAGCAGAGCCTGCTGCTGTGGTCATGTTATGATAGATAGGGGCTGCTTGGCTGCATGGCAATATGCTCACTTGATGTAATTACTAGAGTAGAGCCACGTTAAGTTCACTGTGCGAATTTGGTGGTCGTTTGTAAAAATAAATTGGAAATTGGCAACAAAAAGTAGCCCTGTAGCTTAAGTATGTCAGTGTAAGTTCACTGTGCGAATTTGGTCATGAGTCACCCAGATGCCTCCTGAGAGGGAACAAAACTCTAAAAGTTGCCTTTTATATATAGTGGGATAGACAGGATGTCTGGAACATGATTGATTTCATGCAATATGATACATGAAACGCTTGGCCTGCCATTATATATTCTAAATGCCATGTAAGCTATGTTTAAAAAATTATATCAGGAAATGTTTTTCAGAATAATTAATGCAGTAATAACCGAATACTGGAATTTTTGTGGTCGTGACTTCATCCAGCATTTTCTTTTCTATTTTCAAAACCGTCGCTCATGTTATGTGAGATTAACTTAAGCAACCTATTTGGAACTCTCGGTTAACCAGGAAGTACTTGGTAGAATATTTGGGGAAATTCAGACTGGATGTTTGTCAATATTTCAGACAGGAAACAAATGATATAAAGTGGATCTCCACAATGAAATGAAGCTTTATGGAGTGATGACTTCACAAGCACTGGTTGTCCTCCTGGGAGACGATTTATCAAGAATGTCCAGTCTGGTAATGAAGTGCATGACTGGTTGTGAATTATCTCAATACTTCCTTTCAGACTCTTTATCCGAGTTATGAGGCGAGTACACTGGCAAAGATAGAATACCTGGAATACATGATTTGGACAAAGACAAGAACAGAATGGATTACTAGCGACTCAATTGCAAGAGAAGTTATTGCCAAACTCAAGGTAAGATACTTTGAAATTATTCCATTAGAATCAGACTGTGGTTATAAATATATAGTTTCCTGTTTAAATAAAAATGGGTTCTTTTCACTGATTTAGCTAGAATTGTCAAATTAACAGAAAAGTGGCCGCTGTTACAGGACTTTTTTTTTTACTTCCATTTGGTGGAGAAACTTTTTTCCCTTCCGAGTGGTGAACAAAGAAATTTTTTATTAAAAAAAAATCCATAGCCTGTCCTCAACTACCATCTGGTCGGCCTACAAGCACATCATAATGATGAGTCTTCTGTGGTCTATATCTACCGACATCAATTTGTAATGGAAGGATTCCGAAGCGACATTGTGCAATGAGTGATCTTACTCGTTTGTCTAAACTTTGACAAAGGGTAATTCCAGGTCATTTCATCAAATTTCAGAAAATTTTCCCACTCGACCGACTCAGAATGCCTTGAAAATTTATCAGGATGAAGGTTTCTTGCCCAAAAGCACAAATCCCAAGTAATACAGTGATATCTTTAATTGTTTCTCTAAAAAAAATTCATGAAAAATTCAAGATTTTTCCTGAAATTGTCTAAGTCCAGAAATTTGAAGGCAAGTAACTCAATCAGTGTAAAACCGACAGACTTGCAATCAGGCAACATGTTTTTAATGTAGCCCAGGTGTAATAATGCATTGTTTCAGCCACCTCAATGCATTTGCCTCTATTTCACAGGTTGTCGAAAAAATCTGAAAATTGCAGTTTATTCACATTTTTGTCTCCAAATATCTCAGTCGATATAACAAGTAGAGATTTAATACCATGGTTGAAGAATCTTTGCTTGGCTTCTAAACATGTGTACAGTATCAAGCTAACCACACAAATATTCTTGGAGAAATGTTGTCTGAAAAACTGAAAATGTGTAAAATTGGTCAACTTCTGACCAAATTTTACAAGGTATAGTAGCCTATACCAAAAAAACGAATACACCGACCTAAAGAACAACATCACATGTGTTCATATAAAAAATTTCAAGTTGGTATCTTTTGGCTTTATATCTACATAGATTTTTTTAAAATTTGTTGTTTGTGTATTAAACGGGCATTATCCGAAGTTTTAAAAAAAATTTACAAATAAATCTGCTTAGTGAGTAACTTTTTAATGTATTCTGCTATAAATTAAAGTTGTCTTTGTGCCTTGTTGTGGTTTGAATTCATTAACATTGTTTGTACTTCAGCTTAATTGGTTTATTGTTGTCTAAGTCCATATGCACTTTCATCCAAATTCTGCTATTGGGGTTCTGGTGGGGCCCATTATTATCATGGCATATTTGGTACCAAACCATTTTATTTTGCCTTTGAAAGACCATGTCGATTCAGCAATTGTACTAGAACATCATCCTCAGCTTTCGATGCATTCTCGTAATTGAAAAAACCCGTAATGATTAAAAAAGAATTGGAGATGTTTAATTAAACTGTTAACTGACCTACTCTACACAAAGCAAAACTGTGGTGATTAATGCCGAAGATGATGTGCATTTGATAATGCCAAAAACAAATCGAGATGTTTTTCGTAATGCATCAGTGTCATCGACATTATAACAAAGTTTATTTCAGGTAGCTGCAAAACTTGTTTTCAGTGTAAGAAAATCATAACAATATGTCATTGGAAAGATGCAATGCAATAGTGTGTATAAAAAAGATCACAAGAATGTTTTTGCAAGGCGAAAATGTATCAATATGAAACGTTGTAAACTTGAAACAAGAAATTTTTGAAATTTTGTGTAACAAAAGCGCCAACAGATACCAACTTGAATTTTTTTCTGTGAACTCATGTGATGTTGTTCTTTAGGTCGGTGTATTCATTTTTTTGGTATAGGCTACTATACCTTGTAAAATTTGGTCAGAAGTTGACCAATTTTACACATTTTCAGTTTTTCAGACAACATTTCTCCAAGAATATTTGTGTGGTTAGCTTGATACTGTACGCATGTTTAGAAGCCATAGCAAAGATTCTTCAACCATGATATTAAATGTCAACTTGTTATATCGACTGAGATATTTGGAGACAAAAATGTGAATAAACTGCAATTTACTGATTTTTTCGACAACCTGTGAAATAGAGGCAAATGCATTGAGGTGGCTGAAACAATTCATTATTACACTTGGGCTACATTAAAAACATGTTGCCTAATTGTAAGTCTGTAGGTTTTACACTGATTGAGTTACATGCCTTCAAATTTCTGGACTTAGACAATTTCAGGAAAAATCTCGAATTTTTCATGAATTTTTTTTAGAGAAACTATTAAAGATATCACTGTATTACTTGGGATTTGTGCTTTTGGGCAAGAAACCTTTATTCTGGTAGATTTTCAAGGCATTCTGAGTCGGTCGAGTGGGGGCCATTTGTTGAATTGACACGGAATTACCCCAAACATATTCTTCACAGCCATAAGTCCATTTGAATAAATTGTAAGTTCTGAGCTTGTCTTTGTTATGTTTAACAGGCAGCTGGGTAGTGTAGTGGTTAAGGTTCCCGCCTGCTCCGCTGAAGGTCTTTGCCTGCATGGGTTCGACTCCGGCTTGGGGAACCCGAAATTTTCAGTGTACCTTTATGAGCAAAATCCCAGCTGGATGTCGTTTGGATGAGATGTTAAATTGGCGGCCCCTTGTATCAGTGACTGTGCTGGGCAAGTAAAAGATCCCTCACATGGGGTAAATGTGTAACATGTTGAGGACTCCTGCTCTCTCTCTCATCTCATCAATCAACCTCGTGAGCTCCCAGAACTGGGCTTAGAGGGCTGCACTTACCATATCTCTCTATCTATCTATCTCTCTGTTTAGCAACATCCCAATTGTTTACCTCTTTGTACTCAAGCAAACCCTTCATGTAATCTATATCACATAATTCTCTTTTAGTAAATACAACAGTACGAGGGGCGTTCAGAAAGTTCAAGGCTTTTTTTTGTATGGACACTTATTTTCAATCTAGAACTATGAATTTTTCACAGGATAAAATTCAGCATATTTGGATTGGATTTCCAAAATTTAGGGCATTTTTAAGTCATTCAGTGGTTGCCATGGAAACTGAAAGTTCAGCTTCTTGGGGCAGATGATACTGAAACCACTAAAGCAAATAAATTTTGGCTGTGAGAGACCTCTCTCTATCACTTGCATTAGTGAGATTAACAATATTTGACACAAGAAATTGACTTAAAAATGTCCAAATTGTCCAAGATTTTGGAAATCCATTCCAAATATACTGACTTTTATCCTGTGAAAAATTCATAGTTCTAGATTGAAATAAGTATCCATATGAAAAGAAGCCTCAAACTTTCTGAACGCCCCTCGTACATTCGCATGTATTAAACAACAGTTTACTGTAACATCTCATACGCCCAGAATCCAAATCTGTTCTCGAAATATAGATATGGCTATTCCTTGCTTGGTAAATTTTCAATCAAAGTTTTCAATTTCTTTTGGTTTTTGAACCATTTTTGCTAATCTGTGGTTCTCCATAACTTTGCCAATTTTCATAGCACATCATTCTAAGTGCCATGGTTGGAAAGATATCTAAAAGAGCATACTAATGTCAGTCTCTGCAGTTCTGGGATCAATGCGCTAGATATATAGACTTCGACTTAAACAATAAGTACTTATCACTGATTTGGACATAAATTGATGTCAAAATAAAAGAAAAAAAAGCTGCTGTTGCTGGACTTATGGATATTGGATAACCCAAATCCCTCTTCCGAAACAAGAAAAAATTGGGTCAACAGCTGCTCATGATGTCACTGCCTGCATAGCCAGATGCAAAGCATTGTGGCAAAAGTAATTGGCACCCCAGTGCCAAATTGTATCAACACTTAACACAGGTTATCCTAAAGCGGTTGACTCCTGTAACTTGTTTTTTAACAGGGTTACTGGCAAAATAACTTGGCCATGTTTTAAGCTGACCTCATGTTATATAATGACTAAATTATTTTCCCAGTAACCCAGTTAAAAGATAAATTATAGGAGTTGACCACTTTAGCATTGATACAATCTGGTACAGATGTAGCTTAGGGGGGGGGATATGAATTTTTCTCTCTGAAAAACTCTTTTTTTAACAACTAAGCAATTTTTGAAAATTATGTGTGCAGGAGCAACAAATATTTCATTGCAATTCTAATGGGTTATTGTGGCCTAGCTACAGGTGGAAACAAACAATTTTCTAATTTCCATGTGCTCTAGAGACTTTTCTTTTCATGTCAAGTGGCAAATACTTTTTTTTCACCATAAGTCCATAGCCTGCCCTCAAGGATCATCTGGTCTGCCAATAATCGACAAGTACTCTTAGAGTGGCAGCACCGCCCATGCACATGCTTTGTCAGTGCAAAACACATGATTAAATAAATATACATGGCGGATTGGAAAAAAATACGAAACAATTTCAAATGTTTGCTTTACCAATAATGGTTTTTGACAGAATATCTTACACTGTAAGACGTGATATTGCCATATTTAATGAGTTTATTTAGAGTATTTTCATAGAACTGCCAAGAAATGCAATCGGTTATTCTAAACAAGTTATTGTTGGCATGATTTACAGACCTCCGAATACTGATACTGATACATTCAATGAAATATTTACTGATATGTGTTCAGAACTTAAAAATGAAAGGAAAATTAGCTTTTTCTTAGGAGATTTTAATATCAATCTGCTTAATCATGGAACTCATTCAGCAACGAGTGCATTTCTTGACATTCTTTATGCAAACGGTTTTTTTTCCTCTGATAACAAAGCCAACGCATATACAAAATACTTCCACTACATTGATAGACAATATTTTTTGTAACAGTTTGAATGAGACAAAAACTTGTAATGGTATTCTTTATACAGTTATTTCTGATCACTACCCTGTATTGACAATTCTTCTTAGAAATTGTATCAATGCCAAACCCGTTGAGATAAGGAAAAGGCTTTATTCACAATCAAATTTAGATAAGTTTTAATATACCATCCAGAATTACTCATGGAATAGTGTTTTAACTTCGACAGATTGTAAAGATGCATTTACTCATTTCCAAAGGGAATTTAAATCTGTTTATGATGATTGTTTCCCAATTAAGGCATTCAAATATGGTTGTAAGACAAGAAAAAATTGGCTTTCTCAAGGCATAACATACTCAATTAAGACTAAAAATAAACTTTATATATTATCAAAAATTAATCCCAGTGAAGGAAATATTCAAATATATAAAAATTATAAATCAAAGCTTCAAAAGTTGTTACGGCAAGCTGAAAAAAAGCACTTTCAAGATCTTTTTGAAATGAACAAAGGCAATATTAAGAAAACATGGGAAATAATTAAAAATGTCATTAATAGGAAACAATCATCAAATAAGTCTTCAGAATTTGTTATTAATGGTGTAAACACTATAGATGGGAAAGGAAATGGTTGACGCATTTAATAAATTCTACACTAATATTGGTAAGAATCTCAGTGAGAAGATTCCACACACTGACATTGACCCTATTTATTACATTAGAAATATAAATGTTCTATTTATCTTGCACCGACAAATATTGACGAATTACGCAGCATTGTCTTAAATATCAGTACCACGAGTGTAGGCTGGGATGATGTTCATGTCAAAATAGTCAAATGCTCATTTGACAATATCAGTAATATATTACTTCATTTGGTAAATTTATCTCTTTTACAAGGGGTATTTCCTGATGAAATGAGAATCGCAAGGGTTGTTCCTTTATATAAGAGTGGTGATAGTAAACTTGTCACCAATTATCGCCCAGTTTCTGTCCTCTCTATATTTTCAACGATTTTTTGAAAGAATAATTTATAATAGAATAATTAAGTTTGTAAATGATAATAGTCTTCTGTACAAGTTTCAGTTTGGATTTTGAAAAAAATGTAATACAACACCGGCTTTGATAACACTTATTGATAAGATTGTAACTGGTATGAATAGGAATAAAATGACATTAGGAACATTTTTGGATTTTAGAAAAGCTTTTGACCCCGTCGATCATGACATATTATTATGTAAACTAAATAAATACGGGATACGAGGGGTGGCTAATAGATTAATTTGCAGTTACTTGGATAGCAGAAAACAATTTGTATCTTTTGATGGAAACTACTCAGAACTGATGTCCATAAATTGTGGGGTCCCCCACGGATCTATTTTGGGCACTCTGTTATTTATATTATACATCAATGACATTTATTTAGTTTCAAATAGCGTTATGCCAATCTTGTTTGCTGATGATAGCAGCTTATTTGTTCAAGGCAAAAATGTTACAGTTATGACAGATATTTTAAATGATGAATTAAGCCATGTGTATAATTGGGTTAATGCTAACAAACTTTCCCTAAATGTAAATAAAACAAATTGCATGTTATTTAAATCCAAAAGGAAAAATGTTTCTAGTGACTTTGAAATTAAGATTGGTAACAAAGAAATTTGTCATGTTGAGTCTACTAAATTCCTTGGTGTTATTATTGATTCGAAACTTGCTTGGGTTGACCATATCAATTTTATAAGAAAGAAGATAGATAAAGACCATTGGCATAATATTAAAGGCCAGACAAGACCTCAATTCGCATTCATTGCTCAGTCTTTACAATTCTCTTGTCTTTCCATACCTTAATTATGCCATAGAGGTATGGGGTTCAGTGCCCACTACAAACTTGGCTCCAATTCATAAACTCCAAAAACAAACTTTAAGGATTATATCGTTTTCACCTCTTCCTGATCCCTTAATTATGCCATAGAGGTATGGGGTTCAGTGCCCACTACAAACTTGGCTCCAATTCATAAACTCCAAAAACAAACTTTAAGGATTATATCGTTTTCACCTCTTCCTGAAATATGGAGTTTTAGATATATTCAAAATCTATGTTCTTAAGGTTGCCTTGTTTATGTTTAAATTGCAGAAAGGACAAAGCCCTGACATTTTTAATGACATGTTTCTTTCTAATTCCCAGTATCATGCTCATAATACTAGATTACGCGATAAGTTACACTTGCCCATTTTTAGAAGTAGTTTTTGTCAA
The DNA here is from genome assembly GCA_026936325.1 of Platynereis dumerilii. Classification (NCBI taxonomy): domain Eukaryota; kingdom Metazoa; phylum Annelida; class Polychaeta; order Phyllodocida; family Nereididae; genus Platynereis; species Platynereis dumerilii. The sequence continues at coordinate 14,247,562 of JAPTHN010000018.1, forward strand.
AGATGTTTGAGATATAAGGGAGTCATTGTGTGGAATTTTCTTTCTGACGTTGTAATGAGTAATTTTACATTATCCACTATAAAAAAACACCTGAAGAAGTACCTTCTTGTTAATGATTTAGGTTTCTCTCTGAAAAGCTCTTTTCTCATGACTTGACTTGAGTGCTTGGTGATCAAAAGACCTCAAAAGTATAGAAATGGGAACAATATGGAAACTTCTCAACTCCTGCATCATCCCATTATCACATATGGAGCAGTAAGCACCATATGGAACAAAACCGAAATGAAGGAACTAAACAAAATCTTAGTTAACACCATCAAAAGAATCCTCCAGACCCCGACATCCACCCCAAGAGAAGCTATTTACATCGTAACCGGGCTACTGGACATAGGACACACCATCCTGAAGGACAAAACAAACTACTGGACATCAATATCCAAGAAAAACAACAAACTCCTAGAAAAGTTCACCCAAAAGAGGGACAAACAGCTGGATAGAAGACCTCGAAAGAATTCAAAGAGATATATATAAGTCAAAGAACCCATATGACCAAATGTCACGCCACAAGGTCCTGAAGACAACGCAACAAGCATGGACCGACAACCTGACCGTAAAAGGACGGGAAAAATCAAAGGTTAAATTCTTGATAGACAACAAAAGAGCACAAGGAAAAAAAGGACAATCATATATAAACCAATTCAACAGAATGCAAGTGAGCGCCATTTTCAAAGCAAGATCAAGAATGATCCCAGTGAAGAACAATTACAAAAACAAATACCCAAACCTACATTGCAGATTCTGCTCAAACACCACGGAAACTCAACAACACATACTAGAAGAATGTACAGCCATCGACAGAAGAACAATCCCGACAACAACAACAGAAGAAATCTTCTCAGAAAACAAAGAAAGCCTCAAACAAACAAGTGAAAAACTAATCAAAGCAATCAACCACCTCAACACAACACCATAACCTAGTACCACTATCTCTCTTACAGGAGACAGTAACCCACTGGATGTGGGAAAGTACACAAAGAAGAAGAGAAGACTTGACTTGGAAGACTTTCATGACTTGGAAATTTACCATGACTTGAGTGTTTCATGACTTCACTGATCCAATTCAATTGACTTACAGTTGTGGACTTACAAGTGCTTACGTATTTTCACCAAAATGCTCCTCATAAGTTAGAATTCTTTGCTACCTTATTGAGGATTGAGGAAGTGGTTCCCACTTCCTCCTTGTAATTGTCCAAGTTGTTAAAATGCTGCACTTGGAGGATCAGAACTTTTGCTCAGTTTTGGGTTTTTCATGGTCCATTTAACCAACACAAAGTGTCAGCATTCACTGTTTATCTAATTAAACGTCACATGTGGGTACTCATGATGTCATACTTGCTTGCTAAACTTGAGAAAACTTGCTGTCAAATTTCCACAAAAGGGACTCTGCAGATTCATTTTTGCATTGAATCTCGCGCTGCTAGGGACTACCTAAATTGACGTTTCTTTTCTTTTATGAAATTGGCCTATTCAGTATTGACTGAATGTCACTTGATGTGCCTCTGTGTCAAAATACCACTTAGATGTGTCACTTTGTCAAGTGCAATTTACCTTCACACCTATCAATACACAATTAAACAAACAGCTCAATCAGAGAATTACCAATTCAATCACCCTTTAACCTTCACTCTCTTTTGATACACCATTGCACTTGACATATCAATGATGAATCTGTTGATGCATGCACATTTTAAAATATATAGATAAATAACTGATATAGATAGACAGACAGATAGATAGGTAGATAGACAGACAGATAGATAGATGGACAGCTAGACAGATGGACAGATAGACAGCTAGACAGATGGACAGATAGACAGCTAGACAGCTAGTCATATAGACATGTGCAGATAGACAGATTTGATTTAATTTGATTAAATTGCACTCCTCCTCCTTTATTTAATTATCACTGGGCAATTTTAGTCATCTATATTTTACCAAATCCTAAATCAGTCAATTGTTACTTAGAATGCAGACCAAAATTACTATCATGCTGAATAAATTACCATGCAAATCAAATGCTGATCAAATGCAGGCCAACAAAAGATGCAGAACAAAGCGTCAGTTAGCAATGCTTACTTGGCATTTTTGATATTTCAAAATAACTACTAACTTAAAAAAAAATTATTATTCTGAATGTTTTCTTTTAAATTAATGTAAGTTTCAAATAGGCCTAGATATTGTTGTAGGAGAATGTATAGATCCCTGAATACGTGTACCTTCCAGTTGGTCCCGCATTGTCTGCACTCGGTCTGCACGATGGCTAGAGCCCGGAGTCACTGAGTTTTGGCATCATGACTTGACTTGGCTGCTTGGTGACTTGACTTGAACAACTTTCATGACTTGGTAATTTGCCATGACTTGAGTGTTTCATGACTTGACTTAAATAACTTGGGCGGCTTAGGCCAATTTGTTTAACTTTCTAATAGTAGAGGACCCCACCATAGATCCCGTGATCACTTGAGTGTGAGCAATTTTTGAATGTTGATCCAAGTTTATGAGGTCAAAACAAAAAAATTTGGCCGGGGCGCCCCTCCAGAAAGTGCGGGCTAACTCCACCAGGCGGCCATTTTCAAAATGGCCGCCGATAATCAATATTTTGTTGTATCTCGGCTTCTAATTGGTCTAGGATGATAATCTTTGGGTCAAAATATATGTTTTAGGAGTCAAGAAGTTCAATGGCCACCATTAGAATTGTCTATGACCACCACCAGGGGGCAGAATAAGAAAATGTATGAGAAAAATAGCTAAAATACAATATATTCGGGCCGAAACCGAACACACACATGCAGAATCTGTGAAAGTGAGCAAATTACAGTGAAATTTTTATATTTTCATACCTCCCAAAATTGTATTGTGCAAAGGAATCATATTGTCAATCATCAGCAGGAAAAGGTACAAACCGTTGTGAGTTTGTGACCTCATAAAAATGCGCAAAATACATTAAACAAACTGAAACATGTCATCGTAAGTATGTGTCATTACCAATTGAACACTTAGTAATCATTGTCAGAGTCCTCATTTCTGTCATCTGTGCAGCTATCTTCAGGCTATCTACACTCTGTAATTTCCACCTGTGCATTAGAGTCACGAGATTCTCTGTCAGTGCAGGCTTGGAATAACGAAAAGAAGTGCATTTGTCCTTCGATGCATCATCAATTTTTCAAATAAAATGAATTATGGTCTGGTTTGTCAATGTTGAAGTAAAGGGGGTTCAAGAAATTACCATTCAGAACATAAAATTCATGCAAATCCTAGGCCCTGGTGTTGTTGCCATGGACTTCTGTCTGAGGTTCTTCTATTACAGAGCGATTTTCTGACTGATTTTGTGTCCGTATTTGTATTGGATAGTGAAGAGAGTCATGTCATCTGGCATCTCTTTCTTGGCTGGAGGCCCAGGATGTGGCTCCGTGGTACAATGGCTAGCATGCCTGCCTTGTACACTTGAGGAAGTGGGTTCAAACCCTGCTCCGGCTATGTCCAGAGGTTATCACTATAAGGTACAATTGCCATTCAGTATGGTGAGCGCCGGTGAGCAGATTTATCTCGAATGAGCGTTACATAAAATCATACTATATTGTTATATTACTATATTATTGTCTTGCCAAAGGACTTCTGTTTATTCTGTGATTCCTTGCTAGTTGCCTTGTCCAATGTGAACATCTTGCCACCATCGAAGAAAGCTGCAGTTGTGCCGCAGACAGAGTTTACATCATTCTCTGAAGCCCCAGTGTACCACTGACCCCGTTAGCCACATGTGCATTGACATTTTCATGACTTCAGCATCCTCTGAATTAAATGCATCAGACCCAAGACTGCCATTTTCCCTGAATATGCTAGCAAATGAAAAAGAGCAGTATCAGCTTCAATATGGTTGCATAAATTTGTGATCAGCCACTTCTGTTCCTTTAGCGAGATTCTTACAGCTAGATCCTATGGAATATATCAGTTCTGTGTTACCAAAGGTTCTAGACAAAGCAGTTAATTACCTCTTCAGAAATATTGAAGCCTGCCCTTGTTACTTAAGTTGCCAAACAGCTCAATCTACACAACAGGATTGGAAAAGCTATCTGCTGCTCTGTGGAGATGTTTCTGAATCCATTCACAGGTTTTTTGTGTGTGTGTTACCTCGGCATCTTTATGGATATCATACTTTTTATTCATCATGACCAGTTAGGCTTCAGACCAATGATCTCTGTGAATATTTTAAAAGTGTATAATTACAGTGGAAGCCAGTGGAACCCGATTGGCTGCAGAAAGGCATACAGATTTAAGTGTGCTCCATTTGCTCTACCTACTGAGGACAGTCTTGCGAAGATTTTTAAACAACAAGCAATGATGGCCCTAGGCAGTTTTTTTGTTCTGCAAAGATCATTCTCTTCCTGCAAATCATTTCATGTGAGCATAAAACTCACAAAGGTGCTTCAACTATAATCTGTCCTCTACACAGACTGGAAAAATACAAAATCTGAGGTATAATAACTGAGAATGAAGAATGACAAAAAAGTAGAATTTGAAGATGGGATGAATCATAGATGCAAATACATAACATTTATAACTGACAACCTCAGGAAGAATTAGAAATCTAAAATGGTGGATGTTCTCCTCCGGGATGCCCTATCAGATGAGGTGTGGCCACATAGCACTAATTCACATGAGGTCGATCAGGCGTACAGCAGTTCCATCAGCAGAATAGGCAAACAAACAAGATGGAACCGTATACCTGGTCAGACAAGCTTTATGTGATATGAAGATCCACATGCAGCCAAACTGATCTGACATTGTGAATGATTGATATTCATGCATTTGAAATCTGTGAATTGGTTCAGAGACATCTTCAGTATAGAGCAGTAGATAGCTTTCCCCATCGTGCTGAGTAGATTGAGCTGTTTGGCACCTGAAGTAACAAGGCTTCTGATATTTCTGAAGAGGCAGCTAACTGCTTTGTCTAGAACCTTTCGTAACAAAGAACTGATATATTCCACAGGAACAGAAAATGCAGACATATTGAAGATGATATTCTGCCCTTTTTCATTTCTGACTGACAGATTCGGGGAAAATGGCAATCTCAGCTCTGATGTGGTTGATTCAGAGGATGCTGAAGTCATGAAAATGTCAATGCATGTGTGGCTTATTTCAGAAAAAGGAAGACCATCATTGAGCTACCAGTCCCTTTGTTCAAAATAAGTTGCTGAAGATAGTGTGCCACTGTATGTAAACTCTGTCTGCGGCACAACTGCAGCTTTCTTGAATGGTGGCAAGATGGTCATATTGGACAAGGCAACTAGCAAGGAATCACAGAATAACCAGAAGTCCTTTGGCAAGACAATAATATTGTAATAACAATATAGTACGATTTTATATAACGCCCATTCCAGATAAATCTGCTCACCGACACTCACCATACTGGACATAGCCGGAGCGGGCTTTGAATCCACATCCTCAAATGTACAAGGCAGGCATGCTAACCATTGTACCGCGGATCCACTTCCTAGGCCTTGAGCCAAGAAAGAGATGCCAGATCTCATGACTCTCTTCACTATCCAATACAAATACGGACACAAAATCAGTCAGAAAATCGCTCTGTAATAGAAGAACCTCAGACAGAAGTCCATGGCAACAACACCAGGGCCTAGGATTTGCATGAATTTTATGTTCTGAATGGTAATTTCTTGATCCCCCTTTACTTCAACATTGACAAACCAGACCATAATTCATTTTATTTGAAAAATTGATGATGCATCGAAGGACAAATGCACTTCTTTTCGTTATTCCAAGCCTGCACTGACAAGGAATCTCGTGACTCTAATGCACAGGTGGAAATTGCAGAGTGTAGATAGCCTGAAGATACCTGCACAGATGACAGAAATGAGGACTCTGACAATGATTACTAAGTGTTCATTTGGTAATGACACATACTTACGATGACATGTTTCAGTTTGTTTTATGTATTTTGCGCATTTTTATGAGGTCCCAAAGCGGTTCGTACTTTTCCTGCTAATGAGTGACAATATGACTCCTTTGCAAAATATATTTTTGGGAGGTATGAAAATATAACAATTTAACTGTAATTTGCTCATTTTCACAGATTCTGCATGTGTGTGTTTGGTTTCGGCCCGAATATATCGCATTTTAGCTATTTTTCTCAAACATTTTCTTATTCTATCCCCTGGTGGTGGTCATAGACAATTCTAATGGTGACCATTGAACTTCTTGACCCTTAAAACATATATTTTGACCCAAAGATTATCATCCTAGACCAATTAGAAGCCGAGATACAACAAAATATTGATTATCGGCGGCCATTTTGAAAATGGCCGCCTGGTGGAGTTAGCCCGCACTTTCTGGAGGGGCGCCCCGGCCAAATTTTTTTGTTTTGACCTCATAAACTTGGATCAACATTCAAAAATTGCTCCCACTCAAGTGGTCACGGGATCTATGGTGGGGTCCTCTACTACTATATGTGAACCTGCTAATTAGTGGTAAAAAAATGGAAACATGAAACAGGCTATGTTTTACTAATAATTATTCATTAATTCAATGAATCTGCTTTGTAACTTGTAAGTCATCAGTATTTGTGTTAGCCTAATAAAGAGACTGACAACTTGACCTAATAACTTAAAATGATCTAACTAGTACTGTAGCTAGACATCAAAGCACATGCCCACGCCATATCTTTTTATGAATAAAAAAGAATTGTGAAACTGAAAAATTTATCATATTATCCCTTTGCCTTAAAGTATAACATATCAATGGCTAATACCAAAAATTAGCTGTAACTGAAGACTTTCTAAGCAATAATATTATGTTGCAAAGTGCAATCAGCTTTGATATATCTTCTGGCTTGACCCAATGCTGTTTCTCAATTGCAATTTAATAAACTGGGTGAGACAAAGCTTAAGAACTTCCAGAATTGCAATTTGCATTACTGCACAGCTTCTCTAGCTAATTGTCAATTACACAAGCAGTCTAATGAGGCTGCAGTGGCGGCGACTTGATTAAAAACTGGCAGTGGTGACTTATAATGTTGATGGCTTGACTTGACTTGAGCTTGACATGACTGACGACGGCTCATTACGGTGGCGGCTCCGGGCTCTACATCAGATAGTACTAGCTGACTGAAATGTGGACAAATTATGACTGAAACTTAACATGTGGGATATCTGTAAATAGGCTGTTGACCAGGCACTGACGTAGCGTCAAAGTGATAGATCTAAAGCATTCACATTAATGAAAATACTGTAGTCACATTTATTTATGAATTTATGAATGTATTGGTTAATATTGCTAAGTTCTCCACTAAATTGATAATGATATTGAATAATGTGATCCATTGGCTGTGCGAATACACAATAACATGGCGGCGTAAATCAGCCTGACCTGCAGTGCGCTAGACAATAAAGAGCAAGTTAATATATATGTTACTGTCCTTGTCATACTTACATGGAATCTCAAGTTTTTTTTCTATACTGTTGAACTGTGATGTCAGAGATGACTCTATTCTAGCATTGCAATATATGTAAATTAACTACAAGCTGTGATGTCTTTTCAACTGGGTCAGATTCCCCAGCTTCTAGCCAATGTTGATCCTCCTGAACTGAGCGTGGCAAAAACTGCCCATATAATGTATAACATATTGATGCATTAATCAATAGAAATCACAATATTTTTGCTAAAATATCATAGAAAATACACCTTTGAAGTACATTTAAGAAATGAAAGTCAACAATACCCTTTATTAATACCTTCCTGCACCTGCTGATCCTGCAAGGCAGTAAGCATTCTAGAGGAATTCGGCAGCTTCCCACAATCTACGTAGTTCAGCAGGAAATCAGTAAATCCCCAAGGTTTCTGTGCTATCTCTGCAATCACTCAGTGCAGTCCAATATTGGTCCAGGAGCCACTCCACAAAACAGGACTTATTTTAGAGTTGGGTCATTTCGTGTCAGATCAGGCAGTGGTTCCAGCTGAACCTTCTCAGGTTGTTAATCGGAGGTTTACTACAACTGAATACGTGCCAAGACGTCTTATTTACAAAATATGTAAAGCCAGGGATTCACATTGTATTGACTCAGCATTAGTCTCCATCTAGCTTTGTCACCAGGTGGAAAATATCCCTTGTTGATGGTTTGATTTTGGTGGCTTTTGGTGTCTAGTACTGAACTATGTCGCCACAATGATATCTGCAGATTGTATCATTTGGCAATATTGACATTTCTAAGATGAACAAGCACTGTCTACTTCTGTCTGAACATGAGACTAAATTACTGATCCATCATTGCGCAGATTGTATATCATTAGTTGCCACTTCTTGTACTAATTTCACTGGTATAACTGTATATTGAATATAAGTATAAAATGAACCATTCCGGAATTTGTATGTTACTATAGAAAGCCACCATATGGTGCAATCAGGCTTGTAAAATGTTCAATTTTCAATGAGATAGATTGATTCTCAATTTATATATATTATACCACACTCCGATAATGGATACAAGCCGCTCCATTTAATGTCCCATGGGAGATTTATCTTAAAACTTGAATATCCCAAAACGTACAGACTCTCCACTGAAACAACTTCTCTTGCTGAAACACCCTGGATCAGAGAAAAAGAATTATTAACTTATTATGCACCCTTGCAGCTCTCCCCCATTAAAAGTGCTAAAAAATCAAGAATTGCCAAGTATTATCAATTCACACAGGGGATGGTAAGAGGTGGGCAAGGGTGGCTACAGTGGGGCAGTTGCCCCCAATCATGCCACTGGCTATGCCACTGGTGTCTTTCACATAATCATTTCTGGAACCCAGTTTGAACCTTGTCATATTTTTGGAACCCCGACTCCTGGACTATAAAAATTCTGTATGATCGTGCTTTTGCATTGAAGGCACTGGTTTGGTTCTGTAATACTAACTCCGACAATGTTATGATGTACTTTTACATTTTTGAAACAGTACTTAAACATGTCTGTTAAACAATTGCTATGTTGGGATCAGGGTTGGGTACGAGTACACATGTACTCGTGTACTTGTGTACTCGAGGACATTTTTTCAAGTACTCGCATGTACTCAGTACTCGTTCCAAATCATGAGTACAGTACTCGTACTTGTACTCGTACTTGGGATATAATTTTATTGATTTCATTATAATTCTAACCTCCAAATTTCGGTTGTGATTTTACTATAATACTTCATGTTACTTTGATTTTTTTCATTTAAACTTGAATGCACAGTGCATTGGGACCTTTTTTTAAAACGCTATATCAAGAAACGCTCATCATCATTCTAATCTGAAGAAATTTTGTACTGCTGTAAACCTTGAATGGATAATTCTGCAATTTCTTGCTGGAATTCTGCAGTATTTGGCAATTCTGAAATGCTTCATGATGCATCACCCAAAAACCAACACGCGCTGATTTGCATATCTCTGAGATATCCCTTGGACAATACAATTACAATTACAAGGGTTAGGGTGAGCAAATCTACGACCCAGATACTTCTTTCTTGTTATTTTCTTGAAAGAAAAAGGACTCTATACCTCAGCAAACTCACGCATGCAGCATCTGGGGGAGGCCACAGGCCACTCCAATGTGATGTAAACCAGTGGTGGCCCAAAAACTGCTGGAAGTGTAAATGTAGAATATCTGGTGAAAGGTCGGAATTCAAGAAGAATTGCTGAACTGCCGAAATATAAGATAACTGAAGGAAAATGCAAAATTATGCATCTATTTTCAAAATACAATTATGCAGAACAGCGGAATTCATACAGGAAATTACACAATTGTAGAATTCTTTAGATCTTTGCATCAGTGCCGAATTCCTTTGGGAGTATACACTCTGACGGAAGAAATTAAATACTTAAAATCTGTGTCTGGAGGATTTTGTAAAAGTTGCAAAAAGATACATATTGATAATTGCAAGACAAAATGCACTTGTGTCATGCTGCTGCCATTGTGCAGTCATCTTGGCTATACAAAGTAACCTTTCTCTTTTTTACATTCCAGATTTACACACCTTTGGACCAAGAGCTGTGCACATGGTACGTTTCATATTCTTTATTGTTTGAGGGAATATTTTCCCTGAAGCAAAGCTGCTGTTACCTGCAGTAAATATATGACATTCTGTGAATCCTGTATTCCATGGGGGTGTATTCATGTATTCACCTTTTGGTCACAGTAGTAATACTCGAGTGCATCCCCCTATTCACACAATAATCTACTTTTTAAAAAGGAATAAGAATTGGTCTATATTTGTAAAATAATGTACTTGGTGTGGAAAAATGAAAGAAAACCAAATCTAAATCTAAATCACTTGTCAAAAGAAGCCCACACAGAGTTTCATGAACATTGAACAACCATATCCATATTCTGTTGTTCTGAAATTTGCATAATTTTAAGGAATTAATTTAAACCCTCTATCCTGTGACCAAGACTGAAATTCCATGTATAATATTGCATATCATCCTGTGATGTGGTAGTTCTCAGGAAAATAAAAATGTTCATTTTGCAAGCAAACCCCAGATGAGGCTAATAGTAGATATATTCTGAAGAATTAGTAATGACCATCTGTCCTGTGACCAAGAACTGAAAGTACATTCATGAAATTGCATATCATCCTGTGATATTGTAGTGCTGAGGAACTAAATTGTTTATTTTGCAAACAAGTCCAAGGCGAGGCAATTTTGATAAGAAGTGCCTGTATTCATTGCACTATTAAAGAATTTTCCCTACACATTCATAAACTGTAGGTTAGTATAGTTTATTGGGTTTGGTATGAGGTTGCTATTATAAGGTTAGCCACTTAACTCAACTGGCAGACCATCAGATTCTCATGGGGAAGGTTTTTGATGATGATAAGACCTGTAAATGTCAGTGAAAATTTCCCGCTTGTTTGTCTGGCTCTTCCAATTAAGATCTTTTTTGTTTTTCTAACTATTTTTTAATTCCTACTGTATAACAGGATGGTTTAACTTATCATAATTATTCAGCTCTTCTGTAACTAATTAGGAAAAGTGATTATTTTATGCCTTTTGATAGTTAGGAACACACATACCAGGTCCTATTCTTTGCTTTTGGTGGAGTAATTGGTATAGCTTATTTTATTTCTGACATGTACCATAGGGTGATGCAAAAACATGAAGTTTGGAAATGGTAATGGGGTAGCCCCTGAAATTGTTCCAATATATGGAAAAAAAATTCAGTAAATTTTGAGCTCAATCGCATCATGAGAATTAACATTAGTATTTCATGCAAACATATCAAACAATTTTCGCATTCAGCGTGTTCAACTAAACTGGTGCGGCATGGTATTAATTTTTGGGTCAGGTTGTCAAAATAGTGCATCAAAGCAAAAATTGACTGTTCTTGACTTCTCCACACTAGGGTGCATCATCTGCCCCTTTTGTCTCCAAAACTTCATGCACTTTAGCAGTAATGTTCCTTAATGTCACAAAAGTGGCCCTGTAGAATTTTTTGAAAAAATTCCAATGTCTAAGGGTGGCAGAACAGGCTTGAAATTTAGGCATAATGTATTATTTTGCCGTTTCGCAGTTGTCAATAATATTTTCATTTTTTATTTGATTGACTTATAAATGGTGCAGTTAGGTTTCTTAGTAAAAGAGCTTCAATTTGAATACAAACATCAATGGTTTTCACTTAGGAGAAGTTGTGTTAGTGCAGTGATACCACATCATTAGGTAAAACCTTGTTGGAATTACAATGTTTTTTTAAAAGAAGGACATAAAAGAATGACATTGCATTGAAGTGATTTATTTCTCATATATAGATGTATTTAAATTTGTTTATTTGGATATTGTCAAATAGATATTTGAAAAACATGTTGAAATTCTTACTTTCTTCACCAAAGAGTGCCTTATAATTTACTCCAATGAAAATGTGACAGTTATGCAAAAGTTGACCTTTCAAACAGTTCATTCCAAACATTTTTTCACCATAGTCCAAAACTTTCTACTATTGGAATTTCTTCAAAGTGAAAAATTTTCAGAAATATAGCTTTCTACCATTCAAATTGAAGCTTATTTTCTTCTAAGAACAATGGTATATGAATCAAATTCCAAAATCAAATGAAAAGCTAGATATTTGTAACCTCGATTATACAAAACATCACTTTTTGTCATTTCTGGACCAAACTTTAATGCAATTGTGCCACCCTAATGCAACGACCAATATTATTGAAATTTTGCAGAATGTCTCTTTACTGGCAATGGAATAACATGGCAAAAGTGCAAAAGAATACGACAATTTAAGGGGCAGACGATGCACCCTACTCCACACTGCTCCACCAGACTAACAATGATAAAATAGTCAGAATTTACCAAATTCGCGGTATTCTATAAAATTGCCAGTTTCAATGTCATGGAAATAAAAGTAGCTCTAATAGATAGAGCATGAAAACAGCTTTAATTCGAGTATTCAAATAAAAGATCTTTTCTTGTGCGATAAGATGGGTAACTGAAATTTGTATCCTATTTCCCGAGTGATGTTGTTCTAACCTTTTAATGCTGTTAAAATCGGGCTAAATTTCTTTCTGATGAAAATTCTGGAGTGCATTATAACTATGCAAAAAATTACAATTTAATTATTTAAGTGGCAGGAAAACTTCTTAAACCCATCACCCATAAAACTGGATTTTCGCCCATTGAAATTCTATTTTATATTTCAAATTGAGTTAGCACCCTCTAAAATGTTTCTGATTTTGGCTCAAATTTTTAATGAATTTTTTATTTATTTTTGGAAGATTTTTGTCGGGTGCCCCATTGAATATTCAAAAGTTTATATTTTTGTGTGCAATTTGCATTACCCTCATGTACAACAGCAATACCCAGCGGGCATAGTGATGTCAGTCTCGTGTTGAGTGAGAATGTGACGTCCGAATGATGGTGAGAAAGGACGCCACAAGAATGAGGCAGGTTTTTGACTGACCTTCTTCTGACATCCCAAAGCCACAATAATCATCCCATTAACATTAAGAAGTTATGTTAGAGTAAAGGTGTTCTTCTGATGGCTTTTGACTGACCGTCTAATGACATTAACCCAAAGGCAGAATATAACATCACATTAACATTAAGATATGATGTTAGAGTAAAAGTGTTCTTCTGACAGGTTTATGACAGGCCCTCTACTGATATCATATATCACAATTTGATGAGAGAATGGTGATGAGCAAATCACTTAGTGTAATGTTGTCTTCCTTGTGACACCACATTGAAGTGAGAATATGACATCAGATTGATGTTGAAAAATAACTATAGAGAAACGTCCCTTGGCCAGTTATGTCTGATCTTCTACGGACGCCACACTGAGGTCAGAATATGACATCACATTGATGTTGAGAAGTGATGTTAGGGTGACATTGTCCTCCAGTCATGTCTTTGACCTGCTTCCTACTGACTCTAGGCTGAAGTAAGAATATGATCTTGCATTGATGGTGAGGAATTATAGCAGCGTAACATTGTCTTTTGGTCAGGATTTTGATTTGTCTAATATTGATGTCATAAAGTATTCATAATATGACCTCCCTCCAAAATCTACAAATGATTTTAACTGAGGTCTAAATAAGACCTTAGAACGAAGCTGGAAACTGGCTATGTAAAAAATGCATGCATTTAGGAATCATTAACATGACAGTGTAAGATCTAAACAATTAACTCGTTCTCTGCCACACAATCCTATCAAAACTTCAGCATTATTTCCTGGAAAGGTATTCCCAATTATGTTTAACTCAAAATTGTTTCATTTCAAATAATAATTAAAACCTCCAAATCCAAAAAAGAAACCAAAGAAAAAAAAGAAAAAAAAAAGCATTCCAGTAATATATATCAAGTCACATCAAAATAAGACATGTCTAAACATTTTCTATGTGTACTTGTAAATTTTCTAATTGCAAAAAACTCATATATCAACTGCCTTTCTTTGAATGTTATCTTCATTTGATTAGTTATTTTATAAAGTTACATTAGAAATGAGAGAATTATGTTACACATTGTACCGAAACGGAAGTCAGTTAATTTATTCTAGAAACTCTTATTAATGTTGAATTGATAATTATAAATTCCCCCATTAGGGGAATTTGTATTGTTTTTGTTCGATTTGATCTTTCATGATCATCTTTTTCTGTTTATTTTTCTTCAACATTTTGCCAGCCTTTATTTCACAAACTAAATACACAAACTTTCTGAAATGCTGATACAACATTGCTTTTTGGAAACCATCTTATGCAAAGGAATTAAACACTGTAATTCCCAGTATTATTATTGTAATTACATTGCAAACTAGTTGAAAATTTGTGTTAACGGTTTTGGCACAACCAATCAGGGAAATTACCCAAAAAATATTTTGATCTGGTTTCCCTGTTGTAATTCTCAATTACTCCCCAAGCTCTTAAAGCTTAAGTTGTCTCTCTAAGTGTTAAGATGCCTTCTGTGGAGCCTTTAATATAAACTGACGCAAGCCTGTTCCGCCTACAAAAAAAATTCAACATACTTTCTTTGATTTCTCCTGGAACTATCTATATTGAAGCTAATAAATGCAAACATATATATGCATATTAATTAAATGCACGTAAGTTCTTCTTTCAAATGCATTTCTTAGATTGTTCTTGTACATAACAGTTTTTGTGTACAGCTCCTCTACTTCAGGCTGAACATTTTGCACCTGCAAAAAAAACATAAAATTGGAGAGGGGTTATAACTTTAAACCAATAGAACTGCAAGTAGTTTCACCACATATTGTGGATAAGGCTATTTTCCAAATGCTCATGAGAGTTTGCAATCAATTTCTGACTTCTCTAAAGCTTTGAACAAGGCTGAGAAAATGTAACGTACACATGCTTGAATGGTACAGAATATTTTTACTGATGCAATGACTTCAAAGGGACAAAAAAGACAAGCTGTATCAACAAATTAATAATTAACAACCATATTTGGCAACCATGATGTAATATAGCAGCAAAAAGGACAAACACTGGTTTAGTTAAAATCCAAGTATTATTGTAAATTGTATTCTCTAGTGAGATATTGATCTCTTACGTACTAGACAAAATTTAACTCAGATATCTTATGCAATATGTCATGTAAATATCTTATTATTGATGTACGATAGTAGTATTTTTTCTCAGGTGTCTTGTCAATGTTTTGAAACCTTTCACTTGAGATTTCAACATGAAGTAAGGCTTCTGTCATAACTTCACACATGATAACTGAGAAGGTTTTTTCTCTGTTGAAGTAACATTATAAATGCATTGACAACGTTCATTGTGATGAATGGAGTACTTTGTAATTCGCAGTAGCTTTACTGAAATAACGTAGTTTTTGAGTAAAATGCGTTTTAAAGTTCAAACTTTGCTTGACTTGCATGGCGAATAAAAGCACATAATAATGTAAACAGACCCATAATTATTATGAAATCATGCTTGATTTTGGTTTGAATAGAGTATTTTCGTTATATTTTAGACTTTCTTGATGAAAAATAATTTTTGGTCAAAAACAACCATGTAACACAAATTGTATGACCTTGCAACATGCAACCATTTGTATTTTAAACTGAACTGAATTGAACCGAAGGCTGAAAGGTGCTACCCAACGACGATCTAAACACAACATTGCCAATTGGTGGAGGGCTCATCTGTTTAACATGACATTGTATTGCATTGTAGAAATGATATGAACACAATATTGAGTTTTTGTCACAATGTTGCCACAATGTCGTACGCAAACATCATATTTTGACATTATCTCACCATGTTATGACTATTCATTTCTACCTTATTGTATATGATTCAATGTAAAGTTTCACCAAAATTGCGAAGTTGTCACAACGTTGTTGCAATGTAGATGTACCCATAGGGAAATGCTTAGATGCTAATGCCTTTGTATAGAAAATGATACATTAATGTATAACTTAGCTCTATTTTAATTTTACCTATGAAAAACAATTCAAGCAAAATATAGTAGGCCTATTTCTCAGTAGAAGCACATTTGCAACTATTCTGGTATTTGCTGGATCTTGAGGTAATGTTATTCTAAGCCTGAGGCAATAGTAGTTACCAGATGCAAAGTTGAAGAAATAAACAGACAGATTGATAGATGAACTTTGTCTGCTTTTATGTTTGCTAATATTTACTATATATATTAGTTATTTGTCATATACAGTGTATTCAATACTTATCATTTCTCTTTTAATATTGCAATTAATTGTTCATTCTCTTTATTCTCTTGCAGGATCTTGAAATTGTACATTCTTTACTGCAATATTGACAAGGAGTGGAATTCACATTTTGTTGGCGTACTGACATTCCTCATCAAAGAAGGAGCAGATCCCTTTGATCCGCTGCGATATACACCAAGTGCTTTCAGTCAGTTTCTGGAGAAGTTCAGTTCTCATCTGTCAGACTCATTGATGCCCTCAGTTTCAACTTTTCTGGAGGAAGCATTCAAGAAATGGGAAGTGACAGTGGCAAAAGAAAGCATCTTGTATGACATCATCTTGGATCTTCCTATTAAGATAATAAGAGGAGATTCAATTCAACTTTCTTCTCTCAAGGAATTCATTGTTAGAAATTTTCTGGAAATTATTAAAACGAATCCTCATCTTTGTGATTATGATAACACAGGGGGGAAAACTCCACTTCACAGACTGATGGAGAAGATTTTGATGGATGGATTGTGGAAAGAAATTCCAGGATTAATTGCAGGAACTGACACAATTTGGGATCTCATGTCTGGATTAATAACAAAGAAGAATGTTAACATCAAGGACAAAGACAAAGTGACTCCTTACTCTTGGATTCTCTGGTGGCAGAATTCTGTGACAGATCTTCAGACATTTGATGCTCAGCAAAAGCAGAAGTTGGCAAAAAAGATTGAGGATGTGAAGAAACAGTTTCAGGAAAAAGGGGCCAGTGAGGAAGATGCTCTTCAAGGACTGAAAAACCTGAAAGCTGCAAGGTAAGGGCTAGGGTGGGACTGGCACCCCACATTTTGGAAATCTTACGTGGATCAAATCTAATATATGAGAGTATGTGTGTAAAATTTCAGCACACTCATTCCTTTAATATTGTCCTGGCTAAGCCCCTCTTTGTTGTAACCCACCCCCCCCCCTTTGAACAGCTAGGTGTATGACAATTATTTTGTATTCAAATATATCAAAAATACATATATATTATATATTCTTTTAATCATTCTCCCATTAATTTTTTTTCGATGCATTTGTATTCATTAATTCCCATTCATATATGTTACACTCTACTCGATCTTTATAATGTGTGGATATTGTGTAGATGACTATTTTATGTGACTTTGATATTGTCATGATGATTTTTTGCAGTTGATTTAAAAAAAAAAATTAACTCCTATCTCTTGTCTACTATTGTATAACTTACATAAATTTATTTGCTAATCATATTGCTGTAATCATTGCTGTTATACTGGTTTTTTCCTATACTTTTATGCTGTATTGTTTCGTTTTTATTTCTCTAATCAAGGCTTTGCCAAATTACAGGGGTCAAAATTTGATATATCTGAAACTCTTGTCTCCAGTGTTTAACAATAATTCATGATGGTAGGAAGGCACATGGAGGACCTGTTGTTGTCATTTGTCATAGACAAGGACATTAGCAAAAATTATAACACAAAAAATATGTGCCAGAATATTTTTATCCCATCCAAAAACATTGAAGCAGCCAACCCCCCTGAAAATGGCCTGTCTCCATCAACATTTTCTTTGAAATATATCATCACAAAAACTAGTACAGGATCCTGATTCAATTAAAATCTTCCATAAATGGAGATTGACTGTCAGTCTTCTAAAATCTAGTTACCAATAGCTGAAATAATATTCTGTATAAGAGCAGGAGGTTGTAGTGTCAATGTCTCCAATATTGCGTCATTAGCATCACACCGGACTTGTTTCTTAATAAAAAATTAAAGGGACACACATTCTGTGAGAAAACCTTGTCTCTGACGTTGTCTGAGAATCCAGGAAAATAACTGAACTATCCCTAGCTCTGCATCATTAATGTAAACCAAAATATTATAGTATTTCTGTTGGCATGTCAGTTGTCCTATCTCAATTTGTCATTAGCAAACACCTTGCTACTCTATTTTGACTGCATATTTCTGGACCAAAATCACTGTGAACATGTTTCTGGTGTTCATAAAGTCAATGCATGCACATATTGCCAGACTGCCAGTTTTGCACAGGTCCGTACAAAGTTTTTTCCTTAATTATCATTAGCATCACGCTGTCATGCCAAAAATGGCTTATTGTCTCTACCTCACTAAAATTTTGTTGCAGGTGACTGGAGTTGAAGTTAGTTGAATAGATATTATCAATAAATGTTTCAACGGAATATTACATAACAGTTTAGCAAAGACATTGGATGCTGGAGGGAGTAGTGGAGATCATCTTAGTTATTCAGAATCCAAACTATTGATGGAAAAAGTATTAAGAGATAATTTATTGGCAGAAAACCAGGTTTTGACTAAGAAAAGTTCTCTATTGATGGTTTGTATCAGGGTATTGAGATCTTTATCACTGAATAAGAGGTTAGTATCATCTGCAAATAATATGGCTTTACATTTTTTTAAGTTGTCTACTAGATCATTAACATATACAAGGAACAGAAGGAGTCCAAGAATGGACCCCTGTACCCCATTGTATCAACGCTAAACACGGGTTATCTTTGCTGAGTTAAGAGATTTAACCCATGTTAGTGACTCACCGTGATGTATCAACGATTTCCTGGGTTAGTTGCCCTGGAAGTTAACCAGAAAAGTTAACCCAGCTTTTTCCTGGGTTAAAAAGCTGTGTTAAGCCTTCTCCTTGTCCGAAAATGGGGTGTAAATCCAATAATATTGATCAACAAGCAAACAAAATGCACTAAAAATGCTGTAAACAGAACAATCGTTGACAACTGGTGACGTCACGGCCGTGACGTCATCTGATGACGTCACTTGCTTGTCAGTTCGTGAAGGCAGAAAAAATGGCTCGTCCGAGAAATTGCTGCTGCACAAAATAATTGTTTAAAAATCGAATTTTAATGCAATCAATGTGAAATTTTTACACAGTGTTACCAACTAAATTCCCCAGCTTCGCTGTGAAGCGCATGAAGATATCTTTGACAGATTTTTTTCGCCAGCTCTCTGAAGTTGGTCATACAGAAAACTGTATAATCTCCGATTAGAGAGTTGTATAATAAAAACGGCTGAGTAGAATTTCATGCCGAGTTCAGCGAAGACGCTATGGGTATCCAGCAAGACACTGTAAAAATTTCAAGTGTGTATCTTCAAAACTGAGTGAGTTATTTCATTTTTACTGCAATGGAAATGGTTTTTACAAGCCTTTTTTTTTCCTGTGTTAAATGACGCTGTCATTTTCGGGAAACCCCCGGGAATCCCCGTCAAAATTGGGTTAAATGTCCCTCACAACAATAAAAAGATAACCTAAACCACTTTTTTGTTGATACATCACAAGCTAACACAATTTTGTAAAACCGGTTAACTAACACAGAAAATCACTAACACGGGTCAGAGTTAACCCACTCGTTTATACAATCCAGTACTGGGGAACGCCACAGCTTAAAGTACTAGAAAGTGAAGATATTTTGCTGTAATATGTGTATTGACTTCTATTGGATAAATAGCTAGAAAACCATTGAAGAGAGACGCCACGTATACCTAGATGATTGAGTTTCATTAATAGAATGCTATGGTCTAGAGTATCAAAGGCTTTGCTTAAGTCTAATAGAATTCCGATGCACCATTTCTTATTTGTTAAATATTTTACTATTCTATCCTGGAGTTCGGTTATTGCTTATTCTGTTGACATGTTTTTCCTGAAGCCATATTCAGCTGGGGATAGTATATTATGTTTGTTTAAGAAGTCTAATAGTCTGTTATATATCAAGCGTTCTAATATTTTGGAGAATGCAAGGAGAAGGGAGATGGGCCTATAATTTTCAATTTGGACAGGATTACCCTTTTTATAAATGGCTATTACTTTGGCAATTTTCATCCTTTGGGGGAAGACACCAGAAGACATTTAGAGATTAGCTATGTGTGTTTATGGAGCTGCAATATTGGAACATCTTTTAATTAAATTTATCGTGACCAGAACTAGTTTTGGGTTTTAATTGGCTAATGATGTTTTGAACTTCAGTGGGTGTTGCAGGACTTAAGTATAGGCTGTTCGCTAATGAAGGAGATGAGATTAGCTCAGAGGCAGTTTTTTCTGTTTGGGGTATATTTTCTGCAAGGGATGGTCCAATCTTCGTGAAATATTCATTTAGTCCATTTGCTGTTTCAGTGCTTCTTCTTCTTCTTCGGTTTAGTTTCCTCCGCTCAATCCGGAGAACCTCCTCCAAGGAGTAGCGTTGTGATTCTGTACTATCTGTAGTTCCTCTCCTCGTGAAGCTTCTGGCAAATTAGATTTGCTAGTTGATGCGCTTTATTTTCATTTTTAACTAATTTTACTACTACTGATACTGGTGTGCTGTATGGTATATTATTGTACAAGTTACTCTGAGCATTTCTTTTTTCATTTGCATTTACATTTTTGTGACACTGACTATAGCTATAGCTCCATTAACACACATAGCTATTGTGCTTGTTGTATACTTTATATTTCCATGATAGAGATTCTCAGGTGATGTTAGTTTCTCATTTTTCTTATTTAAGAGTTTATTGATGTTTTTCCAGGTCTTTTTGATATCATTTTTAGATTTTTCAAAAATGGCATTCCAATGATGATCTTTTGCTGTTTTGATACATTTATTGTAGATGGAATTATAAAGCTTGTAATTTTCTAGGTTTTTGGAATATATTTTAGTTTCTCTGGTTTTTATCATTTTAATGTACAGCCTTTCTTTGGTTTTCAGGGAAGTGAGAATTCCTCTTGTGATCCAGGGTTTGTCTTTGTGCTTGAATTTGTTAAATCTAACATTTTTCTCAGGAAGGTTATCGTTGACAAGCTTTGAGAATTTTTTTTCGAATAGATCATATGCCTCATTGACGTCATTAGTATCATTAGTAGAGGACCCCACCATAGATCCCGTGACCACTTGAGTGGGAGCAATTTTTGAATGTTGATCCAAGTTTATGAGGTCAAAACAAAAAAATTTGGCCGGGGCGCCCCTCCAGAAAGTGCGGGCTAACTCCACCAGGCGGCCATTTTCAAAATGGCCGCCGATAATCAATATTTTGTTGTATCTCGGCTTCTAATTGGTCTAGGATGATAATCTTTGGGTCAAAATATATGTTTTAAGGGTCAAGAAGTTCAATGGTCACCATTAGAATTGTCTATGACCACCACCAGGGGATAGAATAAGAAAATGTCTGAGAAAAATAGCTAAAATGCAATATATTCGGGCCGAAACCAAACACACACATGCAGAATCTGTGAAAATGAGCAAATTACAGTTAAATTGTTATATTTTCATACCTCCCAAAAATATATTTTGCAAAGGAGTCATATTGTCACTCATTAGCAGGAAAAGTACGAACCGCTTTGGGACCTCATAAAAATGCGCAAAATACATAAAACAAACTGAAACATGTCATCGTAAGTATGTGTCATTACCAAATGAACACTTAGTAATCATTGTCAGAGTCCTCATTTCTGTCATCTGTGCAGGTATCTTCAGGCTATCTACACTCTGCAATTTCCACCTGTGCATTAGAGTCACGAGATTCCCTGTCAGTGCAGGCTTGGAATAACGAAAAGAAGTGCATTTGTCCTTCGATGCATCATCAATTTTTCAAATAAAATGAATTATGGTCTGGTTTGTCAATGTTGAAGTAAAGGGGGATCAAGAAATTACCATTCAGAACATAAAATTCATGCAAATCCTAGGCCCTGGTGTTGTTGCCATGGACTTCTGTCTGAGGTTCTTCTATTACAGAGCGATTTTCTGACTGATTTTGTGTCCGTATTTGTATTGGATAGTGAAGAGAGAATGTCGTCTGGCATCTCTTTCTTGGCTCAAGGCCTAGGAAGTGGATCCGCGGTACAATGGTTAGCATGCCTGCCTTGTACATTTGAGGATGTGGATTCAAAGCCCGCTCCGGCTATGTCCAGTATGGTGAGTGTCGGTGAGCAGATTTATCTGGAATGGGCGTTATATAAAATCGTACTATATTGTTATTACAATATTATTGTCTTGCCAAAGGACTTCTGGTCATTCTGTGATTCCTTGCTAGTTGCCTTGTCCAATATGACCATCTTGCCACCATTCAAGAAAGCTGCAGTTGTGCCGCAGACAGAGTTTACATACAGTGGCACACTATCTTCAGCAACTTATTTTGAACAAGGGGACTGGTAGCTCAATGATGGTCTTCCTTTTTCTGAAATAAGCCACACATGCATTGACATTTTCATGACTTCAGCATCCTCTGAATCAACCACATCAGAGCTGAGATTGCCATTTTCCCCGAATCTGTCAGTCAGAAATGAAAAAGGGCAGAATATCATCTTCAATATGTCTGCATTTTCTGTTCCTGTGGAATATATCAGTTCTTTGTTACGAAAGGTTCTAGACAAAGCAGTTAGCTGCCTCTTCAGAAATATCAGAAGCCTTGTTACTTCAGGTGCCAAACAGCTCAATCTACTCAGCACGATGGGGAAAGCTATCTACTGCTCTATACTGAAGATGTCTCTGAACCAATTCACAGATTTCAAATGCATGAATATCAATCATTCACAATGTCAGATCAGTTTGGCTGCATGTGGATCTTCATATCACATAAAGCTTGTCTGACCAGGTATACGGTTCCATCTTGTTTGTTTGCCTATTCTGCTGATGGAACTGCTGTACGCCTGATCGACCTCATGTGAATTAGTGCTATGTGGCCACACCTCATCTGATAGGGCATCCCGGAGGAGAACATCCACCATTTTAGATTTCTAATTCTTCCTGAGGTTGTCAGTTATAAATGTTATGTATTTGCATCTATGATTCATCCCATCTTCAAATTCTACTTTTTTGTAATTCTTCATTCTCAGTTATTATACCTCAGATTTTGTATTTTTCCAGTCTGTGTAGAGGACAGATTATAGTTGAAGCACCTTTGTGAGTTTTATGCTCACATGAAATGATTTGCAGGAAGAGAATGATCTTTGCAGAACAAAAAAACTGCCTAGGGCCATCATTGCTTGTTGTTTAAAAATCTTCGCAAGACTGTCCTCAGTAGGTAGAGCAAATGGAGCACACTTAAATCTGTATGCCTTTCTGCAGCCAATCGGGTTCCACTGGCTTCCACTGTAATTATACACTTTTAAAATATTCACAGAGATCATTGGTCTGAAGCCTAACTGGTCATGATGAATAAAAAGTATGATATCCATAAAGATGCCGAGGTAACACACACACAAAAAACCTGTGAATGGATTCAGAAACATCTCCACAGAGCAGCAGATAGCTTTTCCAATCCTGTTGTGTAGATTGAGCTGTTTGGCAACTTAAGTAACAAGGGCAGGCTTCAATATTTCTGAAGAGGTAATTAACTGCTTTGTCTAGAACCTTTGGTAACACAGAACTGATATATTCCATAGGATCTAGCTGTAAGAATCTCGCTAAAGGAACAGAAGTGGCTGATCACAAATTTATGCAACCATATTGAAGCTGATACTGCTCTTTTTCATTTGCTAGCATATTCAGGGAAAATGGCAGTCTTGGGTCTGATGCATTTAATTCAGAGGATGCTGAAGTCATGAAAATGTCAATGCACATGTGGCTAACGGGGTCAGTGGTACACTGGGGCTTCAGAGAATGATGTAAACTCTGTCTGCGGCACAACTGCAGCTTTCTTCGATGGTGGCAAGATGTTCACATTGGACAAGGCAACTAGCAAGGAATCACAGAATAAACAGAAGTCCTTTGGCAAGACAATAATATAGTAATATAACAATATAGTATGATTTTATGTAACGCTCATTCGAGATAAATCTGCTCACCGGCGCTCACCATACTGAATGGCAATTGTACCTTATAGTGATAACCTCTGGACATAGCCGGAGCGGGCTTTGAACCCACATCCTCAAATGTACAAGGCAGGCATGCTAGCCATTGTACCGCGGAGCCACATCCTGGGCCTCTAGCTAAGAAAGAGATGCCAGACGACATTCTCTCTTCACTATCCAATACAAATACGGACACAAAATCAGTCAGAAAATCGCTCTGTAATAGAAGAACCTCAGACAGAAGTCCATGGCAACAACACCAGGGCCTAGGATTTGCATGAATTTTATGTTCTGAATGGTAATTTCTTGAACCCCCTTTACTTCAACATTGACAAACCAGACCATAATTCATTTTATTTGAAAAATTGATGATGCATCGAAGGACAAATGCACTTCTTTTCGTTATTCCAAGCCTGCACTGACAGAGAATCTCGTGACTCTAATGCACAGGTGGAAATTACAGAGTGTAGATAGCCTGAAGATAGCTGCACAGATGACAGAAATGAGGACTCTGACAATGATTACTAAGTGTTCAGTTGATAATGACACATACTTACGATGACATGTTTCAGTTTGTTTTATGTATTTTGCGCATTTTTATGAGGTCACAAACTCACAACGGTTTGTACCTTTTCCTGCTGATGAGTGACAATATGATTCCTTTGCACAATACAATTTTGGGAGGTATGAAAATATAAAAATTTTACTGTAATTTGCTCACTTTCACAGATTCTGCATGTGTGTGTTCGGTTTCGGCCCGAATATATTGTATTTTATCTATTTTTCTCATACATTTTCTTATTCTGCCCCCTGGTGGTGGTCATAGACAATTCTAATGGTGGCCATTGAACTTCTTGACTCCTAAAACATATATTTTGACCCAAAGATTATCCTCCTAGACCAACTAGAAGCCGAGATACAACAAAATATTGATTATCTGCGGCCATTTTGAAAATGGCCGCTTGGTGGAGTTAGCCCGCACTTTCTGGAGGGGCGCCCCGTCCAAAAATTTTTGTTTTGACCTCATAAACTTGGATCAACATTCAAAAATTGCTCACACTCAAGTGGTCACGGGATCTATGGTGGGGTCCTCTACTACATATAGATCATTCCAGTTGTATTCAGCTAGTTTATTATTTAGATTTTCAATAAGTTGATAATTTATTAACCGATATGTGATGTATTTTGGGAGATAAGATTCATGACTAGTTTTGATGACAATAAAATTTGAAAAATGATCGCTTATATCAGTTATGAGTGTTCCTGCTAGGCATTTTGAGTTATCTATGTTAGTATATATATGATCAATGAGTGTGGATGATTTGTCAGTAATACGAGTCGGCATGGTGATTTTTGGAATGATGTTGTTAATGAGCATTTGATCAAGGAATTCAGTTGTGAGATGATGGCTTGAGTATTCAAGCAAGTCTATGTTCAAGTCACCCGCTATAATGACACCCTTATTTTCTCTTTTTATAACATTTATTTTTTCATTTAAACATTGGGTGAGTTCTGCAACAGAATTAAAACTTGGTGATCTATAGATTATACAAATTACAATGTTCAGAGCATTTAAGTCGATAAATAAACCATCAAATTTATCAGTTATGTGATCATCAAATGAAAGATCATGTCTTATAGTATGTTGGAGACAGTCTTTAAAAATGCAGCCAAGCCACCACCTTCCTTATCTGATTTCTTGTGTTTGAATATTGGAACATAATTATCAAAGGCAACCAATTGTGACAAATTGTCATCGAGACATGTTTCACAGAAGGTGATAATATCAAAATCTATTCCAACATCACAAGAACTCTTAAATAATGCCTGAAACTGACTAACATGCTTTGCAAGACTACGTGCATTTGAATTGAAAATTGATAATGTTTTCTCTGCCTTTACTGCATCATTTACGATATTCAGCGTAGATGTTTCGTAGTATTTTGATTCAGAAATTATTTGAAATGTTTCAGAGTCATCAGTTTCAGCCACTATATCAGAAAGAGATTTTTCTTTTCCTAGGACATCCATTTTATAATGACACAGCATAACATCCACATCAGTAGTATACACAAAGGACACAGTTGGAAACAGTTTGGATAAAAATTGACAAAGTAAGATCATGATAACCACTCAAAGTATTTGAAGTGAAATGTACTTGAAATTAATTTTGATAATAATATCATAATGTAGATCCTCTGCAACAGTGTTATGATGAATACATAAAATAGGAACTCTTCAAGATTTACGACCGTCAGCAATGGGTGAGTGATATGCTTGTAAATTGTGAAATTGGGAAGTTGATGAATGAAGTGACAGTGAAAAGTGCACATGAGGTGAGATATATGACAGTTATGAAATGGAGCTCAATGATCACATTCTTGTGTTGTTAACAGCTGATTGTATACCATGGTAGTTTGAGATTAACAGGCATTCTTTAGGCGAAAATAAACTATGACAAAACACACAAATCGAAACAGAAACAATCAAGTAGTGATATTTAAACAGACAGTTTTCAATGTTTTCATCAGCTTAGTTTAGGACCATAACAGTTCAATCAGTCAGATATCAGCTGATTCAATTGTTAGCAGAAGCAAGCATGCAATATTTTAGTCATAATTCTAAAATTTACTAAAAAAAATATTAAGGTAACTGGAGATTTGAATTATATATTTATGCTATGGTTATACATTGTCTGCTATATGAAATAGCTAATTTATATATATATATATATCTGAAACACATGCTACTTGAGCTACAGCAAACTGAACAAAGGTGGACAGTTACACATGCAAAAGATATTATACAAAGTCAATAGAAAATAAATAATAATAAGCAGTTTCAGACATTGCAAATATTAATATTGTTTTTAGCAGTTGTAGCGAATAAGCATACATATTGCAAATATTATTATCATTATTTTTTTTAGCCGTGTAACAAATAAGCATTGATCCCTGTTATTAGAATATAAGACGGATTAGCAACAGTTCACCAGCGCACAAAATACTTAGTTTTCTTTTTTAAATATAAACCTCACAAGATTTTTAGGCAGTGCAGAGCAGGCATGATTGCAAATATTCAAAATTGATAAACCATACAAACACATGGGAAGATATTTTCATTGACAGACTCCAAAACAATCTATGCACAAACAGCAGGGGGACATTTAAGATAGTCTTATTAATCGTACAGCAACACGGTCTCAGTCACCTTGGCTATCAATTGATATTTCCTCCAAAATAATGTTTTGACATTTTCAAGAATCTTCACGGGCCTTCTAGTTAAATGTTAATTTAGGAAGTTATTTACAAATGAAGTGTAGTTTTCAAGGAAAGCTAACTGATATTAACTTTTATAGAATAATCATTATGCACAATGTCAGCAATTTGATTAGAGCTTTTGTAGGGCATCTTTGGTGCAGTCTTTGAACAATTGGCTCTAGAGACCTGGAACTTGGCCAAAAATGTGCGAGCAACTTGCCTAATCATTGGCAATAGATAGTTTAGCCCTAACTGGTCAGGATTTTTTAGTTATAAGTGTGACTTTAATGACAGTCAAAAAACATTATAGCTGTGTTTATCACCTCAATACAGATCAGCAGAGCATTGGGACCCTTGGACATGAAAGTGCAGTGATAGCTGAGTGTTTGACCTACCCAACACAAACTTAAAAAGGCATTTCTGGAGCGAAAAATTTTCAAATTTTTTTCAGCTGAAATTTCAAGGTTTTCAAATTTTGACCCACAGACATGTGTCTAAGCATGCCCAGCTTCCAACTTTGTACGACCTCACTGTTGGAAATCAATAAATTACAAATATTTAGAGAAATTTTACTCATACTTTCATAAACCAACCTCACCTGCAAAAAAAGTTAGGTTTGATCAGCAAATATTCCGGCGCCAGTCCCACCCTAGTAAGAGCACAGTGTGCTTCTCATGCTCTTCAAGTTATTATCCCTTGTTCTTTTAAAAATTGATTACTAGCATGAGTAATTGGATGATCAGCAATGAATGAAGGTTTTATTGCTGCAATACACCCAAAAATGTTTATGCAAGTCCCAAAGAAATAATTTTGATTATTACCCTTCATGTGCTTATATTCGAATGCACTATTGATTGATTACTTCATGTTGTTCCATAACCCCAATGTAACAAACCTCCTGATGGGCCTACAAGCCACCTACATATGACCTGCATGTTGTTATGTTCACCTGTGTGTGACAGGCAGGTGAATATGAATATGTTGTTGACTGATCAGTCAATATCACATGTGTTATTCACCTCTCTGGAAGATGCATTTGCCCAAAGAAAAAAGTTTCCAGAAAAAAAAATTAATTTTTCCAAAAAACACCATTTCCAAAAAAAACGTTCTCTCTCAAAAAAAAATTCTAAAACCAATTTTTCCCCCTAAACTTTTTTTTTCCCAAAGGCTTGTAGCACGGGAATGTGTACATTCACCTTCGGTGTGCTTCTAGAGCTTATATGTTTTTCAATATTAATCTTTATTTCTTGGAAATTGCATCAGTTGATAGCTTGTTTCATAACAGTCAATTTGATATATAGTTTGTTTAGGGTCCTATTGTTCTTAGGATCCGACTTGGCAATTTAGAGTAAAAAACAGGGGAAATTTTACATTTTATAGGGACACGTCGCTAAAAGGGGGTCAATAAAGAGACTGGAAAATATTTCCAAGCTGTACCAATTGGAATTACTCACAATATAACAGAAATACATGCTAGTCTATGACGAAAAGCAATGATAAAGAAACTGCGTATATTTGGTTCCAAAACATCTCTATGTTTATCCTTTCATTGAATACATTTTTAAAAAATTCAAAAATCAACTATGATATATATGTTACCAAATAAAAATAAGTTGTTTGTTGGACTGTTTAAATGTTGTTTTGAAATAGCCATATGGTGTATAGCAGAACTATATCATCAGTACACATATCCGCTTTGGAGATCACCCCATCACCATTGCCTTTCTTGACTGCAGCCAAATGTTACAGAGTACGGTAATTTCGCATATGGCTGTGAACAACACCCATAAACCTGTTTCATTAAGGTTTTTCTCATAATATGATGCCGTATTATAAGATTAAAAGGTTTGTGCAGTATGGGGAACCTGGTGCATCCAGACTCCCAACAGTGGATCATAGTGCCATGTTCCAGAGTATGTTACATTTCTGTTCCTCACAAAACTTGCAACAGCAGAAACATACCAATGATTCAAGGGAGCTGTTTATGATATGTTAGAAGTTGTATTACCTGGTCATATTTCAGGCCTATGTTTTACAGTAGACGAATCTCAAGTGCTTACAAATGCCTTACATTCAGCTGTTTTCAGAGCGTCAATGATGTCATTGGAGGTGTTGCTGCTATCTCCAACATTGAAATAAGCTGAGTTTTCATTGACACTCAGTGATGTGTATAAAATCCCAGTGACATGTATCACTGCTATGCTAAAAGATAGAGCAGACGGGCTGTGAGTCAGAATCAGTGCAGTAGATGTGTCATAATTCTGAGACATTGCTCTGTTGATGAAGTGTTGAGATATTCTGCACAATAAAAGCCTGTCCACAAGAACTTGGGGGACTGGTTCAGATTTCGTTTGTGTGTTTTTGATATATTTTGCGGGTTGAGAAAAGTCTGTTTTCTTTGGGTAGTGTTGGGGCCTGGGGGGTTGAAAGTGTGTGTTTGTTTTTTTAGGGGGGGGGATTTGTTTTGCGGGGGATGTGTCTTTGCAGGGGGGTACTGGCTGTGGAAATTGTGCTTTTTTTGGGGGGAGGGGGTTGCATGGGGGTCGGACTGAAACTAAAAGCCATCTTACAACAATTTTCATTTCTACATGTGTGACTCCATTATGGCATCATGTCAATTTCAAAAGCATATATATATAATATGATCTTTTTTCTGTTAGTAGTTTTGTAAACTGTCCAATTCATCTTGCTGATGTTTCTTTTGTGTGAAACCAGAAACAATAATTATAATCCTACATGATTTACTGATTATTACAGTTTGGTAAAACTGTGAAATGTTTGGGATTTAGTTTGCTCTCTTGCCCTGACATTCATTGAGAAGCGTGTGAGGTCATTGTGAGACTAATTACTCATATGTTTTCACATGGTATGTATAGGCTATGAGTCAGTCACACGTTTATGAGTAATAACAAGCACAGGCATTTAGCATGCCAAGTATAGGGACTGACATCACAGGCAGCATGGAAGATCATTTCTTGTAAGCACTTGAAGTTCGTCTACTGTAAACTGGTTTTTTGAATGTGTTTGATAACAGGTCGAGTTATGATATATGGAAAAATACATCACGTTTTTGCGTACGTCCCGGCATCTAAAAAATCTAAAGGACAGAACTAGCACCGAATCATGTCATATCATAGAGTATACTGTTGTTTGACAGCCACAAAAGGGGGGAGGGGGTTGCATGGGGCCGGACTGAAACTAAAAGCCATCTTACAACAATTTTCATTTCTACATGTGTGACTCCATTATGGCATCATGTCAATTTCAAAAGCATATATATATAATATGATCTTTTTTCTGTTAGTAGTTTTGTAAACTGTCCAATTCATCTTGCTGATGTTTCTTTTGTGTGAAACCAGAAACAATAAATATAATCCTACACGATTTACTGATTATTACAATTTGGTAAAACTGTGAAATGTTTGGGATTTAGTTTGCTCCCTTGCCCTGACATTCATTGAGAAGCGTGTGAGGTCATTGTGAGACTAATTACTCATATGTTTTCGCATGGTATGTATAGGCTATGAGTCAGTCACACGTTTATGAATAATAACAAGCACAGGCATTTAGCATGCCAAGTATAGGGACTGACATCACAGGCAGCATGGAAGATCATTTCTTGTAAGCACTTGAAGTTTGTCTACTGTAAACTGGTTCTTTGAATGTGTTTGATAACAGGTCGAGTTATGATATATGGAAAAATACATCACGTTTTTGCGTACGTCCCGGCATCTAAAAAATCTAAAGGACAGAACTAGCACCGAATCATGTCATATCATAGAGTATACTGTTGTTTGACAGCCACAAAAGGGTATTGCCTTGAACAGTTCAAGCATTTGCTAAAATTACCACAATACTCTCTCAATGTCTAAGCCACAGTACGTCACGTTCTGGCGTACGTCCCATTTTTGGGCCTCACATATTTGACAAGATATTGAAAGATGCTGTGGAGAGTTATTAGTTTCGGGGACGTAGACATACCCAAAAGACCAAGCACTGGTAATAAAAGGATTTTTGTATTGCAGGCCTGAGGAAAAGTCTATGTCTTGAGTTTGAAAAATTGTAGAATACGCTATGTTTTGTAGTACTTAACAATGAGAGTAGACATGTATATCAACACATAGGAGGTATTAAACTCTGAAACATAGCTGGTTAGTACCCAGGATGGTCCTCTTTGAAATGGTGTTTAATACTGAATATTACAAGACAATTTTTTTTCCAACCCATGGTGGCCAGAATCTGTACGTATTCCCATGCTACAAGCCCAAATTGTGTTTGTTATGAACAAAACAATTGTGGACTTCAGTTTTGGTCAATATCAGATTTTACCGACCTGACCTGGTGATATTCGCCTTGAATATCACCAGTCAGGTCCGTAACACCTGATATTGACCTCAACCGAAGTCCATAATTGTATAATGTAGATGAATCACTGTCAAACGGAACAAAGGTCATTCTCAAATTTAGGAACAAATTACCTTGAATATTTTTGGTAACAGAGTGGACAATTGAGGGGAAAAAAACCAGTAACAACCACCACATAAAAAAAATTTAAGTATTCTTTTCGAACATAATCCCACAGGATTAGACTGTAAGGTTCAAATATAGATTCCAACAGCTAGTATTTAAAGGAATATTATAGATGTCTATACTCTCAATTAATGCAGTTTGATGAGTTGTTGTTCACACTGAACAACAAATAATAAGCTAATTTCTTCATGCAGTAGGAATTTATATTTGAAACAAAGTTTTATTTGAACCAATATTTGCCTATCTACAGTTTGTAAAGTAAAGCATAGGACAGGCGTTTGATCATAGAAGTGTACTACGTGAATGCTGACTTTGTGACATTATGTGCTTTCAGCTGAAATATGTAGACGTCACCGCAGCGCCCCCAATGGTTTATAATCGCGCCAAGCTAAACAACAAGATCAAGTGAAGATATAAGTACATACAGGGCAATTGTGGCACTGGCAAACTACTAAACTGCTGTCAATTGCTGTGCTGGCAATTAAACAGAAGTTACAGTCCTTGTCATACTTACGTGTAATCTCAAGTTTTTTTGTTATGCTGTTGAACTGTGATGTCAGAGATGACTCTATTCTAGCAGTGCAATATATGTAAATTAACTACAAGCTGTGATGTCATTTCAAACTGGGTCAGATTCCCCAGCTTCTAGCCAATGTTGATCCTCCTGAACTGAGCGTCACAGTTTCAACACAGTGTCAGAGTAGGGTCAAAATTTGGTAAGTCTGAAATTCTTGTCTCCAGTGTTTAACAATAATTTATGATGACAGGAAGGCAAAGGCAGGACTTCTGGTTGTTATTTGTCATAGACTAGGATATTAGCAAAAATTGTATCACAAAAAATATGTCACAGGTTACTTTTGTCCCATCCAAAAACAGCGTTGAAGTGGCCAACCCCCTGAAAATGGCCTGTCTCCACCAACATTTTCTTTGAAAGATCGCATCACAAAAACTGGTACAGAATCCTGATTAAATTAAACTCTTCCATACATTGAGACTTGACTATCACCCTTCTAAAATCTAGTTACCAAGAGCTGAAATAATATTCTGTATAAGAGCAGGAGATTGTTGTGTCAATGTCCCCAATATTGCGTCAGTAGCATCACACCAGATTTGTTTCTTAATAAAAAGAAAGGGACACACATTCGGTGACAAAACCTTGTGTCTGATGTTGTCTGAGAACCCTAGAAAATGACTGCACTATCTGTAGCTCTGCATCTTTTATGTAAACCACAATATTTGAGTATTGCTGTTGGCATGTCAGTTGTCCTATCTTAATTTGTCATTAGCAAACGCCTTTCTGCTCTATTTTGACAGCATATTTCTGGGCCAGAATCACTGTGAACATGTTTCGGATGTTCATAAGTACATTGCATGCACATTTTCCCAGACTGCTAGTTTTGCACTGGTCCCAGCAAATATTTTTACCTTAATTATCATTAGCATCACGCTGTCATTAGCATCATGTCAAAAATGACTTATTGCCTTTAACTCACTAAAATTTATGTTGCAGGTCACTGCAGTTGAAATTGGTTGAATATGTTTTATCAATAAATGTTTCAACAGACATGCTTAGTATGAAGTTTGATGCTCCTCTGAAGTTACTAATCAAATATGGGGTGCCAATGACATTTTATCATTGTCTAGCATCTGAAATATGGTTCAGCAGTGACATTGGGCACTTGAGGGAGTAGTGGAGATCATCTTCGTTATTCAGAATCCAAACTATTGGTGAAAATAGTATTTTTGTTTCTGTTCGTAAATTTCTGGTTCAAGAAAATGTTCTATCTCAATAACTATCGGTCATAGAGACCTGAAATATAGTTTAATGTGTAGAACAGCCACTTTCGCATACGTTGGTAATACATTCTTCAACTCTATGTGGTGCGATTTCAAGTTATAGACGTGATGCTAATGACACAAATATTTGGTATTTTAATTGACCAAAATGCAGTATCTCAAACATAATTGGGCGAGAGACCTGAAACTTGGCCCAAAACCTGCATGCCACTTTCCTAATCACTGGTAATTGATTATTTAGCCCTAAGTGGTCAGGATTGTTTAGTTACAAGTGTGAATTTTGAGCGAGTCAAAAAAACATTACAGCTGTATTTATCATATCAGTACAGATCACCAGAGCATTGGGACCCTTGGACATGAAAGTGCAGTGATAGCTGACAGTTTGACCTACCCAATGCCAACTTAAATAGGCATTTCTGGACCGAAAAATGTTCACATTTTTTTCAGCTGAAATTTCAAGGTTTTCAAATTTTGACCCAGTAAGAGTTTTATCAGGGATAGCCCCTACAACTACGTCATCACAGCTTGATAGCCAATGGGCTGACAGTAAACTACGCATCACAGTTCAAACATTGATATATTGAAGGAAGCATTACATTTGTGATCCCAATGATATATCACAGCGAACACCAGTCTAATCCTACCAAATGGCAGCTTTGTGAGCATTCACAGTAGACAACTATTATAATCCCCACATAGTTGTTTGATTAATCTACAAACTTGCTAACTTACAACTTTAAACTTTTATGGAAGTTGGTATAAACAGAAGGCTTTGACAATTTCTTTGTAAACACATGGCTTATGTTATGTATATTTGTTCTGGCAGGCCATTGGCTGAGAGGCTGTGATTTCAAACTTGCATGGGTTTTCCTAGACCCAATTTTCACTCTGACACTGAGTTGAAACTGTGATGCTCAGTTTGGTGGATTCGCATTGGTTAGAAGCTGGGGAATCTGACCCAGTTTGAAATGACATCACAGCTTGTAGTTAATTTACATATAATGCAATGCTAGAATAGAGTCATCTCTGACATCACAGTTCAACAGCATAGAAAAGAACTTGAGATTCCACGTAAATATGACAAGGACTGTAACACCTCAATTAAAGTGAAATCAGGCAATGACAGCAGATCAACCATTTGATACAAAGGTGTGAAAGTGGATTGCAATCGAAGTGATAGCTGCGTTCACTGACAGTCTCTCAGACCTGAGTGAGCAATTAAGTGGTGTTGAATAGCCATGAATCAACCATTAATCCCATCTAGTTTACGCTGTATGAGCATTTCTAATCAATTTAAATAAACTGGTATTGTTTTGGTGTTTTTTGAAAATTTGTTTGTAAGCTGTGCCAGGCCTATATCTGGGTGCATGCCTATAGCCCTACTATACATCCACAGAAGGATAATAAGAATAGAATAAAGATAACAATACAATTTGTTATATGTATCTGTAGATTACTACTCTTGAAAAAAACAGGCTTTTAGTGCCCTGTGTCCAGGCTAGGTTGCAGTTATATTACCTCCAAATCTGGTAATTATCTTTAGAATAGAATCATAAATATAGTTTCGATAGGATTCTTAAATCATCCTATTCCTGTCCAGAAGAAGTTAATTATGTGTAAGTCATTTATTTCATGCTGTGACTTTAAGCTGCTGTATTAAAGGTCCAAAGGTCTGATGGATGTAAAGTGCGCCTGCTTAACTCAAAATTAAGCGAGGGTAGACATGTGACCGCACTTAAACCATGAAAACCAGCTGGCCGCTCAAAAAATCAGCTGGCTAGCTGCTCAGCTGGGGAACTCACCAGGGATGGCTGGCTGACCAAACTAGTGGCTGGTTGTGGCAAGCTGCCATTTGAATAAATTGTTCTTAGCAGATGCCACACTTTCCATGGGTGAGGTCACTGTAACCTGATTTCAATGTGCTGTAGTGACATCACTGATGTTCTCAAGCAGTTAAAAGCAGTCGCTTGTGTTTCCTAGGGGGTGCTGCGTAATTGAGATTACTTGTGACAAGGGCTGTCATTGTGTCTCCCTTGGAACAAATTCTATGCACTTGCAGTTTCCTTGTCTTCTTCCTGAATCTTCCATCACGATTGCATACCATTAACATAAGAACAAGCGCATGTGCTGAAGACAAAACATTTGGTACCTTAAAGTTAAAATGTGGGAAATTCATATGCATATAATGACCTCTTGTGGATATTACATTACTAGAAATTTGGAAATACCAATACAGACTGGCTCTGCCTTATGACGTCACTGACAGCTAGGATGAGCGGGTTTTCTGCAGAGTCTGTCATTTTATGTAATCTCAAACAAAATGTACAGTCAGTCCAGGTGAATGCTTGTGATTCTAATATTTGTATCTGATACACCTATTTAAGGTGGCAATGATCGTCTAGGTAGTCAATTTCAAAAGATATCACCCGTTCAAGCCCAAACATTTTCATATCATATTATTCCATTGTCATCCATCCGGTTACTGATAATAATAATATGGTTGAATCATTAAAATTTTAATCGTGAATCAAGATATATTGCATTTTATTCCATGACTAGCTATGTATTGTCCCTAATAACACTCAAATCGGCCAGGGAAATAACTCCTGTAGATTTCTTTGCAATTTATCTTGGTCGTCATGGTATTTCATAATTATTTTCCCTTGTTTTTCCCTTGTATTTTCCCTCCTGCAATTGTAATCCTGTGATGTTTTAAACAATGGACATGACATCCAAATCCCATTGTTTGCACTATATTTTCCTTTGTGACATCATCAGGGTGGCAGGACTGGTGATGACATTATAATGCCATTGTTAAAAATAGCAACCTTGATGGCTTTGTTATTTTGGGTTGAAACAGCCTGACAGTTGATAAACATTCATGGGAGGTCATAGAATAAAACATTATAACATAGATTGTTCTATAATGACCCTCGTAGGGAGAATACTCACAAAACAATCAATGTAATAATATATAAATATCTATTACGTCTATTTGACTTCTATTACATTTGTTTGACAAGTTTTAATTACGTAAAATGAAATAGAAGTCAAAAGCAATGTAAACTTTTATTTTCTTCTAAGTGGTGGCATTCACGATAGCACCAGCTATTGCAAAGAGCATGTTTCCTGAAAATATAAATGTACATATTTTGTACTTGCTGAACTAAAATTTAATTTGTTGAGTAAATTTTATCTGTCTGTCTGTCTATTGCTCATTCTTTTTCAGCCAATACAGGAGAATAGAAGAGAAGATTGACAATTTGACCAAACTCAACGTTGAACGAGAGGCCAAAGAGATTTTGCAAATCATAGAAGAAGGAGAAATCATTTACCCAACACAAGGACCTTCCATAATGAAGAAGCTAGTTGGTAAAACCGATGAACTATATCTGGAACCCTCATTTGCCAACTTGATCAAGGTATGTTGTACAGTTAGTCATAGCATATGTGAGTGCAAGAAATGTCTCAAGCACTTTTTTTTTTTTGTAGACACAGTTTACAAAGTTGGTCAAGGTTGGGGGCAAAATAGGTCATTCACCATTTCTAGTTCTGAATTTATGTATAGGTGGCATCTCAAAGCAATAGTAGCTGTGTCGGAATCCCTTTTGCCTTTGAGCAAGGTGATTTTGGTGTTGTTGACCATTCCAAGTGTAACATCTTAATTGTAGTGTGGTTGTAGATATATGATGGAGGCAGGTGCCCAGTTATAAATCCCTTTTATTCGAGATTACAAAATACATGCTTTCAGCAAAAGAACCTGAATGAAACTGCCAAGAGAGATATATGGGCTCTCTCTAGATCACTTTGGCTTCAACCAAACAGAGGCACTTGCCTCTCAGCAAGGATATTTAGAAATAGGTGCTCTGAATCGTTGCTGGTTCAGTTTCTAATAAACAGATTTAACATAATATTATGAGAACAAAATAGAGATAAAATCGATTACACAAGGAACCCAATTTTTAAAATGAGTGTGTTTGTTGCATGGGCTGATTTTTGTGGTCAATTAGTGATTCTGTTCTTAAGAACACAGTTTGTAAAGGTGTGTTGTTGGTTAGAATCATATAGATCAGGGGATTATAACTGGTTACCAACTGGCATGATATACAGAGCCAGTGAAGGGGCTGGATTATCATTAACTGTTGGTCACAGGATTTCATTTCATTTACATATAAACCAGGTGGAATGTCAATAGGTGGCCTTCCGCAAAGACATAAATAGCCTACCCCCCTATCTTTATGCCACATAATCACTGTCTCAATATGGAGAAAGGCATATTTGGCTTGATGGAGCTAAGTTCATAAGGAGAAATGTAGGCCTAATGGGAAAGGGGTTTTCATAGTCAAGATTGAATAGAGTGCTAAAAAGGAACATTCCAATTGTTAACTATGGTCAGTGTAGTCCTCTGAGGAGAGTCCTTTTAAAAATCTCTGACCATTTAATGAAAAAACAAACCTGTGACTTGATGCATCATTTCTATATATAAAATAGTAATTGGTGATAAGTATAAATGGGATGATAATGAGCAGTACTACAAACACTGTACTTCCTCTATCAATGAGTTGCGTTCAGAGATTTCCCAACCAATAATGTTTGTACCAATCATTATTATCCCTATTTTGCTGTACCAGCTGTTAGGGCAAGGTTCTTTGAGTCGGACACCTATATTCTGTGCATTTAAAAAAATTGATATATTGCTTGGTCTATGGGTTATTGATTGTCAACCAGGGTCTCAAATTAAAGGTTTTTACTAAATCTAACAGAAAATTGACAATTGGGACAGCACAGGAACTAAATTAGCGGCTAAATTTCTGAAATAAAAAATGACATAGGGTATCTTTGAGTCGGACAGTTGTGTTCTAAAAACATGAATCAAAGATACAGGTGCTTTAGAGTCTTCCCTTCAATTCAAAAAGCCAATATTAGAGCACAGAATAGGTTAAACTTACTCCTAACTGAATGAAAAAAAAACCTGAAGTCACATCAATATCATAGGCCAGTAAGAAGAAAACTGCAAAGGCAGTACTAAGAATAAAGACTTTTGGAAGGCCGTTAAACCAATTTTCTCAAAAACAAAGACAAAATGTGATGATATTCCTCTACGAGAGGATGGTAAAATCATCACAGATCTTAATGAAGTTTGTCATATTTTCAATAAGTTCTTTAGTGAGATAGGATCACAAATAGGCACTTGCGAAAATAACCATCGGCCTGTGGAGGAAATCATATCTGGCTATGACAGCCACCCTAGCGTAAATGTGATAAGGTCCAAAATAGCTGAAACCAATCAAAATTTTGAATTCTCTGAAATAACTGAACATGATGTTCACAAAGTGATAGCAAAACTGTCATCTAAAAAAGCATCCGTTAAATTACCCGTTAAATTTATTAAGATGACAAGTAGATCCCTTGTAAAACCAATAAAACAATTAGCAAACAAGTGTATACAACAGAGCGAGTTCCCAGATAGGATGAAAATAGCTAATATAACTCCACTATACAAGAAAAAGGATAAACTGAATAAAGATAACTACCCATCAGTTAACTTACTTATTTCCCTCTCAAAAATTCTAGAAAAGCTGCTTGCGAATCAATTATATAAACACATGGAATCTTCTTTCCATGATTACTTATCAGGCTTCAGGAAGGGTCATGGCTGTCATGATATACTTACCCGTCTGGCCGAAGACTGGCGTCATGCACTTGATAATGGCAATACTGTTGGAATAGTTGCCATAGACTTGTCAAAAGCATTTGACTGTATGCCTCATGGCCTCCTAAGTTACATGCATATGGTTGCAATATGAATGTCTGCAAACTTATGAAATCATACTTGGTTGATAGAAAACAAAGGGTTAAAATTGGTGAAACCTCATCTGGTGGACCAATAGCACCAAAGGCGTCCCACAAGGATCTATTTTAGGGCCGTTACTATTCCACTCCTTTATAAATGACTTTCTTTTCCATGAAATTAAGTCTAAGGTATATAACTATGCAGATGATAATACCCTTAGCTACACAGGCAAGGACATAAATGAGATAAAACATAATCTTCAAGCTGACTGTACATTGGCTATGAAACGTTTTAATGACAATAGTATGAAAGCTAATGCTAATAAATTTCAATTGATGTTCCTCAACCGCCGCCAATCATTCATTGGAGAAACACTTGAATTTCAAGGTTATGACATAAAAGCCTCCCCGTGATAACTATTCTCGGTATAGAATTTGATGAGAAGCTTAAATTTGAATGTCAAATTGATGAAATATGCAACCAAACAAGTAAACAAATAAATGCCCTAAAAGGCAGTGCAGAAAAGTTGTATACAACAGCTATGTACAAAGTAATTTTAACTACTGTCCAACAGTATGGATGTTTGCATGTAAAATGAATATGGATAAACTAGAAAAAACCAATAAAAGAGCACTACGATTTGTTGTGAATGATAACGATGCAGATTATGACAATATATGCCGAGAGGTAAAAATATTGAATGTAAAACGGGGATGCATAAAGACGGCAGCTATTCTGATGTATAAAGTGAAGAATAGAAGTGTTCCAAAATACATTCAAGAACTATTCAAGCGTAGACACTCAGTTTATGATATTAGAGATAATGACCTGTTTAACATACCAAGCTTTAAAACTGTAGGTTATGGGAAGAAATGTCATCGATACTATGGGGCCAAATTGTGGTCTGTTATTCCCAAAGAAATAAAAGATAAACCTTCTATAAAATGCTTCAAAGATGCTTTGACAATCTGGTTACATAATAGTGAGAATGTTTCTTGTGTAGATTTTGAATGTCAGTTTGCCAGGAAATAAGTCAATGACAATATTATGTGTTTTATTTCTCGAATATGTGCTGCTTAAAGCTTAAATGAATGTAATCTCCTGGTGCTATATGTATGTATGATGATGGTGCCTCACCAAAATGTGCTATGTGTACAGAGTCCGCGAAAAGTGCTTTTGTCATGCAGGACATTCGGGCAGGTAGATCTTGAATGTTACCTACCCGAATGAAATCCTGTCTACCCGAATATAATCCTGTCAGCCCTAAATTCCAATTTTACAAATTCAACTTTGATTTTAAAGTTACTCAAAACTTCTTTAAAAAAGATACAGCCTGCTGACTCATTGCTCTCAAGCAACTTAAAAGCCTTAAACATGTATTTATAAGCCTACAAAATTTCAAAATTCTGTATTGAATATACATGTAATGATATTTAATTGGACCAGCTAGGGCCTATTTCATATTGATTATATTTTATTTCTAGGTCATTAGCTGTCTATTATTGTCGTGGTATATATAAATCACTAGGCATTACTACAGAAAAAACAACAACACCAGAACCCCTTCTATGATTCTATGATGTGCACTTTACTGTTGCAACCTTGCAGGACCTCAAATCTTGGACATGGGAGGATACATGTATGCTAAATATTGCTAATTGCAATTTGCTGAGCTGTTGACTGTTCTTTTGTTTAATTGGAATCCATTTAACACCTCGGTTCCCAATTTCAGTCATTGATGTTTTCAATTGCACTGGCGATTTCAAAGGCCAGTAATTGCATTGGTTGCTGAATCAGCTTATTGCCATTGGCTCTCCAGCTAACCTATCGGACATCTGGGCAGGCAACCACTCTATTTTTGCCGGCCACACGCTATTTTTGCCAGTTTTGACCGGCAAACCGGCACTTTTCGCGGACTCTGTATGTGTATATATATAATAGATATAGAATAGATAGAAAATCAGTTTTTATGATTTGTTATACTTAATTATATGTACTTTTAATTTTCATGTTTATAATATTACTTGTCGTACAGAAGCAACTGCTTTTATCCTTGCATATCTTTGTATTGTGATTGATTGAATACGACGTTAAATAAAATTTTACCTACCTACCTACCTAAAAAATACCTCAAACATGACAAAATTCTGTAAAAATTCACAAATTTCTGACACAAAATTGAGAGAAAAACGGGTTTTTTACCCTATCTATAGAGCCGTGAAAAACACACTTTCGTTGTTCATATCATGCTGATACTTCTGGCATAGGTAAAGGACATCTTGGGCTACAAATTGGTACCAAATATACTAGTATACCAGCTCACAATTAGCCTCTGGAGCACCACAAAAAGTGTCCGACTCAAGGTTACCTTCTCTAAGTGTCCGACTCAAAGAACATTACCCTATGATTAGCTTGGTGGAGCCTTTCTTGTATTAAAAGGAATTTATTCAGAATGTCATGGGAGATTTTTAGCTCTTGCCCAGTAGTTTTTTAAGGCTAGTCTCTGTCTTGATTTTAGGAGAAAACTACCTGTCTCTGCATAAACTGCCAGTGTTAGTGTTTGACGCAGGACCTTAAATTATTTGGTTTTACACTCTG
The DNA here is from genome assembly GCA_026936325.1 of Platynereis dumerilii. Taxonomy (NCBI): domain Eukaryota; kingdom Metazoa; phylum Annelida; class Polychaeta; order Phyllodocida; family Nereididae; genus Platynereis; species Platynereis dumerilii. The sequence goes on from JAPTHN010000018.1 coordinate 14,289,567, forward strand.
TAGTGTTACTCCAATAATCACCAATATTTTTCATACGAACGACACAGCAGGACCAGTGGCATAACCAGCAGGGGAGGGGGGTGAGGCACAGAAGTAGGGGGCTGGAAGCTACAGCGGCCCCCCCCCAAAGTGATCTTTCGGCAGAAAATTTTGTGAATTTAGCATTTTTGCTCTATCTGCCTTATCCCTGCACATACGCTCGTCTACATGCCCATAAGATGGACAAAATTTAACCAGAAAGATAACAATACTTTATTCGAGTAAAATTTTGCAGAAGGTAAAAATGATTGTTTGACTGTCTTGTGCATCAGCTTGATGCTGCCAGGGGCATAATTTGCTTGAGCCGGTCATGGACTTTGACGTCTTACACTAAGGATGCGATTTTGCACTTGGATTGTTATGCAATTTTTACCTTCCCTATGATAGCTGTATCTGGAAGAAGCGTATTGGTGATAAGTACTCTGTGTAGATGGAATAATGAATATGACCAGTGCTGTCCTCTAAGTCTGGTTCTTGTTTCTCAGATGATTAGATATGATAGCAAAAAGATGACATGATACATCACTCCATAAAAAATAGTAATTGTTTATAAGTATAGGTGGAATAATAAGTATGATGATCAGTGTAGTCCTCTCAATTTCTTGTTTCTAGATGATTAGATTTGAAGAAAAATTGGCTGATGGTAACTGCGAATTCACCCAATGACGTAACCTCCAATCCCAGTCACGTACATGTTTACATGGTGCTCAAGAGGGAAACAAAACAACAAACTTAAACTTTGGTATGAAAAGAAATGACAAAAATATGACATCACAATAAATATGATCTTGTAAAGAATTCAATCTTGAGTAGGATTGAGTCACATACATGTTTATACTGTCAGGAGTGAAACAAAACACCAAATTAAACTTTAGTAGGAGAAGAAATGACCAAAGTATGACATCACAATAAATATGGTCTCGTAAAGAATTCAATCTTAAGTAGGATTGAGTCACATACATGTTTATATAGTCAGGAGTGAAACAAAACAACAAATTAAACTTTAGTAGGAAAAGAAATGACAAAAATATGACATCACAATAAATATGGTCTCGTAAAGAATTCAATCTTAAGTAGGATTGAGTCACATACATGTTTATATAGTCAGGAGTGAAACAAAACAACAAATTAAACTTTAGTAGGAAAAGAAATGACAAAAATATGACATCACAATTAATATGGTCTTGAATGATTGCTTTTTATTCATGTAAATGGTCATGAATAATTGTCTTGAAAATACATTGATATTTGAATATGTATAAAATGGTAGTGTCTGATATAACATTGTGATGCAGGTCACACACAGTCACATATTGCTGGGGAATCATCCAGAATAAACTTATGTGATCTACAACTTAAATATCGTCTCCCAAAACAAATCAGAAAAGTTAATTTTTCTATGACAAACAAAGCCAGAGCATTTTTTAAGATTTTTTGACTGGGAGACCAACGATACTTCGAAGGGCCATAATTTGTGTGTGTGACATCTTAGATCAGCTGAAGATCCAAGATATATTTATATATTATGACATGCTTGCCAAAGAGTGTTTGAACTGGTGGGCTTACTGATATTAAAGGAATCTGGTCTATTTCCGCCATAAAAAAGTTTGAGAAATATAAGTTTTTGAAAATCGGAAATCAGAAGATTACATTTTTAAAAAAATGGTCAATATCCAGGATCTTTCTCCAAAATAAATATTTTCTGCATTCCGTTTAGTATTTGATAAACTTGTAATAACTGGTGGTTTAGTTATTTTTGATTTCTTATAGTATGTGAATTATGCGCCAGTTTTTAGGAAAAAATGTTTGAAAATTGACCTGCGAAATATTTTTTCTGACCTGCTACGAAACTTTGTAACCAGAAATAATACAAGGAATGGATTTGGTATCCTGGACATACCATAAAAAACATTACTTGATCAAAATAATTGGGCGTTATTGCAAAATTTGCATATACCGATGATGTTGAGGTCTGTTGATGGCCTGTATCAAAAATAATAGACCCCCTGGTGTGACAGAGAGGTAAAAATTAAGACCAAAATTCAGGAATTATTATTTTTTTTAATTATTGATCATTTAATTGGGGTACAATACAGCGGTACATAATGTAGTAGGCGTAAAACCTCGAGAGGCTTGTTAGCCTAATAAAACAGTTACACACGAGTAAGCACACTTTTACCAAAGAAATACAAACACATTTTAACAATTATTTTAGAAAAAAACAAGTTAGTAACAATAATAAAGGGTACAAATAGTTTTTTCAAATTAATACAGATTAAATGAATAAACAAAAGATGATTAGATGTTCCTATTACTAAAAAAATGATTCTTAATTTTCTTCTTAAAATGCAAAAGACTATCATAACTTTTAATGTCATCAGCATGCAAATTCCGGGCTGATGGTCCACTAAACTTTATTGAGAATTGAAATTTTTCTATTCTTGGAAATGGTAAATACAATTTTCAGAATTTCGAGTTTGTAATGAACGGATGTTTAGATTTCGAATGAACATATTGACAAAGCTTAAGGGAAGCAAACTATTTACATACTTATACATAAAAATAGACACATGAATTGAGTAAATTTCGTAAGCAGAATGAACTTTTGCAGTGTTAAAGACTACTACACTAGGTGTGAGATGGTGCATATCTAAAGCAATTTTTAGGGCTCTTTTTTGTTTAATAATTAATGGTTTAATCGAGGTTTTATAAGTTGAAGCCCAAACAATATTACAATAGTTCAAGTAAGGTAGTATAAATGTTTTGTAAAGATTTAATTTCACTGTCGGTTGAGAGTATATCTTACTTTATATAGAATACCAATAGATTTACTGATTTTATTACTGATATAATTAATGTGGTATTTCCATGTCAACTTATCATCTATATAAACACCTAAGAATTTAATAACTTCTACTTGAGCAATTTCTTTATCATCTAATTTAATTCTAAGGTTACAATTAGTCCTATCATTACTGAATTTAATACAATTAGTTTTATTTACATTTAAGGAAAGTTGGTTCGCTGCAAACCAGTCTGAGAGTTTATTTAGTTCAATATTGAAGGTGTCAGTTAACTCAGATAAGTTTTTGCCTTTCAAAAATATGTTGGTATCATCAGCAAATAAAACAAAAGTTAAGAGGTCACTCACTTGGGGCAAGTCATTAATATATAATTAGAAAAGCACTGGCCCCAGGGTAGATCCCTGAGGCACACCACATTTCATAATTTCATAACTTGACAAAAATTTACTGTTATATTTTACCTTTTGAGGTCTATTATATAGGTAGCTAGTAAACCAGAACAGTGATGTATTTTTAAGACCATAGTGTGATAATTTACGTAGTAAGATTGAATGGTTAATGGTATCAAAAGCCTTTTTGAGATCAATTGATACGGCAACAGCTTGTTCTTTCTCATTCATTGCCTTATAAATATAATCTGTTACTGTAATTAGAGCATGGTCAGTTGAGTTCCCTTCTTGGAACCCATACTGATGCTTGTAGATTAGATTATTCACAGTTAAATAGTTATATAGTTGATTATACATTAATTTTTCGAAGATTTTGGAGAAAACACTCAAAACTGATATTGGGCGATAATTGCCAGCAAGTTGCTTATTGCCTTGTTTATGGATAGGAGTAATTACAGCTACTTTTAGCTTATCAGGAAATATTCCTGTAAGAAAGGAGATATTTATCAAATGAATTAATGGAAATTTAATTTGATCATACACAGACTTTAATACTGAGGGACGAATTCCATCATAACCTGGGGCAGAGTTTTTTAAAGTTGAGAATACCTTTTTTAAATCATCCTCGCTTATATTACGAGGTGTAAAGCACTGGTTATGAGGTTGAATGTATTGTAAAGGATCTAGTGGGGTAGATCGGATATGACTTGCTAACTCACTACCTACTGAAGCAAAAAATTTATTAAGGTGATTAGCAATGTTTTTATGTCCATTTATATTACCATGATCAGATTGGAAAACATCAGGTAAGGCATCAGTTTTTCTGTTACGATCTAATATTTCATTAATAACATTCCATGATTTTCTCAAATCATGCAAATGTTTTTTTCGAGACAATTAGTATAATAGCGTTTCTCACTTATACGAAGCAGATGTGTAAGTTTATTTCTGTACTTCGAAAAATTTTAATTTAGTGATGTCACTTGGATTTTTAAGATAGGCTTTGTACAGACTGTTTTTCCTCTTAATTGACTTAAGTAAACACTGAGTAACCCATGGTTTGTGATTAGGTTTAACAACAATTTTCTTAACAGGGAAACATATCTTGTAAAAGTAGGTTAATTGATCTATAAATATGTTTGTTGACTGATTGACATCATTACACTTTAATACATCATCCCATTTGTGTCTAATTAACATATCTTTAAACTTATTTATATTCCGAGGAGTAATAAGATCTTTGTATATAATTTGACTAGCCTGATTTTTTTTGTATTTCAAACAATTTAGGACAAAAATTGGGAAATGGTCAGAGATACTTTGAAAGAGAATACCACTACATGATTCCTTTTCTAAGGATTGTAGATTATTTGTTAAAATGTTGTCAATAAGAGTAGCATTGTCTACATTACATCTGGTTGGTCTAGATATCAAAGGGATAAAACTTAGCTGAGGAACAGTTGAAGAAAATCAGCAGATTGAGGATGAGTATCAGTATTCAGTAAATTTATATTAAAGTCACCCATAATATAACATAATGATTTACTTCTGCTAACCTGCACAAGTAATTGCTCTAGGCAATTATTAAATTCAATTACAGGCGTATTAGGGGGTCTATAAATCTCACCAATTATGATGTTACTTGTTGAATTCAGGACAGACTTATCAATTTCTATAAACACAGATTCTGCTGCATCATTGAAAACAATACTAAAATCATCACGTACAAGAAAATCAATTGTTTCAGAAATGTACAAAGACACACCTCCTCCTCGTCGGTTATTTCTAGTTTTATGAACAGCTCTGTATGTGGGTATAGAAAATAATTCACAGTTTTGTTCAGTTAACCAAGTTTCACAGAGACCAATAATATTGAAGCGAGGCTTGACATTTTGTAGGCTTAATAGAAATTCACTATTATGAGCAGGCAGACTTCTGATATTTGCATGATACAGGGAAAAGTCATTTTTAGGATCAGTTTGTACAAGACTGTCTTCTGAATAATAGTTACATTGATTTAGTACATATGACACATTTTCTCTAAATTGATTAACGGTATGATCAGGGTCAAGGTCATACAATGGTGACACATTATCAATATCATCATGTTCAAATAGGTTAAGTTTACGATTAAACATGACATCACATGATAGAGAATTATCATGTCCAAGATCCAAAAGATCTTCATCATTGATAACATTAAAAAATGGTAGTTCATTTAAACAGTGAAAGTCATCTAAGGAATCCACCATACAATAATAAAATGAAAATAGGAGAAATTAATCATTATATAGAATTCATTTATAATAATAACGGAACAGATCAATAGATAAATAACATTGGAATAAGCAAAATTGTGGTGTAGTACCCAGATATGTTTTAAGGGGTTAATAAAACAACAACAACAATAAAAGAAAAGAGAGAACATGTATACAAACATCAAAGCTTAAAGGAACATTTCAAAATCAGTTTCGCTTTTGATTTGCTTGATTTGATTGAGTTTGTCCTTAATCATAATTTTCCCATTAAATGACCAGCAGTCACAAATAGTGTTATTTTTTTTCTTCTGTCGAGCAAGCCACAGTATTGTTACATATGTTTTTATAAAGCATAGACCTTATATGAGTGGCTGAGTACTACAGTGTGTTTGTGCTATAGTGTATCATCTGCAAAAAAATAAAAATACCAAATGCTAAAATTGATTAGTCTGCTTGTTGTGTGGTGTCTCTCATGTCAATTTGTGTGACTGGTGCTGACCTCTGCCCCAGTTTCATAATGTGTTCTCGAAGAAATGCAAATTTGTTTGGTGCTATAGTGTGCCATGTGCAGTGCTATAGTGTGTTTTCTTTGTTTTTTTTTCAGAAGACACATTATAGCGCACAAATCATTTGTGCAAACTTTTCACCCTACTACATGTACTCAACAAGCCTATGGTATGTGTTGCAATTATTTAAATGATGCTTCATTTATACTCCCTATATGCAAACCCATACGCTCCAAATATGCTTCCTTGTAGAAAGTAGATGCATTTTTGCAGTGCTATCGGAGTACATTTGGTAATTTAAATAATTAGAGCATTTCAAATATACTCTTTTTTGCTCTGGGATTGGCCGGTGTATCAAAGGAAGAGGAAAAAAACTTTTTATCCATCGAATAGATGAGAGTACCCTAGAAACAGCAGAAGAACAGAAAAATAATAATACATGCAAGACTCATGATATCTTAAAAGTCATGGACAACCCTCCAACAGCAGAGAGAAGGGGAAGCGGCCAAGGCCTATATTAGTAAAGCAAGTACCAGACTACAAAAGGAACCAAATTATGTCCAATCTGAAGAAACTGAAGGACACTGACTGGAATGTGACCATATCGCCAGATTTGCCTGAGGGACTCCGAGAACAACGCAAACAGCTGATCGATAAGCAAAGTCAGATGAGGGGGGCCAAGCAGAAAATTTTACCTGCCACATAACAGGGGACCCAGGAAGGGAGAAAGAAATTACAAAATCAAATGCGTAGCTATGACTGAGCTCCCAATAAATAGACCATTGACAATTTGGTACACTAACGCCGACAGTCTAAAAAATGAGACGGAGGGACTGAAAGAGAGACTGAAGATTGACGAATGCCAACCACATGTTATAGCGATCACTGAATGGAAACTGAAAAGCGCCTGGTACAAACTCCAGGAGTCAGAGATCTCACTACAGGGATACCAGCTTTTCCATGTTAATATTTTGGCCGAGGACATAGGATATGTGGATAATACCTTAGGGGCAAAGTTCTGACGAATCCCTCTTTTTTCACTCTTCATGGAGATTAATATTGCTGTCGACGTGAAATTGCATGTTAGGGAAGTATTATGAGTTAGTGTCATCTATATAGGAGCCCAAGCTCCATGCAGTATTGCACAACAACATGAAGCTGTTACAGCTAGTGTACTACGAACAAAGGTCCCAACTCATCTTAGGGGATTTCAATCTTCTGGATATCACATGTAACTACACTGGCCCAGCAGCATTCAGCTCCCTCTACTCAGAACAGGTCACACATAGAATACTGGAAAACTTCTGGACACTAAGCATAACTGAGCCAAACAGGGCTAGAGGTGATGCTGCCCCATCATTGCTTGTCCTTGTATTGAGCAACAATGAGAACATCATGGAGTCCCCTGGGAAACAGTGACCATTGCTTTTTTATAATCTGCATCAACTTCAATCAACTGGACAATGAAAAGAGTACATCGAGCGACAATTGGAGTAAGATGAGGAAAAAATTAAGGATAAGAGCATGTTTTACTCAAAGAACTTTACTTCAGTTAGTTCCTGTCAATTACAAAGTATTTAACTCATAAATTGACAGTGCAGTTCGGGAACATGTGCCCATATCTAGGAACAGAAGGAGGAAATGTAGAATCTCTCTCAGTCAAGAATTATGCAAGAAAATAAAGACGAAGCGCAGAGCATGGCAGAGGTATATTATGAAGACTAGAGACCAACGCAAGCTTCTCAAGTACAACAGAATAAGAAATCAGGTAAAGAATAATCTCAGGACAAATAGGACGAATTTGAGAAGGAAATAACCTGTGAATTAAAGAAAAATCCCAAGAAATTTTGGAAATTCATTAACAGCAGCACCAAGATCCGTCTTTCAATCCCAGACCTTATTGACTTTCAGGAGACATTGAGGAACCTAAGGTCACAGTCAAGAGCAAAATTTAATGAACTCATTGACCTTCAGTAGACAGATCAGGATTTGAACTAGTGCTGATATACATCACAGGCTGAGATTGACAGCTGCAGGATATATGCCATGCAAGGGTCACCATCAGTCTGAAAGCATCCTCAGCATCAATTGAAACAAATAATTGAAGGTTGTTGATATAATTTTATTTGTTTCAGTTTAAAATTTGAAAAATACCAGTGACAAAAACAACAGCTGATTTCACACAGCCAACAATTTGGTCAGTCCATCCAGGTAAAGCTTTTGGTAAAAGTATGGAGTTCAGGCCATCTTGCAGGACTGAAATTACCAAGAGCCATGTCTTTTTGGAGGACTGGATTTATTTGTAATGCATTCAGAAGTGTGTCTTGTGGCAAGTGCCCTTTTGGAATAAGGTGCTGGTGACAAAGATATTCAACAACGGCCTTTTCAAGGTGTGTAATCATTCTTATGCAGTTAAAACATCACATGCCGGTGCAGTGCAATAATGTGTCTTGTGTATCTTCACTTAATGCTATAGTGCGCAAAGTGACAAAAATGACCTTGACATCACAGACCAAGGTCAAACAATAGTCCAACATTTTTCCTGTCACTTTCCTCTGCACATGCATTTTAATAGTACTACAACAAGTCTACTCCTCTAGAATCTATTAATTCTTTTGATACTTCAAAAACTTCATTTTCATTTCCTGAAAATGTGCAAAACGTCAGTTAGCACACTATAGTACTCAGCCACTCATATTTTCTCAAAATGATACTGTAAATCCTATACTTTTTGATACTGTAGGAATTTTTTTAGTCAAATCATGGATAAGATGAGCGTTTTTCAAGTTTTTGTAAATAAAACACATGCATCATCGTAACACTCCTGACAGAACTATGTAAGCTGGGTTCCAGCAAGCACAGACACGAAAGTGTGGAGCATGCATACATAAAAATCGTACAGTAGTGTTCTAATGGGCCAATAATGTTATCAATGGTATGCATCCATGTAAAATATATGCTATTATCTCCTGTGCGCCACTGAATTAGTTGATATTTTAAGAAAAATTATGTTTTGGGATTTCGCGCATGAGCTGCGAATGATGGGTCTACTGTGCAGTATGTGACAGATATTTTATTTACTAACATATGTTTCTTTATAAACTATATACAGTATCATTAAAATTTAGTACAGCTCACTGATTCAAATAATTATTGAAAATAGAGCACCATATATAAGCACTTTTTTTGCTTTGTCACGCAAAAACGTAACACTCCTGACATCTATTAATGCAATTTCTCTGAAACTAGGCATTGTAGACCACCACTTCTTTCAAAACTTCTTCACCCATGTGTGTCCCCACAAACTGAAATACTTCCCAGCAACAAATATTGTACATTGTACAAGTTAAAGCAGAAAATGGCATATTTTCCAGGGGGGTCTATTGTTTTTGAGACAGGCCTGATGGGAAATTGCATGTTAAACTTCAATGGTTTTGTACAACCTCTAACTATTAATCGATTTTGTTGACATTTTTACACAACACCTTCTGTAGATATAAGATCAAGAACGCAAGATTCAAATCAGAGTGTTCTTGTACCATCCTAAGCCTGTAAATATGATGGTTAGAGCATTTGATGAGCATCAATCCCTACAAAACATTAATTTATGTCCCGATAAAAGTTTTAATAAGTATTATATAAATATTGGATGGGAAGGAGTCCAATATAGAGTATAATTGGATGAAGAAAAGTTATATTGGATGAGGCGCAGCCGAATCCAATATAACTTTTCTGAATCCAATTATACTCTATATTGGACGACTTACCATCCGATATCTAATATATTCTCCATCCAATATAAGTTATATTTTCCTTTTAAGTTGACTTGCTGCCAACTGGTCAAAAAATGTTTGTTCAGATGTTTTAAATTTTCAGGATATGCTGCTAAGAGAGTATTTTTCCACTCTTAATTGAAAAGAAAAAAAATTGCCAAAATTTGGAAGGCAATTCAATACCACCCCAGGCTAATATTACAGGCAGCTGTAATTTTAGTGTTCAAACCATGAAAGAGCAGTCAATGGTGACGTCACCAAGTCCATTGTCAGTATGCTCTCATGACGTCATCAGTTGTGATGTCACAATGACAAGTTGACCATTATGACATCACCAGTGGTATGGTGACGTCACAATTAAACAACAAGTAGTGAGGTGATTGTTCTTCATTTAAAAACTGTCTCGGATCCAATATAATTTTTTTAGGATCCAATATAACTTTTCAGGATCCAATATAATTTTTCTCAGCATAATATAGCAAGGATATTATCCCAGAATACTCGCTTGTGATTGGCTGACACAATCTGAGCGAAAAATATATGATAATGTTTCTCCCATGATAAGATGCCCTCTAATGGCAATTCCAAGAATAACATTGAAAAAGCAAAAACACCAAAAATGAAATTTTATGTAGTCCAAGGTACCAACAGGTACTGGTGTTTCAGGGCTGTCAAATGATGCAAATAGTGGAAATATTTGAAACATGATTATCTGGTGTGTGGTGAAATTGAGACAACTTGGTGGTCCAATAGAGTTCAAGTTCAAGTTCAAGTCCTTTATTGGAAAATAATTACTTAGCAAAATAGGCCTACTGAATCATGTAAAATTATTTAAAAAATCGCATTTTCCATAGTCATGATACAAAAAATGTATATATAATTATATTGACATATAATTACTAATACAAATATATTTTATGTTGCATTGGAAAGAACTTCTGACAAACTAAACTAATACATTACATGTACAGAATATGATCATAACATACAATGAAAACAAAATAAATAATTTAAAGAAAAAAAATAATAATAATATTAATAACAATAAAATTACAAAAGTTACAGAATCACTGTTGGTTATTACAAAAATCTAAATTATTAACAATGAGGTACTTCTTTAGGTGTTTTTTATAGTGGATATTGTAAAATTGCTCATTATGACATCAGAAAGAAAATTCCACGCAATGACTCCCTTATATCTCAAACATCATTGACACAAACTACTTCTAAAAATTGGCAAATTTAACTTATCATGTACAGTGGTCCCTGCGTTATAAGACCACCCCTTCTGCGGTCATGAAGCGGTCTCTCGTGGGGGTGCGGTCTCTCATCAGGGTGCAAAATGCACTAAAAATACTACTTAGTGCGGGAGGAAGGTGGTCACATAAGGCAAGGCGGTCCTACAACAGGGGGTCTTATAACGCAGGGACCACTGTAATCTAGTATTATGAGCATGATGCTGGGAATTAGAAAGAAACATGCCATTAAAAATGTTAGGGCTTTCTCCTTTCTGTTGTTTAAACATAAACAAGGCAACCTTATGAACCTAGATTTTGAAAATATCTAGAACTCCATATTTTAGGAAGAGGGGAATCTATGTTGTTCAAAGAGTTGAAAAGGTTATAATCCTTCAAGTTTTTTTTTAAAGTAAGTGAATTGGAGCCAGGTTTGTAGTGGGCACTGAACCCCATACCTCTATGCCATTATTAAGGTATGGATAGACAAGAGAATTGTAAAGACTGAGCGATGAATGTGAATTGAGATGATGCCTGGCCTTGAATATTATGCCTATGGCTTTAGCTATCTTCTTTCTTATAAAATTTATATGGTCAACCCAAAACAAGGTTCGTGTCAATAGTAACACCAACAAATTTAGTAGACTCTACCTTTCTTTGCTAGCAATCTTAATTTCAAAGTCAGTAGAAACATTTTTTTCTTTCGGATTCAAATAACATACAATTTGTTTTATTTACATTTAGGGAAAGTTTGTTAGCAGTAACCCAATTATACACTTGGCTTAATTCATTATTCAAAATATCTGTCATAACTGTAACATTTTTGCCTTGAACAAATAAGCTGCTGTCATCTGCAAACAAGATTGGAATAACGCTATTAGTAACTAAATAAATGTCATTAGTGTATAATATCAATAACAGAGGGCCTAAAATAGATCCCTGGGGGACACCACAATTTATGGACATCAGTTCTGAGTAATTTCCATCAAAAGATACAAATTGTTTTTTGTTATCCAAGTAACTGCAAATTAATCTATTAGCTACCCCTCTTATCCCATATTTACTTTACGTAATAATATGTCATGATCGATGGTGCCAAAAGCTTTACTGAAATCCAAAAATGTTCCCGATGTCATTTCAGTTACAATCTTATTAATAAGTGTTATCAAAGCCATTGTTATATTATATTTTTTTCGAAATCCAAACTTAAACTTGTAAGGCCACGGATTTTTTATCTCTTGTTACGCGAAACCGCCGCTCTAAGTTTATCATTGCCGCTCAAAAAATTAATTACCTTCTAACATTTTATTTATTGGCCGCCCGCCGCCGCAACTTTGCAAGCTATTAGATGTAGGCCAATGCCCCACTTATCGTCCTTAGGATGTGTCAAACCCATCAGACACACCTCAAGTGCCATTGGCTTTACTGGCAATCAAACACCTACAACTAATTGCAATTTGGCAATCAAAGGCAGCGCCACAGAGCTAGCGTCCAAAGTAAAACCTAGTAAGTCACATTTAGGACATTCTGAGAAAATTGACTTTTAAATTTCAGTTTGTGCAGTAAGAGATAGACTTACTGGGATTTACCAGTGTCATTCTGGGGTAATGGGCCACTTCTCGAAAATCTAAACTTAATAAATACATAGAAACATGTCTCAGAAGTCCTATTTTGACCTTAACTCAATTTGGCCCAAAATGTGACTTACTAGGTTTTCCCTTCGGACACTAGATAGACTGTACCCCACTGTTAGGCTTACTTGCCATTCAACTTGCCATTAATTGTCATCTTGATCTTGAAAGCTCTTGAATTGCCCTGACTGAAAGACAGGTGTTGAACTTTGATACCAATCAACTGGAACTGATTTGAATTAATCCTATTCTGGAGTTATACTTTTCAGACTTTCACAGTGCAGCAAGTGCTCATTTATTTGAATAAATGTTACAATTTAAAAGTCTATGAGTCCAAGCTAGCTAAAATTCATGAATGCAGAGTTCAAGATATTAATTATGTGTATATTGCTGATGGAACTTAAATTTTAAAACAATAGAAAGTGAAATGGTAGAAACATAATTTGGATACTTAAAACATAATTAGACAGGTAGTTAGATAGACAGATAGATTAGATGAATATTGCAGCAAGATACTGTAGGCCAGCTCTGGCCACTCAAAAATGTTAAAGTAGGCTTACATAATATTACAGCCAAAGAAGGATAAGTGGTTACATTTGTCTGTTTGGACATCAATGATGTTACCTCACGTCCTAAATAAGTGGTATTTTTGTCACTGGAAGACACATGTGACCTTATTAATGAGTTAAGGATATGACCTCAATAACCTGATACTGGATGTATCTGATTATGAAATATAGAAGCAGGACATATGACATCACTTAATTATTACTGGGTATAACCCATCAAAATCTTATGAAGTCACTTATTTATAACTGGATATCAGACATCAATAGATGCAAGAGCATAGATATAATCTCACAATATGGTCGCAGATAATTTCTTCATTTTTCTGAGGACATAACATTTTTGTACAGAAAATATTTATTTTTTTAGTCCGACCGACTGCCCTCACTCAGAAATATCGAAATAAAATAGTTGGTGCCTTGCAACTTTTTTTATTTATTTGCCGACTGACCGACTGGTCTATTTGCTTTCCAGAAATTTAAGAAACCGTGGCCTTACAAACTTATTCATTCTATTATAAATGATTCTTTCAATAATCTTTGAAAATATAGAGAGTATAGAAATTGAGCGATAATTTGTGACAAGTTTACTATCTCCACTCTTATATAATGGGACAACCCTAGCAATTTTCATTTTATAGGGAAATATCCCTTGTAAAAGAGATAAATTAACCAAATGAGGAAACCAAGTGAATGATTTGAGAATATTAACCTGCTTTTAGAATTGTTGTAGCGTTCAGAGATCAAGCTCTGTCTCCAATTCTGTTGCACTATATATTTCAATTCAACCTGTTTTTAACTTCATATCACTAACACCCTTTGCACACTGAGCACCTGAACTTCCATCAGTTTTACCCAACTGCAGCAACTAATAGCTGAATTCTTTCCTTCAACAATGTGCTGAGGAGTTACACTCAGCACTAAGCATTCTTATAATACAGTTACCCTAATCTTTCAGTGCAGTGACCCCCATCATTGAATAACTTTTCTTTTGAAGATTTCATCAAATCTCACAAGAAATGAGTTAGTTTACCACTCATAATCAGCTTTCTACAGTTCTTAGATGGTACCTGTGGTCACATTTCTCTGAATGGCCCAAAATCCACAGAAACTGCCTGCAGACTTTTCTAGTGGGCATTGAAATAGCTTCAGTTACCATCATCCCATTTCTAGTGAATAAGAATCTTTTGCATTTAAGAGTGCATGCCTCATCCTGGTTGCTTTATGGTTATATAATAAAATCATTGTGTCATAATATTATTTATTATTGATTTTGGAGATGCATTCTAATCTTGCTGAGAATCGACCAAGACAAAATTAATTTTGGAAAATAGATCCCTGAAGGAATTGCTTTTCCATGGAATATCAGGATATTCAGCAGAACTGGTCATTAAACTGTTGTCCAACACCCCAAGGTGAAAGTGTTGACCTAGTGGTAGTGTGCCAGGCTGTTCGAAACCAGCTCTTGCCGGGTCACATGAGCCTATGTTGGACTGATGTTTGAATCATCCTTCGCCTCATTGTCCTCCCCTGTCCTAATTAGCCCACCAAGTGCATAAATACAGGATATGAAGCCCCAATCATCCATCCATCGTCTTACACCCCACAGTGAGCTTGAAAAAACTTTGGGGTTAAAAAAATTGATCAAGAAAATTATTAGCGCAGTGATGTAGAGGAAGGTCCAGGGTTCTCAAAGTCATGGAAAGTCATGGAAAAAATAGTGGTCATGGAAAGTCATGGAAAATCAAGATATTTTGAAAAGTCATGGAAAATTCAAATTTTGACTGCGATTCACGCTAAAATTTAACACATTTGGGGCTTATGGCAGTTGGATGGTTGATTGGATGGCCGGAAAGTGAACGATGGTCATCGCGTTAATTCGTTTCGGGGTGAATCTCAACCTCAATGAGTAAGACATTAGTCATGGAAAATCCGAAAATTGGTCATGGAAAGTCATGGAAAAGTCGTGGAATTCCCGTCGTAAGATTTTGTGGGAACCCTGAAGGTCAGACGAATATTTTGATGTGTATAATGAAAAATCAGTTGGGAATTTTTTTAGGTATTTGAGTTTTAGATTTATTATTTATCACACCCTATTCTTAGCATGGAATCTCCTTAAAAAAGTGATCAAAATTGCCCATTTCTCCAGGTAGGTAATCTCTAAGATAAACATCATTATTCAGAAGAACTATGCAGTCGTTGCCACAAGAGAAAGTACAATACAACTATTTGCAATACAAAGTTGTGTAGGTTGCATAATTATTTACCAGAATTATGTAACTAACACAACTTTGTATTGCAAGCATTTTCTCAGGCCTTTATCCAGAAATGTTAGCTGTTATATGTTTGCCACACCCAGTCAGTCTGGATGAAGTGGTAAATACTTTCTGCAGAGACAAGGACTGCATTTTTTTTTTTAATAATGACATTTACCTTAGATACTACTTAACAGGAAAAATAGGTAATTCTCAGCAATTTTTTAAATTTAAACTCCATGCCAAGAATAGGGTGTGATAAATAATAAAATTAAAACTCAGATATCTCAAAAAATTCCCAACAGAATTTTTTTGTTTGATACATCAAAATGTTTGTCTGACCTTCCTTCGTTTTCTTGGTCAATTTCTTTAACAAAAAGTTTATTCCTGTTCGCTGTGTAACCCAAAGATTTCAGTTCCATGAAATTTCAGAGGAAAATTGTTTCTCATATCATTGATAAACTAGCCGTGGTGTAGATGGAGATCTAAACCAAATTCTTGAAAGAAATAAAAGATGCCATGGTAACCCCTCTGAAAATTATCATAAAGCAATCAATTAAGACAGGAATGTTTCCACAGAAATTGAAAATTGCACAAATTGTTCCAGTTCATAAAAGGACAACAAAACTATCATAGAAAATTATCGCCCAATCTCAGTACTACCAGCCACATCAAAGGTTTTTGAAAAAGTTATTCATCAGCAGTTTTAATTACTTTGAATCTCTAGGCCTTATATTTCCTAGTCAATATGGATTCAGGGAAAAGAATTACTGTGGATGATTGTCTGACTTGGAATGAGCATGTACACAAAATTCAAATAAAAGTAAAAAAGTGAAGTAAAGTAAAATTTTATTTAACGTCGGTGATGACAATAAAAACAGATAACATAAGCTGTTCAGCTTTTAACCGACTAGTAAAATAACAGGTGACAGAATGAAATGTTTATACAAATGTGAGATGGTGACTATGTACAAAGATGATACTGTTTGTAACAGTTCATTTTAAATTACATGAGCTTTGGTAATATTTCACACTACAATGAATTTCTGAGACAGAGTATGCATGTGCCACATTGGCATTGATTTAGGATTGCAAATTTTCTTAAATTAAATTTAAAATTTGACATGTCCTGACAGCATTTCATGTCACAGGGCAGAGAATTCCATAATGCAGGACCTTGGTATCGAATTGACCTTTTGCCATACTGAATAGTGTTAAACCGTGGTTGAACAAGCTTGTTATTATCTCTTATGTTGCATTGAGATATTTGTTTGTCAAAAAATGAACTTTCAATGGTGATACTTGATGATTAAATGTAAGCTTATTGTCAATGTGGATCCCTAATAATTTCACTAATTCCTCTGACTTTATAGTATTATTCTGTATTTCAAGTTTAATATCTGAGTTATCCCTGCTTATAAAAATTGTTTGAAATTTTGTTGGATTTGTCTTCATGAAGTTAGCACTGAACCATGAGATTGCATGTGCAGATGCTACCTCAAGTTTTTCTTTTACTACTGACAAATTATTATGAGAGTATGAAAGAGTATTATCATCTGCATAATTATATACTTCACATTGTTTCTTTAAAGCTATTAGAAAATCATTTATGAAAATGTTGAAAAGGAGAGGACTCATCAGGGATCCCTGGGGAACACCTGTCTTTAGATTTAACCAGTCACTTTTAATGTGACCTAGTTTTACGGCTTGTTTTCTATTCTTCAAATAGTCCATAATAAAAGAACAGGCTTCTAATGAAACACCATAAGCATGCAGTTTAGCTATCAGAAGTCCATGGGGTAAACTGTCAAAAGCTTTAGAGAGATCTATAAGTACACATCCTACATAACAATTATTGTCAAGGGCTTTTCTCCAGTTTTCTATACATTTGACAAGTACATTATTACAGGTATACAACTTTTGGTATAGCTGTAATGAAAGTGGTCAAAACTTTAGGAGTAATGAACCGTGTCAAATCATACAAGGTATCTAAAACTTTGTTTATTATATATAACTCCCTCATTTACTCACGTCTATTATAAGGTATTTTAACATGGGAGTAAGGCACAATAAACTTCAGAAAAGGGTTGTAAGAATTATAAGTAAAAGTAAGTAAAATGCTCATACTGACCCTTTATTTAATAGAACGAATATTCTGAAATTAGAAGATATTCTTTACATTCAAGAGTTTAAATTTTATTATAAGTTAAGAAATCGAGACGTCCCAAATTATTTCCTTGACATGAATTTTCCAAGACATTCAGACATTCATCCCTACCCTACCAGAAACTGACATAACTAATTATACCACGACTACTATACAATATCTCAAACAGTTCAATCAAAAATAGAATACCGAAAATAGTGAATAATGCACTCTTGATAAATTACAAACCCACAGTCTCTGTGGTCTGAGTTTTTATATAAAAAGGGTAAGAATCAATGCCTACCCAACACAGTGTACAATTCAAAACTGTAATATTTGTGGTGTAAGGTAGCCCACAGATATATGATGCCAGTAATGTATTATTATGCACAAGCCAAGGTGTATGTCTCCTAGACCAACTTAATAATCTATGTACCGTAAAACGGGGTTACTTTGGCCGTTCTGTACTACTTTGGCCACCAAATGAGAAAAAGATTCAGGATCCTGTATCTCTCAAACCAATATAGATACTGGGAAATTTCTTTTTGCATCCTCTAGAGTTACTTGTCTATTTTTTATGTATATCAATTTTGTTTCAATATCATGTTACCAGTGCTTCTTGTGAAGGCCATTCTGGGAAAAAGCAGATTTGCAAAAAAATGTGATTTTGCAGGGAAGTGTCTACTTTGTTCTGGGTGGGTCAAGTGCAAGCTTACGCACGGAAAGTTTTGGACGATTTTTAAAGATAATATATCGAAGTTTCAAAATACACAGGATTTATTTATATGTTTTAATTAATTTAGTGAGTTTAAGGCTGTGGCCAATGTTACCCCAAATCTCCAGTCGGTGTAGGGGTTACTTTGGCCACCCCTGGAAATGGGAATAGGCAAGAGTTTGAACAATTTGTAGTTAATAGCAGTCAAGGAGGTATAAACCTTGATTTGACAAACAGGTGTATGACCCTGAATATTAAGTTGACTGCCATAGATGTTTTAAAAATACCATGAATTGTCCAATGCAATAATTGCAATTTGTGTCATTTAACAAGCATAACATAGCGATGATGTACTGGCTGCTAGGGAAGCTGTGAACCACTATAGACATATGATTTCATCCAAAATAGCATTGGAGTTATTTCATCTTGGATTGTTGTTATGGTGTTTGTCAACATAATGTTACATCAGTGAATTATGCAAAAAATTGAAAATTAGAAATGGAAATGTAAAATGTCATATGATTGATAAAAATTGTTTTAAAATGACACATTTTATGACTGGTATCATATCTTACATTCTTTAGGCCTAAAAACTGGGGTATGTTCACACTATGTCATTCTGAATTGGGAGGCAGTTGCACACAGAGTGGGGTACACATATCAATACTTAATTTTTGTTCAGAAATCTGAAAATGAGTCACAACTCATTTTAGAGTACAAAACTACATTCCTTGGCTTATTGGGTGGCCAAAATAACATAACTAATTAAATTCTACTGTAGTACATGGTATTATATGCTCAAAATCTAAAGAGGCCAAAGTTACCCCAACTCCAGGGTTACTTTGGCCGACCCCTTAATTATGTAATAAAACATAGAACAATAATTGATTTTGGAAAACTTTTGGACAGATGAAAACCTCAATGTACTGGCTGTATTATGGCACAAAACTGTTGATATTCAACAAATAGTTTTTCTCAGAACACAAATTTGGTGCTTCAAACGGCCAAAGTAACCCCGTTTTACGGTACATATAATTGTGCGATTACTGTTAATAATAATATTGGTCAAATAAACTACATCTGTCTGTCTATCTGTCTGTTTGAAAACCAGCATTTTTCTAATGAGGTTGTGACCTTTGACCCCAAGGAGTAATTTTCAAGGTCAGATGGGTTTTTTGAAACTACGGGTGGTAAGAATTGATTTGATATACAATTTGTTAGGTTGCAGAGTGGGGGCAGTTATGACAAAAAACTAAGCCACTTTTTGGCCTCCTGCCACTCTGCTATAAGCCTTTTTTTCTTTTCTAGAGGTGCTGCTGAAAACAGTATATTAGAGCAACCAAACCAGGCACTGTTCATGAAGTATGAACATGAAAGCACACCGTTACTCCTATGTAGAATTGTAAAAGTGTAATACTAAAATTTGTCACTTTGGAGGTTTGGCACTACACTTTCACAAGTGACCTGGATTATTTTTAGACAGTTTAGACAACTTGCCTTTTTGGACAAATTTTGTGAAAATATGATATTAAACTTTGCTGTGAAGAAAAAGTCTAAAGTCTGTAAGTCAATGTTTCCGGAACTATCTTTTTATCATTGTTTATCAGTGACACATTATGATGTGTAGAATTTAAATTGAGTTGTAACTGACAGAGAAAGCAACACTAAAAGATTGGTTATTAATTTTTTCTCTTATATATCTGCCAAATTCCTGCTAGATTTTGATTAAAAAACACCTGAAACATTTTGAACAGTTCAATGGACGCACTATGCAAACTCATAGAGTTGATTATGAATATAATACAAAATTCTGTATCACACATAAATTTAAACAATTCAGATATTATATTTTGATGTATCTATATTTAATGAATATGATTATAATAAATAGCAGTTATGAGTTATAAATTACATTCTGTTTTTGGCTCTCAACATCTGCTTCTACATTATGGACTTCAACAGCAAGTTTTAACAAGCCAAAGAAAGTCTATCTTTTAGCCTCCTTGAAATTTGTTTAATTCTGCAAAAAAAAAAATACACACTTCTCCTCATACACAGATTACATAAGGCCCGGGGCAAAAATGTATATAACATATGCACTTAATGTTATCTTAAGAGTGTTGGGAAGGCAGCTGTAATAAAACAAATCACCTAGAAAAATGTTTTGGTCACTAAATGTCAGCATTTTTGCCATTTTTGACAATTTTCGAGCAAAAATAAATTAAAGTTTTTGGTGTTTCCCATCCAAAGGGACTCTATATCGAACTTTGGCATATTCCATTAAACTTTCTGAAACTAAATAAGCTGGTCGGATCAAGAAATTGTTTTTAAAAGGCCTGCAAAATAGCATAAAATATGAATTTTCATAAAGGTGGAGTGGCCTGACAGGAAATGCATCCAACCAAGTTTTCTTTGAACCAATTTTCATGTCTTGGGTATAGCCAAGTCACTTCATTAGATTCTCTGGGTGAGCCAAGTACTCATACCATTGATTTTTGAAATTACAAAAGAAGTTTTTTTCAGCCCACCCTAATCCAAATCTTTAGGTTGAACATAGAGAGGAAGGAAAAATGTCATATTCTGCGTCAGTGAGCAGCTTATATAGTTTGGTGACCAAATAGGATAAGCAGGAAAACACAATCACTCTTGGCGGCAGACATGTCACTGACACTGAAAAACGTTTTTATGCTCTAACAGCAGATCTTTGCTTCGTAATTCGGTGCCTCAGCCAATCACATGAACTATGTTTCAACTTTTCACTATCATTTTCCAGTTGTATCTGTTGAATTTCTGAAAGCAATCTTTTGATAACTCTTAGAAAACCTGGAGGTGCTTTGATTAAAATGTTGGAGTATAACTTGTGTGAGACACATGTCTATATTTCACATAAGGAACAAATGATATAAAGTAGATCTCCACAATGAAATGATGCATTAGAGTGATGACTTCACAAGCACTGGTTGTCATCCGGGGAAATAGATTTATCAAGGATGCCAAGTGTGGTAACAAAGTGCATGACTGGTTGTTAATCATCTCAATCCTTCCTTTCAGACTCTGCATCCGAGTTATGAGGCGAGTGCACTGGCAAGGGAAGAAGACCTGACCAACATGGTTTGGCGGCAATTAAGAGGTGGGGCAACTGATTGGTCAGAAAGCAAAGGAAAAATTTGGATTACCAGCAAGTCAATTGCAAGAGACGTTATGGCCAAACTCAAGGTATGAACTTTCAAATAATTCTTAGCATCAGGGATCATGGTTCTAGATGTACATAGATTGGTACTTCAATAATGGATTCTTTTCACCCATTTTGCCAGAATTGTCAAATTGCAGAAAAGTAGGCACTGTTACTGGGCATATGGCGAATCCCTGTTCTCCCTCATGAAACAAAAAAAAATTGGGTCAACAGCTCATGATGTCACAGCTTGTGTAGCCAGCTGTAAACCATTGTGGTGAGAGTAAGGGGCTAACCAGATTATAGTTGGGGGGGGGTGTCCAGGGGGTGGTATGGATTTTACTCTAATAACATTTTTTTACGACTAAGCAATTTTTGAAAATTGTGTGTGAAAGAGCAACCAACTTTTTATTGCAATTCTAATGAGTTATTGTGACCAAGCTAAAGGTAGAATCAAACTATTTTTTAACTTCCATGTGCTCTAGATATTTTTTTCAAGTCAAGTGGCGAAAATAAAATGTTTTTCTTTTTTCAAAAAGCCTACCCTCAACACCATTATTTAATAAATTGTATCTGTCTGTCTTTCTATTCATTTTATCAAGTGTAGCCAAATAAATCTCACCACTACAGTGCACCAAAAAAGTTATGGGAAAAATGGGAATGGGTCTGTTTCTGCCTCTACTTACTCAATTATTAATTTCCGAAGGCAATAATAGCACTACTATCCTTTAGATAGACATCTCATGAACAGATCTGAAATGTTGTTTTATTATTTTAATCTGCAAATCGGGTGTGCCAGGTGATTCTTGGCAGCAATTCCATTTTCGACCTCAAAGAAGTTTTGGACTTCTGAAAAATAACTACTTTAAGATGATGTCTCTCATACAAATGACATAAGAAATATGTTATGACACTAGTTTGGTCAAATGGAATGTTGTTTGTCCTTGACAGATGTTAATAAAAATGATTTTTTGTCATTTTGATTTGTCTCTTTGAAGATGAGCAGGCCAATGAATAATGAACATCTTGAAGCAAGATAATATCTAACAGCATAACACAGGCAGTAAAATGATAAACATTTACCTTGTTTTACTGCATCTTAATAGGTTTTGTTTATTGCATCTTAATAGGTTTTCAGCAGCTCTCAGGGCTTTTTTACAATGTTACAAAAGTTTCCAAAAGGATCAGGTAGTATAAATCAATGATTGAGGTATCTGTTACAAACTAGCGGAATATGAGACAGATGATCAAGTTGCTATAACAGCCAAAATTTATTTTTCTGTATGGTTCCAATTACTACAATTTGACGGATGTTGCTTGAAATTAATTTTAAACCTTGCACATTCGCATTAAATTTTGAGCGTGGTATGACCATGAATATATGGAAAAATGCAATGGGAGCGTTTGACTACTTTAGCAGTATGGTAGTGAAAATAATTTGACTTAAATGCTGAATACCAGTACGAACACTTGGTGGGCATAAACTTAGAATTAACTTTTGTTTTGGCTTGAATCGATCATTTTCTAATAAAAACAGGAGCGTCTACTAATAAATTTAGTAATAAATGTTGTGTCAACACAGATTTCTATGATTATATTGACATTTGGATGTTAAGGTGGCTCGATACTCGTGAACTTTCAAAGATAGGATTTCTTAAAAATAGTTCAGAATGATCCAAAATATAGTTTATAGCAAGGATATATAAACAAAAGTGGTCGCTACCATGGCCTTTCTTTCAAAATATTTGAGGTGATGTTCTAGAAAGTCAGTCCAGGCAAACCTGAAAAACTCAATTTTTTCTAATTTTTTTACTGTGAAGTTTTCCCTGCCATTCAGTGACCATTCATCCTACGTTATCAAATGAAGCATGGAATTAAAGAGGACAGTATTGTGGAAAAGCTGATTGAAATTCCAGACAGAAATATTTAGTTAAAGAACTTTTCTGGGGGTTCGGAACAATTTTTGATTTTGAAAATTAAAATTTTTTTATGAATCATAGCGCAGAAAAAAAAGGCGAGATAGAATTCTTTATTTCTGTGTCATTTGCTTCTGAATGATGTGAGGAACAATATAATGATACTCACATACGACCCTACGGGCCTGGATATTGATATAGAAATTTATTTATGTGACAGAGTCATTTTTGAGAAATTAGTTATGTTTGCCGAAAATGGCCTGCAGAAATTTTCTACTACGAGTAGAGAGCTTAAATTCCGTCAGATTGTAGTATCCTTCATAGCGCATCTAATGCTGCAAACGAGAAGTCTCTAACCTTATTAGAAGTTCCACAAATGCAAAACGAAGCTGCCGACCTATGAAATTCTCAGAATTAAAAAAATAACCTGAAACAGTGTCAGCAGTTCTCTGCTGCAATGGTGACGTTACGATGGATAGGGCCTGCCTGGCTGCGCGTAAATGTGCGTAAATGACGCATTTACATGAGTAGCGAGCTACGTTAATGTATACTGATTAGAGAATCATTTTAAATAACATAAGATAATTAAAATACATATTTTTTGAAGATTTAACAGCAAGGTCTCCATTAAAATGTGTCCCTGAGTCAATTCCCTACTTCTAGAGACTAAAAAAAAACGTTTTTTTGCTTCTATTTCAGTATTTGCTTTTTTCCTGAAAATTTCCCATAACTTTTTTGAAAGCAAAAATTGGCGCAGCAATCCAAGATTCACTAGCATATCCATATCATGGCATAGAAGCATACAACTACTAGCCAGACCTGTTCAGGAGATGTATATTGAAGGGTGAGAACATCATTAATTATCACTGGAAATGGCTTTTTGGAAATCAGAGGCAAAAATGGGAGCTACGGCTTTTGTCCCATAACTTTTTTGGTGTATTGTAAATTAGTTTTTAAAATAGAAATGGTATCAGTAAAAGCCAAGTTTCCAGGCAAAAAGCACCTTGAATAAAAATATAAAAAAATTTGTATTTTAAAAACCAATTTTGCTCTTAAATGTGTTAGAGTGCATGCTTTTTCCACCTCAAATCAGCCTTATCTTAAAATTATCAGCTGATTGGCTATGAGGTGTCAAAGATGGCTCACAGACCTTGCATTTCCTGACAATTGTTATGCCTGCAGTAAGTTTTGCTTGCATCATAATCTGTTTATAGAACAGAGGGATCAACTCAGTCTGTGATGCCAACTATATTGACCTACAATTTGCAAACTGGTGTTTGGCTAATCGCTCAGCATTTACACGTCGCCCCCCGAGAGAAACATATACTCACTAGGATGCACACGGAGCCTATGCAAAAATTAAAAATGTTCAGAGACTTCTGTCCCCAATCCAATTTTTTTCCTTTGCCATAGAGAAAAACACATGCCAAATATTTTTTTGATTGAAAGAGATTTAATGGGTCCACCTCAGCCTTGAAAATTGACTATTTGTGAGTAATTTACTAAAATACAGTACAAATTTCTAAATGTGGCTCAACTTTGCTGTCTGTAGCTATTCATTACTAGTCTTATTCATATCTATCATAACTATCCATTTCTATTCTTTTGTATACACTGGAATCTCTTTACCCCTTGTTTAAACAATGGTAAGTGTGGATAGCTATGGCTAGCTATGGATAAGTGTAGCTTAGTTTAGCTTGGAATGGCTATGGATAGATAGCTAAGGCTAGATTTTAAATGACGAGCCATTTTTAGAAATTTGTACTGTAACGCCAAAACATGAAAAATTCAGATATCTAATCAGTGAGCACATACTTGTTGAAATGAATCTACACACAATGAAACTAATGTGTAATTCAAGAGAACTAACAACATCATTGTATTATTGCATCAGAACTATCCTCAGGGGCGTCACTAGAAATGCGAGTTTGGGGGGGGGGGGTTGAAGCCCCAAAGTTTAGAAGCGTTGTTGGAGGCCCTAGGATCCAAGCATGAGCCGCCGCAGAATCTAAAGAATTAAGGTGCCTGTTGATCTACGGGCACATAATAAATAGATAAACCTAAAAAATAATGACACATAGTGCACAATATATACTATGTACAGGGTCTTTTCCTGGGCTCTGGTTATTCAATCACTACCAGTACCATACAAGGAAAATTTCTTCTTTTTTTCCCCATGATTTTTGGGGGGGCTGAAAGCTCCATTTGGGGGGGCTCAGCCCCCCCTAGCCCCCCTTAGTGACGCCACTGACTATCCTTTACTTGCTAAATTCTTCCTTTATTTTGGTAGATTTTTTCCAAATTTGATGCGCTTGTCAAATTCCTGATATCATTCAATGATATCTATAGGTCAGACACTGGCTGCTGCAATGGCTTGTTGTATAAGGATGGATTCCTCAGACCATCAAAATCAACCTCCAGGGGAATGCCAATTTCAACTGGCCAATTAAACCATCTTACTCAAGATGGTGTTAAAGATGGCCACCAAGTACTCGTTTCTGTGAAATTAGGCTTCTTTTCCCAAATCTTATCATATATGACACACCAAATTAGGGGTTTTCCTCGTCAAGGAATCTATTTTTCGTGGTGTCAGAGAGATTAGAGATGAATAATAGCCTTTATGTGATGGAAACATTCAAATATGACATGGATAATATTATAATATGTAATGAACAGTTTCAATCATCTAAACTTTTGTCAGTCTCTCTAAGTTATCTAATGACACTCCCAGACTCCACTTTATGTAGCTCTTCATAGCTAAGAATGATTTAAAAATAGAATAAATAGTACATTGAAACATGCCAAATTGTCTATAGACCTTAAAGTTTATCTAGCTGGCTTTCCCTATCTCAGGTTTGTTAAGTGCTAGAGCAGCAATATCACACTGTTTATGCAACAAAATCGAGCAATTAATGGACCAAACATATGCAAAAATTCAAACTCATGGTGGACCCATTAAATATTCTTGGATTTTCATGAAACTTTGCCAGAGATGTTTTTTAAGCCATTGGGAAAAAGTTAGACTTGGGACAGTTGGCAACTCTGTTGGTTAGGCTGCGTGTGCACCCTAATACTCACCCTGGCTGATTAGCGAATTTCTATTTGAATGATGTTTAGAGTCGTATTTGCCTAATTTTTTACTACGGCAGCCCGTTCACACAAGTGGGACAGAGCTATGTCTGATGTCCAGACCGGAAATCAAGACCTGAAGAGATAATTCCCTTATCATCGATCTTTATCCACTCCCTTGGCCTAAAATTGGGGTCAAATGGTTGTAGTGAACAGACCCCTTGATTTTAGACGATATTTCATGAACTGTAAATTGGGAGATACATTTTCCAGGTTCTTGCAAGATTGAGCAATGGTACTTGAAGCATTCTGAGATAGTGGAACTGGTACATTTTTTAAATTTGCCTGATTTGCCATGGAATGATGCAATTGAAAGCTAGAAAACCCCTAATAGTGGAACACTTTTCCTGGAACACCCTGAATCAGAGCAATATAATTAGTAACTTATTATGCACCCCATTAAAAGTTCTAAAACATCAAGAATTGCCTAATATTATCAATCTTCACAGGGAGTTGCAAAAGGGGGAGGGGGTTGCAAAGGGGGCAAGGATGGCTACAGTGGGAAATTGCCCCCAAGCATGCTACTGACTGGTGTCATTCACACATTTCTGGCTCCCAGATTGAACCTTTTTGCATTTTTGGACCCTGACTCCTGAACTGTAAGAATTCTGTATGATTGTGCCTTTGCATTGAAGGCACTGGTTCCATAATGCCGTGCCATACTCACTCCAACAATGTAATGACATACTTTTACATTTTTGAAAGAGGACATAAACATGTTCGTTCAACAATTGCTATCTTGGGATATAATTGTGTTGTTTTATTATAGTTTAAACCTTCTATTTTGGTTGTGATTTTACTATAATACTTCATATTACTTTTGATTTTTTTTTGTTTACACTTGAATGCACAGTGCATATTTAACGCACTCTATCATAAAAAGCACATCATCATTCTCATCTGAAGGAATTTTGCACTGCTGTAAATCATGCATCGCTAATTCTCAAATTTCTTGCTAGAATTCTGCAGTATTTGGCAATTCTGAAATGCTTCCTGATGCATCTGCGTCCTTCTCAATCACCCAAAAACCAATGAGAACTGGTTAGCATTCCTCTGAGGACTGGTATCCTCTGACCACCCTCAACATTCCACACTTGTGCACTGGCACACGCCTTAGAATTATTTTTCATCGCGACTTGTTTATTTATTAGTTAGTGGCCGACCAGATGCTCTTTGATTTTTGGCTTTTTTCCCACTTGACACTGAAGAACAAAGTTTTGTCAGCACATGAACATTTAAAAAAAGTTTGTTTCCACCCAGAGCTTTGGTACCGTTATGTTAAAATTGCTTTAAAAAAGTTTGTAGCTCGTCCACATGCGAAAAAAAATTTTCGTCGACGCTTCGACAAATCCATAATCCCCCACTCCAACTATTGTCTTGTCAGCCCTAATATAAACATCAGCAATCTCGTACATGCAGCATCTAGGGCAGGCCACAGGCCACTTCAATGTGGCGCTAACTAGCGCATACATGAAACCTAAGTTCCAACATCCCTGGCATGTCATCTAAAACCCTGGTGTCATCATAAACTGCCAGGAAGTGTCGAATTTCTGCAGCTAATGTCAAAGTGTTGGAATTCTAGAATAATTGCAGAACAATTTTTGCAAGGAGCAGAAGTCCCACAAGAAATTGCAAAATTACAGAATTCTTTAGTTTTTTGAGAAGTGCAGGATTCCTTCAGAACAGTGAAAGATAACTTAAGGTGGCTCGATACTCGTGAACTTTCCGAGATAGGATTTCCCAAAAATAGTTTAGAATGATCCAAAATATAGTTTGTAGCAAAGATATGCAAAAAAAAGTGGTCGCTACCAGCCTTTTAAAAAAAATATTTGAGATTATGCACGAGAAAGTCAGTTCACCCAAACCTGAAAAACTGAATTTTTTTCTTAAATTTTTTACTGTCAAGTTTTCCCTACTTTTCCGTGGTCATGCATCCCATATTATGCAATGAAGCATGAAATTTAAGAAAACACTTGAAGGGAAAAGCTGATTGCAATTTCACAGAGATATATTTAGTTTAAAGGACTTTCCAAGGGTCTCGGAATAAAAGTTTTGATTTTGACAATTTTTAACTTTTTTTATAAACCATAGTGCTAAAAAAATTGACTAGATAGGATTTTTTAATTCTTTGTCATTTACTTCCAAAAATAGTGGGGAAGAATATGATAATACAGACAACCCTTCCTACCACACTAGAAATTGATATACAATTTATTTTTCATTACCAAGTCATTTTTGAGAAATTAGACCTGCTTGAGTAAAATCGCCTGTAAAAATGTTCTGTTCTGAGTATCAAGCTGAAACTCCGGCAGCTTGTAGTACTCATCATACCGCATCTAGTGCTCCAAACGGGAAGTCTCTAACCCCAATAGAAGTGGCGCAATTTGCAAACGAAGCGGCCGACACTTGAAATTCTCAGAATTAAAAAAAGATGACAGCAGAGATCAGCTGCAATGGTGACATTACGATAGATGGGGCCTGCTTGGCTGCGCGTGAATGTGCGCTAACTACCACTTCGCATGAGTAGCGAGCCACCTTAAGAGCGATTATCTGAGAAAATCAACCCTTGACCGGAATGTGGTACGTCACAGAATCGTTTTATATTTTGTGGGATGGAACTACTATGGCATAAGACGTTAGAAAAAATTTTTTGGTCCGGTCAGATTATTGGTTGCCATGGTAACCATGGCTTCATTATTTTGGACCAAACCAGCAGATTTGCAAAAAATACAAAGTCAAAATTATGCATTTTTAGCTCATATTTCCGCCTGAAAGCTGGTAATATATGTGACCTGCTCCACCAAAATGAGTTCAAAGTAGGCAATCTGTATTTTCCAGAAATGAGCAAAATGTGTCAAAAGGTCTATTTTGATGATTTTTTGCTGTTGCTACCACGTTTTAGCAAAAGTAATTTCCTTTGATTATTTAAGACCACCTTAACCAAACACCGATTTTAATTTATCTAAATTGGCAATCTTTTTTTATTTTCCCTGTTCTCTCATTGCAATGGCAGGAATTTCAAATGCCTTTTTCTCAGAGTTCAATGTTTCGTATCATCAATGTTTGAGGTGCCATATCTTTGGATTGGATTGAGATATCAAGACATATGAAACATCTTTTTAAGGCCAAATTCCAGTAAAACAAAGTCGTTTTCATTATTATTATTATTATGACATGTTATAGTACATTATCACAACTGAATATGATACCAGGCCGATTTTGAACCCATTTTGGTGGAGCAGGTCACATATCGCTGCACTACCCATTTTGTCTGGAATAGTCACTCTTGAACTGAGTAATGGCATTGTATTTTTAAATCTGGGGTCAATGGGGTCTGTGTAATTACGGCCTAAAAAATGTATCTTCGAGGCCAAGGAGAATTAAAAAATTTCCCATATTTAAGGGCCTCATATCTTCTATGGAGGTACTAGTTGAGCAAAGCCAAGCATACACATGATGAAACTGATCTTTCCTCTACAAGAATCAATAATAAAATCACGGTGCAACCATAGATTGAGCTTACGAACAAAGGTGGCGCCACCTATGTTTTCTGATATTTTGAGATTTGGCAAAAAAGGCTTTTGATTAAGTGGTGCCACATATACAATTATTGTGTCAGAAAT
This sequence comes from Platynereis dumerilii, assembly GCA_026936325.1. Taxonomy (NCBI): domain Eukaryota; kingdom Metazoa; phylum Annelida; class Polychaeta; order Phyllodocida; family Nereididae; genus Platynereis; species Platynereis dumerilii. The sequence continues at coordinate 14,319,724 of JAPTHN010000018.1, forward strand.
CTCAGATTTCTTTTTGGTACATTACAATTATCACTCTAACATGCCAGGCTATCACTGTTGCCATGGTAACATTGTAAAGTCAGTAGCAGCGCCCCCAAGTGAGCATGTTTGCCAATTTCCTCAAAAATGCCACTTTTTCATGAAAATGAGCAAGTTTGAAGCCACTGGTATCTGGGTAATGGTAATATATAGCTATATTATATATTGTGCCTGGACTGGTCACTCTTTAACTATGAATTGGTGTTGCATTTTGAAATCCTGGATTAATAGGGTCTGTGTAGGAAGGGCCCAAGAAATCTATGATTGAAGCCGAGAAAATTGCATAAAATTTCACATTTTTCGAGCTTTTTAGGGGCTCATATCTTCTACGGAGGTATTAGCTGGTGGAAACAAAAGGTCCACACTATGAAACTGACCTTTCCTCTAAATGAATCAATAATAAAATCACGGTGGAATCATATATTGAGCTTCCAAACGAAGGTGGCGCCATCTATGTTTTTGCATATTTTAAGATTTTACGAAAAAGGCTTACAATAAAGTCATGCCACATATATACAATTATTGTGTCAGAAATCTCAGATTTCTTTTTTGGTACATTTGATTCGTTACTCTAATATAGTAGGACAGCATTGTTGCCATGTCGGCATTGGTATGCCAGCAGCAGCGCCCCCAAGTGAGCATGTTGCCAGTTTCCTCAAAAACGCCACTTTTACATGAAAATAGGCAATTTTTAAGCCACTGGTACTTGGGAAATGGTAATATACGGCTAAATTATACATCATGCCTGGACTGGTAACTCTTTAACTATGTATTGGTATTGTATTTTGAAATCTTGGATTAATGGGGTCTGTGTAAGAACGGCCCAATAAATCAATGTTTGAGGCCAAGAAAATCGCACAAAATATCACATTTCTAGAGCTTTTTGGGCGCTCATATCTTCTATGGAGGTATAAGCTGGTGAAAATAAAGGTACACATTATGAAACTGACCTTTTCTCTTAATGATTTGATAATAAAATCATGGTGGAACCATATATCGAGCTCACAAACGAAGGTGGCGCCATCCATGTTTTTGCATATTTTGAGATTTTGCAAAAAAAGGCTTTCAGTGAAGTTGTGTCGCATATATAATTATTGTGCCTGAGATCTTCAGTTTTTTTCTGGTACCTTTCATTTTTTGTCCTAACATATATATAGCAGGTCATCAACATTGTCATGACAGCATTACTAAGTCAGCAGCAGCGTCCCCATGTGACCATGTTTGCCTATTTCCTCAAAAATGCCATTTTACATGAAAGGATAAGATTCCTTGAGTCGAACATTTGGAGGTATCACTTTGATTCGAAACTTTATCCAATCCATTAGCCAACAGATTGCTATCCAAGTACTGTATTAGTTGCAAGTATTTTGTTCATGACTTCCTTTGTGATCAAAATAATCAGCAATGATACTGTCTTAACATACTCGTAGTGTGTTTTTCATAGCGGTTGTGTCGAAATCGTATGCTGAACATCGTTAGACAACACAATTTTCTGAGTTCTAATTGTTCAATAATTTTCAAATCTGTCACAGACCTCACTGATGGTCTTACAATGCATATTGGTAACTTTCGTGAAATATGATTCACTTTTGGCCATATAGCAATAATTTTTGTGAGTTCTGTTTGAAACGTCTACTCATTGTTCTTCCATAGAAAACTCACCAATGAAAATATTGGTTTTGTGGCATATTGAATTGAATTATTCTTATGAAATTTTCACATAATCGGTACAAGACTTCCAAAAGCTCTCCATTGAATGTTTTTGGAAAAAATATTGAGGATAAAGCAGATTTTGATGAAGGTGCATTTTGATACTTCGATAGGAAGTACGGATTTAAGCCATTTTGCCAATTTGCATTTTAATGGCGCTCAGTGTAAGTCACAAAAAGTTGTATTTCAGTCAAATTGAAAGATCATTCACAGGCCTGTGGTGAGGATTTGACTGAAATGTGTGTACCACTTAGTTGGGACTGAGGTCAATCTACCTCTTGCTCTAACATGGGCTTTTTCAAATAAAAAGTTCTTAAACAGCAGCAGCTCCAATGTCTTGTTAAAAGAAAGAGCTGTCCGACGCAAGCCTACCCTTAGCCTCTTATGATTCATATCCGTAACCCCCATATTGTCTGTTTGTTTTGAAAATGCTCAATTTTCTACTAATTCGAGTCAGAGAAAATGTTTAATTTGATGTGGTGGTTGATTTCTACAATAAACTTTTCAGACACCAGGAATCTTACCCAGTGGAAATCAGGCCTCATAAAGAATGCTTTGGCCAAATTTCATGAAATTCTTATCTACTTGAAATTTTGTGTGAAGTGTGAGATTCAACTTTAAGAATACCTAAAATTGGAAGAGCATATAACATATTAATGTGGGGTAACAGGTCTAAATATAAATTAAATTGAAAATATTGTTGGAAAGAAACAGTTTTCATTAAAAATTTAAATTTCTTGTTATATTTGTCGGTGAGAACCAGTGTCTCGAATTGGGCCATTTAAAAAAAATAGGCATTTTTGAGGAAATTTGTCTTGGGGGTACTGTTGACAAGTAACAGTGATAGACTGTCATGTTAGGGCAACAAATGAAATGGTACATGTACCAGAAAATAATCTGAGATTTCTGACACAGTAATTGTATATGTGGTACCACTTTATTGCAAGCCTTTATTGCAAGATCTCAAAATATGTAAAACATAGGTGGCGCCACCCTTTTTTTCATAAGCTCAAACTATGGTTCATCATGATTTTATTGTTGATTAATGTAGAGGAAAGGTTAGTTTGATCATGTGTACCCCAAATTTCCCCTTGCACCTCCATAGAAATATGAGGCTTAAAAAATGTGCAATTTCATTCCCGTTTTTTAGCCTCAAAGCAGATTTCTTTGGCCCTTCTGACACAGACCCCATTAATCCAAGAGTTCAGAGTACAACACAAATACACTTGTTAACGAGTGACCAATCCAGACACAATACTAGATGTAGCCATATATTTCCATTTACCAGGTACAAACTCGCCTATTTTCATGAAAAAGTGGTGTCTTGAGTTTTCTTAAACAAAAATTGTATATATGGCATGACTTCATTGAAAGCCTTTTTCGTAAAATCTCAAAAATGCAGCAACATGGATGGCGCCACCTTCATTTGTAAGCTCAATATATGGTTCCACCATGATTTTATTATTGATTCATTTAGAGGAAAGGTCAGTTTCATAATGTGTACCTTTTGTTTCCACCAGCTGATACCTGGCTCTAAAAAGGTGATATTTTGTGCGATTTTCTTCGCCTCAAACATAGATTTCTTGAGCCTTTCTTACACAGACCCTATTAATTCAAGATTTCAAAATACAATACCAATACATAGTTAAAGAGTGACCAGTCAAGGCATGATGTATAATTTAGCTGTATATTACCATTTCCCAGGTACCAGTGGCTTAGAAATTGCCCATTTTCATGAAGAAGTGGCGTTTTTGAGGAAATTGGCAACATGCTCACTTGGTGGCGCTGCTGCTAGCATACCAATGCCGCCATGGCAACAATGCTGGCCTACTATATTAGAGTAACAAATCAAATGTACCAAAAAAGAAATCTGAGATTTCTGACACAATAATTGTATATGTGGCATGACTTTATTGTAAGCCTTTTTCGTAAAATCTCAAAACATGCAAAAACATAGATGGCGCCACCTTCGTTTGGAAGCTCAATATATAATTCCACCGTGATTTTATTATTGATTCATTTAGAGGAAAGGTCAGTTTCATAGTGTGGACCTTTCTGTTTCGCCCAGCTAATACCTCCATAGAAGATATGAGCCCCTAAAAAGCTCTAAAAATGTGAAATTTTATGCAATTTTCTAGGCTTCAATCATAGATTTCTTGGGCCCTTCCTACACAGACCCTATTAATCCAAGATTTCAAAATACAACACCAATTCATAGTTAAAGAGTGACCAGTCCAGGCAAAATGTATAATATAGCCATATATTACCATTACCCAGATACCAGTGGCTTCAAACTTGCCTATTTTCATGAAAAAGTGGCGTTTTTGAGTGAATTGGCAAACATGCTCACTTGGGGGCACTGTTACTGACTTTACAATGTCGCCATGGCAACAGTGATGGCCTGCCATGTTAGAATGATAATTGGAATGTATCAAAAAGAAATCTGAGATTTCTGACACAATAATTGTGTATGTGGCACCACTTAATCAAAAGCCTTTTTTGCCAAATCTCAAAATATCCGAAAACATAGGTGGTGCCACCTTTGTTCATAAGCTCAATCTATGGTTGCACCGTGATTTTATTATTGATTGTTGTAGAGGAAAGATCAGTTTCATCATGTGTATGCTTGGCTTTGCTCAACTAGTACCTCCATAGAAGATATGAGGCCCTTAAATATGGGAAATTTTTTAATTCTCCTTGGCCTCGAAGATACATTTTTTAGGCCGTAACTACACAGACCCCATTGACCCCAGATTTAAAACAATGCCATTACTCAGTTCAAGAGTGACTATTCCAGACACAATGGGTAGTGCAGCGATATATTACCACCTTTCAGGCAGAAATATGAGCTTAAAATGCATAATTTTGACTTTTCGTTTTTGCCAATTTAGCTCATTTGGCCCAAAATAATGAAGCCATGGTTATCATGGCAATCAATAATCTGACAGGTCCAAAATTTTTCTCGGAACTTCTATCCCATAATACTTCAATCCTACAAAGTATGAAACGATTCCGTGACGGGACACATTCCAAATTTTCTGGATTTTCTCAGATAATTGCTCTTAATTATCTCTACATTTTGATAATCCCTGAACAAAATGCACTTATATTATGCTGCTGCCCATGTGCAATCATCTTGGTTATAAATACAAAGTAACCTTACTCTATTTTACATTCCAGATTTACACACCTTTGGAGCGTGAGCTGATCACACGGTATATCTAATTTTTTTATTTTTTAGTTAATAATATGTTTTAATGTACATGGATGAAATTTGGTACTAATATAACATATGGTTTAGTTGTGCCTTTTGATAGTCTGATTAATGGATATTCTGTTCTTTTTGAAAAATGTACAAAAAAGCAAATTTTTTTTTATCGTTTCTGGGCCAATACTTGGTCACTCTTGCATGTGCATGGATGAAATTTGGTACAGATGTAGCCTTTATGGTCTAGTTGTGCCTTTTGATGGTCTCATTGGTAGATATTCTATACTTTTTGAAAAAATTAGAATAATTTTTTTTTTAAAGTTTTTTTTGGGCTAAGACTCACTCACTATTGCATGTAGGGGAGGCGGTGACTTTTACCCCATGCCAGGGTCAAGAAGTCACAACCGCGGGGTAACAAGTCCCATGCAATTGTTGTGAACATACAGCACTATATGAGCTAATTTGCAGACCTAGACTTGATAGTCATCCTTGTGCATGAAATTTATAGTGAGCCTTCCAAACCTATCTGCATGCAATGACAATATAACATCAGCAAAGCCTGTGTCAGAAATTGCCAAATGTTTGCAAAATGAAAACTTGCTGCAATACTCTCTCAGATGTATTATTGATGATGGATGATGATAAGATTGTAAGCTAAAAGCCTCAAGTGTGGAATATTTTACTTTCCTTAGTACAGAATATTTAATTCACGGTACCCTATGGTAAAATATCACAGTGCTGGGGTGAAATGTCACAGTGTGACATTTCACCCCTCAGCTGTTTTTTAAATTCAACACATGATCATGGCAACTTGGTGACCACATGGCCAAAAATGGGTTCGCAGCATGAAAGACTATTATCTAAAAGACCTTGAAACAGTAGCACAACTTCCTATGTCACAGTGACCAGAAATTAATAGAGAAAGTTCAGAGTCGATAAAACCTGTTTGGGACCCCAAAAATGCACGAGGAGCGTAAAAACCCACTTTGCGTAATGAGCATAATTTTCATATTCCCTACAGACCTTCTTCTCATAAAAGCATCCCAAATGATGATTGAAGCTTAATAATTAGGTCACTGCAAGTTGGTCAAAAAGGCCTACAGGTGGTCATGCATCGTGAACTGGTCCATTTTGCGTCGCAGGTCAAAAATGTCTATTTTTTCTATTTTCTGATATATCATCACAGAAGTAAAGCACTATACAGTGTTCCAAACAGAACTTAATTATTTTGTATACTTATCGAGATATGGGCACTTTTGTGCCTCGCCCACTCATTGAAATATGTAGACTAAAGGGAAGGTTTTAAAGGCTTTTCTCAAAATTGATGTTTTTTAGTAAAACGTCTGTAACTTTTCTACTACTTAACCAATTATAATGGGGTTTGTTGCAAAATGATTCTGACTAGTTCCTCTAATGATATATGTTGACACTTTTTACATAAATCCCATTGATCGATATGAAATCCTGACAGCAAAAACAGATATTTTTTCTTTTAAAATTCCTCTAAAATCCCACCTTCTACTTGTGTTTCCAAGTGAAATTCACCAATGAATAAAGAAAAATTATATTCCCTTTAACTATAGGCATGTTCTAGACATTTGTTGTCCTTTTATGAGCCAGCTCATCTTAAATGTAACAAAATTACAACACAGGACAATTTCTGGTATATGGATCAAAGTGATTGGGAATTAGCATAAGAATGATGAATAGATAGATGGATATATCGATAGATATGGTAAGCATAGCCCTGTATGGCCTGTTGTGGCTACTCACTAGGTTAAATTGATGAAATGAGAGAGAAGGCAGGAGTCCTCAACATGCTACACATTTACCCCATGTGAGGGATCTTTTCCTTGCCCAGGACAGGCTCTAATACAAGGATACCCCAATTTAGCAACTAATCTGAATGACATCAAGCTTGTTTTTTTGCTTTTTAAGGGTACATTGAAAATATTTGCAATCACAAACTACATCATTTTGCAATATGCTTTCTGTAAGTTTGAGAATGACATCTGCTTGGCTTTTCCTGAGAAGTGCTCAAAAACCCCAAGTAAGGCATCAAAAACCCCAAGTAAGGCATCTAAAGCATGGCACATGAACTAAAATAACTATCTGAAAAAATAAACCATGATTGGGACAGTGCAGAGGGGCTGATTTCTTGTCTTCACAATATTGCTACACCGACTCCGCTACACCGACTCCGGATCCACCCCTGATTCTGACGGACGTGCTTCAACGTTCTGGGCAATAGCGTTTTAATGGTTTAAGTGATTTTAAAAAGGACGACAGTTCTGTAAACTAGAGAATATTTGCTTTCTTCCGATGTCAAATATGTTGAAATAACATAGATAGAAGTGGTAGAAAAGTTCTTTTGAATATTTTGTTTTGAAATTTCTTGCGACAAATCCACCATTTTAGCAGACCAGTTCATGACGCATGACCCTGTGACTTTTTACCCCTGTGATTTTTCACCCCCTCTTCCCCTACACTGATAAAGGTTTGTACACATATGGCTTATACGTTCTTATTGTGCCTTTTCATGGTCTGACTGATAGATACTCAATACTTTTTGCAATATTCAGAATCTATCTGGCCACTATTGCATAAACAGCAATGAAATTATATATATATATATCACCTATACAATGTAGCAGTGTTTTCGTGTGTATTTAACACTTTTTGAACTACTTTGCACAGGCATGAAACTGCATCATAATATGTGTGTTTTACAAACCCTGGCAGGGCGAATAGAGATAATTGCAGGCCTAGACTCGGCCACTATTGCATATCTATTCAGTTGTCCCTGCATCTCTCATGGGGGTGTGGTCTCTTGTCGGGGTGCAAAATGCATTAAATTTCCTACGTAGAGCGGGCGGAAGGCGGTCACATTAGGCAAGCTGGTCTTACAACAGGGGGTCTTACAATTCAGGGACCACTGTATATGCAATTGGGTACATAGTACTACACACAGTGCCCCTGAGCAATCTTTAAGATTTAAAAAAAAAAGCAAGAAGACGAATAGCACGCAGCTGTAGAGCAAGGTCAGGAGAACATTTTAAGACAAAAACGAAAAAATTCTGTTGGGAAAATTTTGAGTTATACCAATTTTAAGATTTTTGTTGATCACACCCACATTTTCTGCCTAAAAGTGGGGTCATAAAAGTGGATATAAGTTATAAAGTCATTTACAGATACAGTTTTTGAAGGAAAGACAGTAATCTTTAATCACTGTGACTATAATATGTATGTGAAACATGTTATATCAAAAAATAGTGTGCAGAGTGTGATAAACTCACTTGACTGTGTGTTTGTCAAAAATACTATGTTTTAGCCCTGCTAAATTGACTCTATTGTTTCTTTTGAGTGTTCAACTGCTTCTGGGTGGGTTTGAATTTAGCTAAGCCTTTCTTTGGAGTCTTTTGCTGCATGTTCAAAACAAAATGTGGTCTCAGATGTAGCTTTTAGGATATTTTATATCATTGATATTTATGAATAATCAATACAGGCACAGAGCATGACTAGTACAATTGTCTTTAAAAAATCATGTTAACAATGCATATCTGTTTACAAATAACCCAAAGTCATGGCTTGTTTTGTTCTTAGAAGTGCATGTATGACATTGTATGTATTAATGTTGACTGCATGATTGTATTAATTTTAGGACAAAAAAAATGAAATTAAAAAGACTTCCAGAGATTCTAGACCAACATATTTTGCAGACGAGAACCTAATTAGCTTGATATTTCTACCAAACTGAGATTTGGCATTGAAACATGTTTGAATTGTCATGATGAGTGTGCACACAATGGTGTATGTAGATCATTGAGCAATGGTGGGACAAATAAAAAAATCTAATTATCTGATAAAAGTTTTGGGAAAGGGAAATGCAGAAAGGTAATTTCTGCACCTGAAGGCATTGAGGATGCTGATAAATGAAACTTCAAAGATATGACTTACAAGAACACAGTAAACAACATTCTGTCGCATGTTTGACATAAAACATTCTCAATATAGGTCTAATATAACTTAAATCCAGCCTATATACAATTAACCACACAGAAACAATACTACTGATTTAGTCTGATTACTGGGGACAATGTTGGAAGGCTACAAACTTGCTCATCACTGTACTATTGGTCTGGAGCAAACAGTCACATGTGTTTGTCACACTCTGCACACTATATTTAGGCAAAACATGTTTTACACAAATGCAATGGTTACAGAAATTAATGATATTGTCTTTCCATCAACAATTGTCCCTGCATATGATCTAAAACATTTCCTTCAACACCTATGCCCCCGTTTCAGCATTGAAATATGAGTGTGATAAACCAAAAAACTTAAAATCGATATAACTCAAAATTTTCCCAACAGAATTTTTTCGTTTTTGTCTTAAAATGTTCTCCTGACCTTGCTCTACAGCTGCGTGCTATTCGTCTTCTCACTTTTTTTTTTTAAATCTTAAAGTTTGCTCAGGGGCACTGTGTACACACACCAATTTCATGGTGTAATTATTTTCTAAAGGTGTTAGTCGCTGAAAGTTTGCTGCTACGCAGCCTATGTTTTAGGTTTGAAATGGAGTAGTCATAGATAGAATTATAAATATAAAACGACATCAATGGTGTTCAGGGTTGGGCACGAGTACAACCAAATGTACTCGAGTACGAGTACGAGTACTTGCCACATCTACGAGTACGAGTACGAGTACGAGTACAGCTTTTTCTGAATGTACTCGAGTACGAGTACGAGTACTTTCCAATGTACTCGAGTACGAGTACGAGTACATTTATGCAGTATTGAACCTTTTTGTGCAATATCTAAAGGTAAAAACACTTTATATTAATATATAATCCTTAACCAAAAATACAGAAGTGTACCTAGGCTTTCTATAGTATAGATGCCCTTTTACTATTTAAAAGTGAAATAGGCCTATGTTAATTTTTACAGCCTTTGATTCAGAAGCTAGTTAGTTGGATTGAGATCCTGTAGGATTTTGAAATGGCTTTTAAATGTAAATGTTGTAAAATCAAGTCGGATTCCCAGGAGACATATAGCCTTGAATTGGGGGGGGGGGGGGGGAATTGAATATCCGGGGGCCTTAGAGTTTTCCTCAGAGGGAAATTATTTATTGCAGGGTATACTGAAAAATAAGGATTGTCGGATATAAATGTCAAAGAACTTGTTTGTTTCATTGAATTGATTGTTAAAACCAAACAATCAATTGAATGAAACAAACAAGTTCTCTGACATTATGAACAATTCAATTGTCTGGATTAGACAATTGCTTGATTGGACACATATTAGACATTGATTGTCTGATATCAGACAATCCTTTTTTTTTTTCAGTGTAACGATGGCTATATTAATATTGACTGCAAGCACCAAGTCCCTGTATATTCATTCCTAAATGATGAAGCAACGCCTTATCAAGAATTACCCGAAAAATTATAGTTGATTATATTGGAGATGTTGGTGGAAACTGACTAACAGATTCAGATTGTACATGGAAATTGATTATTTGTCACGAAAAAACTCAGTGTGAAAAAACATTAATAAATTGTACATGTATAGCCACTAACAATGCAACAGGTATGTAGGCCTATGTCATTGTGATTGGCTATATCTGATATCAGATGTGAATACTGCTCTCTGATTGGTCAAGATGGGTTCAGTTTTCTTTCGTTTGTAATTATGCTTATAATTATGCTAAAATAACAATTTTAGGCTCACAAAATGCAGAATGCCAAGAGCTATCTGTCAGTCATTCTTCAATTTAAGTATCTTTTCTTAATGCCGAGAATTCGTTGAAAATGCATATTATAACTTTTCAAAGCAAATTTAGAAAAAATTAGATACAACAAAGATTAATCTAAGTCGAGAAAGGGGAGTTTTGCTCTGCTTAAAGCATTATTTGTCAAATAAAATTATCTTAAATACAAGCATATTAGTTTGGTGATTAACAATTGAGTAGAAGTTGGCAATAAGCCTAAATGACCTCCTATCATGCATAATAATTAATAAGACAAAAAGAAATAGAAATAGGCCTATATGATCAATTTAAAGTCACAAACTTAAAATCAAGATAAGGGAAAAAGACATTGTTTTCAGATTAAAAACGGATAGTGTTAATTTCAAATTTTGATCTATCTCTGAAAAAAAAATTTGGCTAAGCTTGTGAAGTATTCATTAAGTTTTGATTTCTGTAAATGCGTCGATTTAACCAAAAAAGGGTGAAAACAGAAACGGCTCAATTTATGGTTAAAATACGGCTAGAAACATGATTTAAAAACATACACATATCATTAAGATGTTGCTGAATACAATAGTGAAAGAAATAATGTTGTATCTTCAACAGTAAGGTCCGAGTTAGCCTGTAAATTACGATGTTTTGATTTGCGCCAAAGGTGTGAAAATTGCAAATGGCGGATTTGTACTGGTGCTGGACATTTTGCATGGTTTCCAGATCTATCAGTGTAATTATTTACATTACACAGTCCAAAACACCCTTAAAAGCATCTTTACAATATATTGAAGCTATAGAAACAAACTGAGAACAGCTATATGAAATGATGTATGATGTATGATGTATTCAACAGCAAAAAAATTAATGATAAAACTAATAACTTAGTTTTGCTGTTTGGTATATATTTCTTCCATTTCAATTGAACTTTCAAGTAAAGAACATTTGACTTATGAAATATCTTTTGGATGATTTTTATTCTGAAGATCTAAATTATTTCACAGTACTTTGTAAAAACAAAGATTCTATATTTCATAATTTAGTTGCTTTTGTGTTCAATTTTGCTCTTTCAAAACTTCAGTTGTACTCGTGATGTACTCACTACGAGTACGAGTACATTTGCAATGTACTCGAGTACGAGTACGAGTACGAGTACTGTACTCGTGATTTGGCACGAGTACTGAGTACATGCGAGTACTTGGAAAAATGTACTCGAGTACACGAGTACATGTGTACTCGTGCCCAACCCTGATGGTGTTATATCGTTAAAACTGTGCTTGTAACTAACATGTCAATTCACAACTGCTACGCAGCCTATGTTTTAGGTTTGAAATGGTGTAGTCATAGATAGAATTATAAATATAAAACGACATCAATGGTGTTATATCGTTAAAACTGTGCTTGTAACTTTTACTATTTAAAGCCACACAATATTATATAGGGGGAAACCAGGGCACATAGGGACGGGGTGTTGTCTTGTTTTCTGACAAGGTTTATGTTATGGTGACATCCCATCAAATCTTGTGAATTCCCATCCTGATGTTTCTATTCTTTGGTTGGTAGATCACATGCAGGATGCAAAGGCTTGGCGTAAAAACGTTTGAGTTCCTACTATTCCAATAAATTCCTAGGCTTTCAAGTCGAACTTATTGCTAGATAAACCATGAAATACTGTGAAATATTGATTCCCTATCAATGCTTGTATGATAGGGATCCTGTATATTTGCATTGGGAGCAATTTAGTTTTTTTTCTTTTCCTCATTTGTAACAAATTCACTGTAATGAATTTATTTTCTAGAACGAAATTAATTTAGGGATTAATGTCGATTAATAACTTTGATCAGACAAACTGTCACAAAGCAATTAAGCTCTTGGCTGGTACCAGATAATTTTGAGGCTTATTAATGTGCCAGCCTAAGGGAAACACTAAATCAAATGTCCAACTCAAGGAATCTTACCCTCTTATATTTTGAATGAAGTACCTACTGACACAAAGTTAGATATCAATTAAATTCCTTAATCTCCATGTTAGCGTTTTTGCACTGACAAAGAACTCTATCAGGTATCTTTCATACCACACAACACAAACTAGCTAAATTTGAGTTTGCCCAGGGGCTCAACTAGAGGTTGTGGGGCCCGTAGGATCAGGAAGGCTGGGGGCCCCTACCCGCGCCATCGGATGTCATTTAGCAGGGCTGATCATCGGTTGAAAATTTATGTTGGTTCATTGAGCAAACATTACATTCTTGTTTCAGCTAAATATATCATTGACTATTGCCTGTCTGATTTATGTGAAATTAGGTACCTGGCTAGTTTGAGAAGTACAGTACAATCCAAAATAAAGTACGGCTACCCTAGCAGGAAGGAAGAATCAGCTACTACTTTACCCTTTTACGCCTTTTGGCTACCTGTGAATCACCTCCTACCTTTACCTACTTGTAGCTACATTTTACAATAACATAAAAATTACATTTAAACAGCACCATTTTAAACTTCATCACCCTCATTTTCTTTGATTAATTTGGTATTGTGACCCTTTGCTAATTGCTATTACATTGGTAGCTGTCTTAATAGAGTTCTTGGTATGGGCTAAGGTTGTTGTGCAGAGATTTGGGCTGGAGAGGAGAAAGGAGGGCAAAATAGGTAAACAGAGGACTTCTGAAAGAAAATGTTCTTACTATATTTTGGGTTGTACTGTATGTACTCAATTAAAGCCCCCAGATTTCACAAATGGGCCCACACTTGGAAAAGCATGCAAGACTCAGTCAGACTAAGAAACAGTTTATTATGCCAATTTAATATTGCATTATTAGTACAAATTAATGTGTTATCAATCTCAAGTTACTTTAGTCCACGACTGAGGGGCCTTACACAGCAGTCAGATGTGCACAACATAAATAAATATAGATATTGTCTAAACACTACCACATTATCTTGTTTCATTTACAATTCGACATACTGAATTGACTGGTTTTTTCAACCTCCCGCAAGCAAATATACTAAGATTATTAAACATTTCATCCTAATAAATTCACAACCATCTATACATATCCCAGCCACTGACACCATAAAGATAACAGGCAGGCCCATAACTACACTATTCCAGATTCCACAGGATGTCACCAAAAAAAACAAAAAGAAAAAATCCTTGTACTGTACAGCTTCAAATCAGTTGGCAATTAAAAGATAAAATCAATCAAGAAAAAGTGACTAGGCTTTTATAAAAGATGGTCAAACGATTCCATTACTACTGTTTCTTGTTTTTACTCTCAATTTAAAATAAATGTATCTATCTATCTATCTATCTACTTCCATACTAATATATTAAACCAATAATGTCCAACATCACTGAAATATCTTAGAAACAGTAATTGGTAGGGCCAAATCGACATCAAGACTGATACGCTAATGGCTTATTCATTATGTCCCAAGACTCCAAGGGCCCCTTGAACTGATGTATTAATGTATGTCTGATTAAGGCCACGCTTCAAATTTTTCTCATGTAGTAACAGCTTACAAAGCAGTAACAGACAAAATTGACATAGACTGATAAATTATATATTGCCTCATTCATTTTACAAACTTCTCGGGCCCCAGAAATACATTTTTCTGAGATACTAATTTTGCCTACCTGAATTTGTCGCACCTCATTCATGCTGAAAGACTCCGGGTCCCCCTGAACTACTCCAATATTATATTTTTCAGATGCATAATTCTGCCTTCCTCACTTTTAGACTTACTTTGAAGAGCCTCTACTGATACCTCATTCATGCTGAAAGACTCTGGGGGCCCCCGAACTGTCCCAACATTGTTCAGACACATAATTCTGCCTGCCTCACTTTTGGACTTACTTTGAAGGGCTCCCACTAATACCTCATTCATGGTGAAAGATTCTGTTGGCCCCCGAACTAATCCAACATTTTTCAGATATATAATTCTGCCTTCCTGACTTATAGACTTACTTTAAAGGGCCCCCACTAATACCTCATTCATGTTAAAAGACTCCAGAGTCGCCCCATAACTATTCCAACATTTTCAAGTAGTTGTCCCGTCTTTTGAAAGAAAGCTTATATATTTTTTTATCTGTGGGGGCCCCTAAAGGAATTCAACATTTTTTGGACCAATAATGTATTATATTCTATAATTGTATCAAACCGATGTTAGAGAATTTAAAGGGCCCCACTTCAGAGTTTGTGGTTACCTAGTTTTTAACCGGCCAAAGGCCAGTTATTAGAGCAGGGCTGAAACGGACTTTTGGTGAAATGGGACTCTTGTCCACTTGTCCATGTGTAAATGTGTCCTGTCCTGTCCATGTCCATGTCCACTTTCCTTGCCCCTCTGAACACAGTGCTGCAACCCAGTGAGCAATGGGGGGCCAATGCCAAATATGGACCTGCCCATTATGAATGGGGGATTCAGTTAGCTGTAAAGGGTTACCATGGTTACAGGTGCAATGAACAGCTGCAGCCAGCAGTGGGCCTGTGAGCCTCATTGGAGAAGGTGCCCCTGTGTCAGGATTGCTTATAATTCCAAAGCACTGTGAGAGTCAAACTATTTCAGTGCAAGTTTGTGTTTTAAAATAATTGTTCATGCCTAGATGAGGCATGGTTGCTCAGTGGATCATTATGTTTGCATAACACTTGGCATTGTCTACTTCTTCACCAACTTTCTGTACAGTGCTATGATGTGGTTATGTACCATTCCTGAAAGCAATGTCTATCAACACCCATCCACTAAACTCCATCAAGAGACCAGAGCCTTTCTCAGTGCATTTCTCATTCTGACAGTATACTTTGACAAACTTTATCATTTTACAGCCTGTAAATTTGATATGCATAAAATGAGTGTTTGCTCCAACAGATATTGCCACTCTGTGACTGTGAGTCATAATAACTGATGGAGCGTCATCTTCCCAAATTTAACATCCATGGGAAACATAGAGGCTGTTTGATTAGTCGTGGTGAAGAGAATGCTATTTGATTTGTCATGTAACTGATCTTAGAGTAAAATTATTGTGACAGATCATCAATATGATGATTCACAAAGTGCCATTTCCACAGTGCAACAGCCCACTCAGTTTGGATATCAGCTTGGAAGTATCCAAACAAAGTTTACAAATTGAAAGGTTTAGGATTTAAAACATATAGTAAATTGTTTGATTCAGGTGTTGTTCCTATTATGGATTATTGTTCAGGAGTTTGGGGCTACAAAGACTTTTCTAAACCTGAAGCAATACAAAACAGGGCAATACGATTTTTTCTAGTTGTGAATAGTTTTACCCCAAAACATGCTTTTAAAGGCGATATGGGATGGATTGATTGAAAAACTAGACGTCATATTGAAATGCTACGTCTTTGGAATAGACGTGTTTACATGGATGAAAACAGACTAACAAAGCAAGTGTTTGAAGTTGATAAACAAATTAACAAGAGAAATTGGAGTAATGAGGTTTTACAAATATTCACTAAATTGAATCTTACTCAAAATTTTGTAGAAAATTTACCTATTAACCTGGAAAATGCACAACGTCAACTGATGGAGATTTATAAAACCAACTGGAAAAATCAAGTAACTAACATGCCAAAATTAAGAACTTACAGAGAGTTTAAAACTACATTTGGTACTGAGGATTATGTATATAAAATTTATGATAGAGGTCATTTGTCTGTTCTTTCACAATTTAGGTTTGGTGTTTTACCATAAGCAATAGAGACAGGACGTTACAATGATATACCATTAGAATATAGAGTTTGTGAATTTTGTTCCTATCATGTTCTTGAAGATGAAAATCATTTTTTGTTCCATTGTAATACTTATAACGATTGACGTAATTTACTTTTAACCCGTGTTTTAGATCATTTGTGTGGATTTTTACTTTTTATCATTACAAGAAAAATTTAAGTTGTTGATGTCCAAAGATTTAGTTAAATTTACCGCAGAATATTTGTTTAAAGCTTTCCATAGAAGAAGAAGTTTGTTGTTTAAATAATGTAAATATGTGATTGTAAATGTTTTAATATTGTAAATATGTGATTGTAAATGTTTTAATATTGTAGTTTCCAGAAAATTTGTTGTTAAAGTTACTTTTGAATTGTTTTGATGACTTGTAAGCCCATATAGGGCTGGGTGCAGAGTTCGCGAAAAGTGCCGGTTTGCCGGTCAAAACCGGCAAAATTAGCGTGTGTCCGGCAGAAATAAAGTGGTTACCTGCCCAAATGTCCGACAGGCAGCCTGGAGAGTCCCTGAGATGACTGAGCAGTCAATGCAATCGATACCTGTAGGCCGTTGAAGACTCAAGGGCAATTAACAAAGATGTATGATGCAAATTGGACTCAGAAGTGTCAAATGGATTGCACTTTAACTCATAGCATAGATCTAGTGTCAATACTTAGCTTATTGCAATTAGCAATGTTCACCTGTTTAATTGCTAACCACTAACCATTGAACACAATAGTTCAATAGTCTCCTCACAGGATTTTTAGCCCTGCAAGGTTGCAGAAAGTTAACCATGTCAGCAGGTCCTCGTCCGATTTTTATCATGCAAAATTATCTAAATTCCGTTATTGTGAAATTGACATGTTTTACATTGCAAAAGTATCTCTTTCTGAATTGTCAAACGACACAATGTCATGCTGTTTAAAACAAGTGAGAGTCTGCTCAAATTTACAAGTGTCACAAGATGTAGTGGCTGTGCTCAAGTTGTGTATCAAATTAATAGGCCCAAGGTGAAAAGTTCACTTAATGGTATCCTTGCAGTTTTAAAGCTAGTGAACTGCAATGTATTTCAGTTTTTACATCATTACACCAATTATATGCATGTATGTTTTAAGATACCGTGCATTAACTCCAGAAAACAGGTTGAAAATATTGAAATTGGAATTTCGGTCTGATAGCATTTCATTCGGGCAGGTAAAATTCAGAATCCACCTGCCCGAATGTCCTGTGGGTCAAAAGCACTTTTCACGGACTCTGGCTGGGTGTATATTTTTTACACAGGTCAATAATTAATTTGTCTGTCTGTCTGTCTGTCTGTAAAAATTCTGGCGGTCCGGTAAACCAGTTTTTACCGGCCCGCATGCCTTGTGAAAGGTCAGAGCGATTTTTTAAAGGCTTGTAGTATTTCTCTTGGATTTATGAAATTTGTTGTAGGGATTCACTTTGGGGTCTCCCTCAAATTTTTTTGGAAAAATCCGAGATGGCTGCCAAAATGGCCACCATATTTTGAATTGCCCACTGTGACTTTAGTATTTCACTTAGATTTATGCAATTTGATATAGGGGTTCACTTAGAATTTTTTTTTAGAAAAATCCAAGATAGCTGCCAAAATGGCTACCATATTTTTAATTGCCCACTGCGGCTTTATTATTTGGTTTGGGGATTTGCTTAGGGGTTCCCTCATTAATTATGAGAAAATTTCAAGATGGCTGCCAAAATGGACGCCATATTTTTAAGTGCCCACTGTGACTTAAGTAGTTGACTTACAGTTCTGAAATATGGTATAGGCATTTGCTAAGAGGTTCCCCACAAAGTGTTTATGGCCTGCAGCAAACATGATCAGTCTGGCAATCACTGCTCAATACAAAACAATCCATGTAATAATTATATATAAATCACCCTCTTCATGATTTCAATCCCATATATACAATTGCCAAAGGCCGGTTTTGAATCCATGGATTCTTGTCTTATATTTGACGTGTCGGTTCTTTAGAAATTAATGCAGATACAATGCTAAATCATCCATGATTGACCCCCAATGGAATTTAATCATTTTTTTTTTTTTTTGCTTTTCATTTTTTTTACCTCACTTTGGGAGTGGGGGCCTCCCTTGAGGGGTGGGGGCTCCCTGAGGGGTGGGGGCCCGTAGGGCAGCCCTAGCCAGCCCCCATGGTAGTTGAGCCACTGAGTTTGCCCATGACAAGCACGCAAAACAGAATATATTATGCCCAAGAAGTGGCATATTCGGAGCTATTTTGGTATTTGCCAGATGTTGAGGTAACTTCAGATGGAGGCAATAGGTCAGTATTTGCCAGATGACATGTTGAACAGATGGTCAGATAGATTGATAGATATATTTCATTTTTTCTCGTTTTGTTTGCTAATATATTCTTTATATCATCATTGTAGGCCTATTTACCTTTTGTCATTTATCTTTTGAAATTGCTATCAATTGTTCATTCTCTTTTTTTTCTTTTAGGATTTTTGATAGATATGTGGATTTTTGTGATATTAACAAGGAATGGAATTCAGATTATGTAGGCTTACTGACATTCCTCATCAGAGAAGGAGCAGATCCTTTCTGTGCATTTGCCCGAACAGGCAAACCATTTGTTACTGCTTTCAATGTGTTTCTGGAAAGGTTCAGTCCTCGTCCGTCAGACTCATTGATGCCCTCAGTTTCAACTTTTCTGGAGGAAGTATTCAAGAAACGGGAAAATTCAGAGACAAAGGAAAGCATCCTATATGATGTCATCAGGGATCTTCCAAGTGACATTGTGAAGGGTGAATCCAGTCATCTTTCCACCATCAAAGTACTCATTGTTAGAAATTGTCTTGAAATTATTAAAACTAATCCTGGTCTTTGTGATCATGAGGACAGAGAGGGAAAAACTCCACTTCACAGACTGATGGAGAAGATTTTGATGGATGGATTGTGGAAAGAAATTCCAGGATTAATTGCAGGAACTGACAAGCTTTGGGATCTCATGTCTGGATTGATAACGAACAAGAACGTTAACATCAAGGATAAAGACAAAGTGACCCCTTACACTTGGATTCTCTGGTGGCAGAATTTTGTGACAGATCGTCAGACATTTGATGCCCAGGAAAAACAGACATTGGCAAAAAAGATTGAGGATGTGAAGAAACAGTTTCAGGAAAAAGGGGCCAGTGCGGAAAAGGCTCTTCAAGGACTGAAAAACCTGAAAACTACAAGGTAAGGGGCTAAGGGCTAGGGGTGGGACTGGTGCCTCACATTTTGGAAATATTAGCGATTAAATCTAACTTTTTTTTGCAGGTGAGGTTGATATATTAGAGTATGTGTGTAAAATTTCAGCACACTCATTATATTAATATTTAGAGGTAGCAAATCTCACTTGAAGTTCATAATGTAAATCCCCATTGGCGAGAGCTAAAAAACGCATGATTTTCCAAAAATGAGACTTAGAATCAATATTTTTCGACCATTCAAAAACCATTGGGGAGGGTTTTGGGAGGGCAGTTCAGAACTGGCATCCATTTTGCTATAACATATATATATTGGAAGGCCCTAAAATCTCTCAATTTAGGCGTTTTGATTAGTTTTCGTCATATTGGGAGTTGCAGTGTGCAGAGATGAAAAGTGGAAAATGCAAATTATGCCAGTTTTGAGCTGCCCTCCCAAAAACCTCCCTAATGGGTATTGAATGGTTGAAAAATGTCCATTATAAGTTTCATTTTTGGAAATTATGCGTTTTTCATCTCTCGCCAATGGGGATTCACGTTATAAACTTCAAGTGAATGTTAATAGAATGAGCTGAAATTTTACACATAATCTCATATACCAACCTCTACTGCAAAAAAAGTAAGGTTTGATCCGCAAACATTGGGGTGCCAGTCCCACCCTAGTTAGAGCGCAGTGTACTTCTCATGCTCTTCAAGTTATTGTCCCTTGTTCTTAAATTAAGTGACTAGCGCGAGTAATTGGATGATCAGCAATGAATGCCGGTTGCATTGCTGCAATACACCCAAAAATGTTTATACATGTCCCAAAGAAATATTTTTGACGATGACCTTCATATGCTTATATTCAAATGCACTTGTAAATTAGGGGAGACCGGGGCTGGTTGTCACAGGGGCAGGTTGTCACACTGTGTAGAACTTGAATATACTACTATTTCTATTTAAAGTAAGCAGGAGCACTGCCAAACTATATGAATGTTAAAAGGGGAGTGACTTAAACCTATCTGATCAATATTTACCTAAATCATTTGCAATCTTGACATCCTATGGGACATTTTTTTAGAATTAAGCACTCGGGGCAGGTTGTCACATTTTCGGGTGGGGAACCCAAAATTTTCAGTGGACCTTCATGAGCAAAATCCCAGGTGGATGTCGTTCGGATGATACATTAAATTGGCGGCCCCTTGTATCAGTGTCTAACTGTGCTAGGCAAGTAAAATATCCCTCACATGGGGTAAATGTGTAACATGTTGAAGACTCCCGCTCTCTCTCCCATCTCATCAATCAACCCTTGTGAGCACCAAGAACTGGGCTAAGAGGGCTGTACTGACCATATCTGTCTGTCTGTCTGTCTGTCTGTCACACACTCGGGGCAGGTTGTCACACACTCGGGGCAGGTTGTCACAATTTTGGTTAAGAGCTCGGACGCAGGAAGTGGGACTCCGTAAGGCAGATCTTGACTAAACTTGTTATTTTGGACATTTGAGGAATCCTCTGCTTGCCCAGTGAAGACCTCAACGAACACGCTACTGTGTAAAAAGGTGCTACAAATGAAGGCTTACCAAGCAGCAGAAAAGCATTCTGATCAGAAGGGGGAAAAATTACAATTTTTTTTAGAAAATTTCTTTATAAATGTGAAATAGATTTACTTTGACACTATGCCATATCTGCATACATCTTTAGTCATCAGTAGCATGTATAAATCACCAATTTATATTTGTGTTAGTTTTTTTGGTTTAAAAGCCTGGTCTTAAGGTGACTCAAGCGTGGTAGTTTGATCATACAGATTTTTCTAAAATTTTGCATAGGTAGTCTATGGGACCCATACATTCCAAAAATGAAAAATAAAAAAAATTGACCGACTCGTTTGGTTGCCATGGTAACAGCATGTTTGGCCTGATGACTGCTTAAAAGTTATAAATTGAGTTTTTGGTTATGTACCACAGAATAAAGCATTACATGCATTTGTCACACAAAAATGTCAGAAATGTCTTCCCATGGATGTAAACCAATACATTTGCCACAAATTTAAAGAAAAAGGTTAAAATGTTTTTTTCTGTAGGAGCTCAAAGGGCACCAACACGCTAATTAATTGCAGATTTTGCATGCATCAATTTTGGCAGTAATCAAATTTTAGGAAAACGATCATACAGATTTTTTTTAAAATTTGCATATATCATAAACAGGTTATTGTCAAACAAATGTCCAAAAATAAAAAAATTTCACCGAGTCATTTTTTAACTGCAGTACCTTGACTATGCCAATGTCAATTTAAAGAAATAAAGACAATTTTAGACACAGTTGACTGAAATTAGTTGAGAAAATTCTTTTGATAAAGACGAGAAGCTGAAACTTTGAATTAGCATAGAGTAGGTGTTACTGCATTCAATAAAAAAATAATTATGCTTCTAGCTGCATTAGATCTCTAAAAATAGCAAATTACTTGCTGCCATGCGGTAAAAAAAAGAGAACAGAAAATGGTAACATCACAACTGTTTCAGGGCCTGCAGCAAGTTGTGACACTAGGTTGCTAGGCAACCAGTCTGCTCAGAAGTATGTGCAGTGTGCCACGGTTGAGTCACCTTAATCGGTAACAACCAGCTCCAAAAAGTGTGACAGCCTGCCCCGTCTTTTTGTGACAACCTGCCCCGACTGATGAAATTGCAAAGAACGGGCGATCAAGGCTGTTCTTATCATATTTCTCACTATTTCTTCCTATAATTATTTAAAGAAATGTTAACATGGTAAGTGTATGAACTGTACCTTTTTCAACAACTATTTGGTAAAGAGTAGGATATCATGCAAGTTGCAGGTAAAAATTTACTTTTTGTGACCAGAAATATTTAATAGACCGTGTGCCTACCAAACTCCCTTCCATTGGGTCAAGATATTTCAAAAAAGACTCCAGTCGGTTATAAAAGCAGTACACAATGATTGGTTGAGCTGTGTAACTGTGCAATGACAGCAGATTAACCATTTGGTACAAAGGTGTGAAAGTGGATTGCAATCAAAGTGATAGCTCCATTCACTGATAGTCACAGACCTGAGTGAGCATTTAAGTCGTGTTGAATAGCCATGAATCAATCATTAATCCCATCTAGTTTACACTGTAGACAATGACCATGTCTAATCAATCTAAATAAACTGCTATAGGTGTTGTTTTGGTGTTTTTTTTTGAAAATTTGTTTTATTTTTTTAAGCTGTGCCAGGCCTATATCTCATTAATTATGGGTGCATGCCTATAGGCCTACTATACCTCCACAGAAGGAAAATAAGTATATAATCAAGGTAACAATTAAATTTGTAATATGTATGTGTAGATTACTACTCTTGAAAAAATTAGGCATTTATTACAGATCTCATATGTGACCTGCTCCATCAAAATGAGTTCAAAGTAGGCAATCTGTATTTTCCAGAAATGAGCAAAATTTGTCAAAAGGTCACATTTTGATGATTTTTAGCTGTTGGTACCACGTTTTAGCAAAAGTAATTTGCTTTGATTATTTAAGACCATCTTAACCAAAAACAGATTTTAAATTATTTAAATTAGGGCATCCTTCTTGATTTTTTTTAGTTCTTTCATTGCAATGGTGGGAAATTCAAATGCCATTTTCTCAAAGTTTGATGTTTCGTATCATGAATGTTTGAGGTGCCATATCTTTGGATTGGATGGAGATATCAAGACAAATGAAACATCATTTTAAAGCCAAATTCCAGTGGAACAAAGTCATTTTCACAACTGAATATGATAGCAGGCCGCCTTTGAACCCATTTTGGTGGAGCAGGTCACATATTAGTGTGCCATTTTCTTTTCAACTGCCACAGTGCTCTTGTGATGTCTGTATCAGCATAATAATTTCACAGTTGGTATATTCGCAGTTTACAGTGATGCACTTTGATAAAGAAAAAATGAGGATCAGTTCACTGTGAAAAATGCACTTCGTGATTCATGATAGCTGATGAAGTGTCATCTTCTATACTTTCAACATGGGAAACATAGAGGTAGTTTGATTAGTCATGATCAAGAGAAGGCCATTTGACTTGATAAGTCTCCTTCAAAATCAAATTAACATTGAAAGTATTGGGTATGATCATGACAAATCATCTGTATGATGACACCCGAAGTGTCATTTTCGCAGTGGAACAGTACACTCTTTTTCAGTATCAAAGTGCATCGCTGTAAGCTGTGGCCCTTGCAACCCACGCTGATCACACCATTACAAATCCACAATAAGCTGTTAGATTGTTGCTCAACACTGATTATTCTGTTTAATGCTTTGAGTACAACCAAAAGTTACTAATTCAAGCTAATGCATGGATTTTGTGTATAACTGCTATACTGCTATCAGTTTTAGCAGTTTTACAACAAAACTAATTCATTCACTCTCACATTCACTTTTTTAAGACCTGAGTTCCAATAATGTATATTTGATGATCGACCCAAATTTTTAACCTCCTTGTCTGGCCCATCCTAAATTTTTGAGGAGCAACTACCTCCCTTCCCTCCCCCATTTCCTGTCCTCTGGTATGCCCATGCAACAAAACCGCATTCACTTCCAAATAATCTCCCCACCATCTCCCCCCCCCCAAGCATAAATTCTGAACTATTTCTTAGGCCCAGATCTCACCAAAAAGGCTGAAAAGCCACAAGTTGCTGCCCTCAAGGAGAAATTTCACGTAAAACGACACCATGATGGATCAAGCAAGTGGCTCAAACATATCAGTTTCACCTGCTCCAATTGAATCCAAACATCCATACCAATGAATGCAGATTAATCAGTTGTTATTCACACTTTGACACCCAATAAGCCTGATTTGTTGGCAGCAGTTGGAATCAACACTTAAGCTTGGAGTGCCGATAGTGATGTCAGTATAGGAACACAGACTTCATCTCTGCATATATTCACATGAAACATGGCACACTAATATGAGATCTGTAGTAATGCCCTGTGACCAGGCTTGGTTGCAGTTATTTCCTCCAAATCTGATAATATCTTTAGAATAGTATCATAAATAAAGTTTTGATAGGATTCATAAAGCATTTAGCTTAGAATTAACTTTGAACATAATTATTTTCATATTCCTGTCCTGAAGAAGTTAATTGTGAGTCTGATGGATGTAAAGTGTGCTTGCTTAACTTGTTAAAATTAAGTGAGGGTAGACATGTGACCGTACTTAAACCATGAAAACCAGCTGGCCACTCAAAAAAACAGCTGGCTAGCTGCTCAGCTGGGGAACTCACCAGGGATGGCTGGCTGACCAAACTAGTGGCTGGTTGTGGCTGGCTGCCATTTGAATAAATTGTTCATAGCAGATGCCTCACTTTCCATGGGTGAGGTCACTGCAACCTGATTTCAATGTGCTGCAGTGGCATCACTGATGTTCTCAAGCAGTGAAAGTAGTCCGTTGTTGTCCTAGGGGGTCCTGCATAATTGAGATTACTTGTGACAAGGGCTGTCATTGTGTCACCCTTGGATCAAATTCCATGCACTTGTACTTTCCTTCTCTTCTTCCTGAATCTTCCATCATGATCGCGTACCATAAACATAAGGACATGCGCATGTGATGAAGACTTAACATTTGGCTCCTTAAAATAAAATGTGGGAAATGCATATGCATATAGAGACCTCTTGTGGATATTACAGTAATAGAAATTTTGAAATACCAATGCAGACTTGCTCTGCTTTATGACATCACTGACAGCTGGGATGAGTGGGTTTTCTGCAGAGTCAGTCACTTTATGTAATCTCGAACAGAATGTACAGTCAATCCAGGTGAATGCTTGTGATTCTAATATGTGTATCTGAAACACCTATTAAGGTGGCTCGCTACTCATGTAATTACGTCATGTGAGCACATTTCCGCGCAGTCAGGCAGGCCCTATCTATGGTAACGTCACCACTGTGCTGACACTGCTTCAAGATCTTTTTTTAATTTTGAGTATTTCATGCGTCGGCCGCTTCGTTTGCAATTTGCACCACTTCTATTGGGGTTAGAGAGTTCTCGTTTTGAGCATTAGATGCGCCATGAAGAGTACTACAAATAGCCAAAGATTCAACTTGATACTCGAAACAGAACATTTTTACAGGCGATTTTCGGCAATCAGGTCTAATTTCTCAAAAATGACTTTGAGATACAAATAAATTTTTATATCAAAATCCATCGCGGTAGGAAACCTTCTCTTATGCTTTTTATTGTTCCTCATAATATTTGGAAATAAATGACAAAGCAATGAGAAATCCTATATAGCCAATTTTTTTTTTGCGCCATGGTTTATGAAAAAAGCTAAAATTGTCAAAATCAATATTTTTACTCCGAGCCCTTGGAAAGTCCTTTAAACTAAATATATCTAATTGAAATTATAATAAGCTTTTCCATTAAAGTGTCTTCTTTAATTTCATGCTTCATTGCATAATATGGGATGCATGACCACTGAATGGCAGGTCAAACTTCACAGTAAAAAAGTTAAGAAAAAAATTGAGTTTTTCAGGTTTGCGTGGACTGACTTTCTTGTACATATCCTCAAATATTTTGAAAAAAAGGCTGGTTGTGACCACTTTTTTTTACATATCCTTGCTATCAAATATATTTTGGATCATTCTAAACTATTTTTAAGAAATCCTATCTTAGAAAGTTCACGAGTATCGAGCCTCCTTAAATGTGGCAATGATCGAATAGGTCCTCAATTTCAAAAGATATCACCCGTTCAAGCCTAAACATTTTCATATCATATTATTCCGTTGTCATCCATCCGGTTACTGATAATAGTAATAATTATAATATGGTTGAATCATTGAAGGTGTTAATCATGAATCAAGAGATATAGCATTTTATCCTATGTCTAGGCACATTTTCTCCCCGAAACTGTGATTTTCCCTGGATACAGCAGGGAAAAAGTCAATATCGGGGAGAAAAAGCAGTATACTCATATACGACAGAAATAGTAAATAGCTCTCTCCAATTAGGAGTTATGCCTGACTCAATGAAACATGCAATAATTAAACCATTATTAAAGAAATCTGGGTTAGAATTGGAAAACAAAAACTACAGACCAGTATCGAATCTAAAATTCCTAGGAAAAATAATTGAAAGCGCTGTGATAGCCCAATTCACAAATCACCTACATGAAAATGACCTGCATGACACAAAACAGTCAGCCTACAAGAAATTTCATAGTACAGAAACACTACTAACAAGAATCCACAATAATATTATGCTAAATGGAAATGATGGAGAGATCTCCATGCTGGTACTTCTGGATCTTTCTGCAGCTTTTGACACTATTGACCATAATATCTTGCTGGCCAGATTAACTAATCTGTATGGAATAAGAGGAAAAGCCCTAAAATGGTTTAAATCCTACCTCATGGAAAGAACGCAATCAGTAGTTATAAATGACTGCGAATCATCACCAAAACTACTAAAGTATGGGGTCCCTCAGGGCTCTAAATTAGGACCCATTCTGTTCAGCGCCTACATTTCTCCTATCAGCAAAATAGCAGTGCAACATAATGTGATTGACGAGAAATATGCTGATGACGAACAACTGATTCTCTCATTCAAGCCAAACGACACAGCTGCCACAGCCGCTATGTCCCGAATGGAAAATTGCATAAAGGACTTGAGAATTTTCCTCCAAAAGAACAAACTCTGTAATAATAGCGACAAAACTGAAGTAATCATGCTTGGCCCAAAGCATCATCTAAATAAAATACATATTAACCACTTACTGGTAGATGATATAAATATCACACCCTCAGATTATGTTAAGAACCTTGGAGTGTACTTTGAAAAACATATGACAATGGAGAAACAAATCAATAAGATGTGCCAAGCCACATATCTAAATATCAGGAACATCTCGCATATCAGGAAAAGCCTAAGCAGAGAAGACACAAAGACCATAGTAAATGCTCTGGTAACCCCTCACCTTGACTATGGAAATGGACTTCTATGTGGAATTCCTAAAAAGTATGTCAATAAACTACAAACTTCTCAGAATGCTGCCGTCAGGCTCATTGATAAACTGAAGAAAAGGGACCATGTAACTCTGAATAGAAAGGAACTTCACTGGCTACCTGTACATGCTCGGATCCATTATAAAATCCTAACCACAACTTGGAAAATTTTAAACAATCAAGCACCGCTCTATCTCAAGCAACTTCTGAAACCGAAAACTAATCCACGTAATTTAAGGAGTTCTGAAAAAGACTTGCTTGACGTACCCAAGGTAAAGCTAAAAAATAGCTGGGGAAATCGAGCCTTTTCAATAGTTAGTCCAGGTCTTTGGAATGCCTTGCCTACTGAACTAAGACAAAAACCTGACCTTCCAAGAAAATGTTAAAAACTCACTTATTCAATAAATCCTATAATAAAACTCCAACTTAAGCGTCGGTGAGCAATTTCTTTATTGGAACTGGCGCTATATAAACTACTACTATTAATATTATTATCATACGACGTTTTTTCCCTGGGAATATACTGAAAACAGCCGATAAGAGAGCAGCATTTAGACACACCCCCACAAATATAGTATAGTGCCACATTCTCTGCTGCAGCTTCATCATCTTTTCTTGTAATTTCGCAGGCACAAAAATCGGCCACTCTTTTGCAATTTGCAATGGATGTATAACGGTTAGAGAGAAGGGGTTTGAAGCATTAGATCCAGAAGAAAATAGTGCATTAGACCGATGCAGTTTTGACTTTCTAGTTGGTATTAAACATTTTCCAATGCGATTTTTCGTTAAGCTTGTTCTTTTTTTCCGAAATGACTTTGTTGTACAAATACTGATTTAAATATAAATTTTCATCGTGATGAGGACCCCTTTTTACTAGCCCTGGACCCCTGTGGGACAGGGGTCGTGGATCCTCCCATTGGAAAATCATGAGATTTGAAAGAAAGGGTTTTGGAGAATTCAATTATCTCTGCCAGTTTTATATTTATACCAAAATCAAAAATGCATTTTGAAAATAGATAAAATTTGCTAATGACGGCATCTATTTCTATGAATTCAGTCTTCATGATATCCTCGGAGTTATCCTCTGAACTCTACATAAGATATTTTGTCCTTATGCATTGAGAAAATGGCCTTCTCTGATTGATCAGAATTCCAGTTTTTTGATGACGTCACAGACAGTGATGGTGATGTCATAACAGAGCTATGGTGACGTCACAGTGGTGACATCACAGATCAGAGTGAGCTTGATGGCTGAAACTTTCCATTTTTCGAGGATTTCTCTGCCTTTTTAAGTGATTTTTTCCCTCACAACAATGAGAGAATGCCTTCAAAAATAGTGCCGTCAGTAGAACAGTATGTAAGGTAAATAAAAATCTAAGTTTTGTGAAATTTGGTGCATTAGTTTCTTTGCCGTCTCACTTCTCCTGATGCAGTGTCAAAATCTCAATATTTTGCATTGGATGACCCATGACCCATGCTACCGCATGGGTCCCAGGGCTACCTTTTTACTGTGTTCAATTGTTTTAGACACTTTTTCATGGCAAAGTAATAATGTTAAATTCTGTTTATTGATATAGTTTCAGCACTGTGGTTAATGTATTTCAGAAACTATTTTTCTGCATTCCACTGCCGTTTTATTTAATTTATCTGAATCTAATCCACCCAGATGTATGAAAATTAGCAAGTAATGTTACACATATAGTGTAGATATCCAATCCAAAATTTGAAGACGATTTCTCAAAAACTCTTGCCAAAAAAAAATTATAACTGAAACAAGAATTTTCAGGTGCAGCGTGAAGTCACAGATTTAAGTAAATGTATTTTAAAGTCGCATGGGCGTTTAATTTTATATCTCAGCATCTAATTACTCCTGCTCTACGATATTCACCAGTCCTGTCTGTCATATTCCAATGGTCATTGCTTCAAAATTTCGATATCTCAAAAACCCTTGCCATCAAAAAATTATTACTGAAACAAGAATTTTTAGTACTAGCGTAACATTGCAGATTTTGTGTCAACGTGTTTTTAAGTTTCGTGGCCGTATAATTTTATATCTCAGGATCTAAACATACCAGCTCTATCATATTCACCAGTCATGTCTGTCACATTCTAAAGGTCATTGATCCAAAATATCAAGGTGATATCCTAAAAACTCTTGCCATAATAAAATATATTGGGTTCTCGGGGATGTACTACACCTACCCATGGTATAACTGATAATATTATTCCATGACAACTAGCTGTGTATTATGAGGTTATACCATGGGTAGGTGCAGTACATCCCCGGTATACTCCCCGAGACCCCAGTATATTCCCGAGACCCGCAGGGTCGAGGGAATATACTGGGGTCGAGGGGAGTATACCAGGGATGTACTGCACCTACCCATGGTATGACCTTTTTATCCCATGTCTAGGCACATTTTCAAAATGATTTTAAACTTTTACTTATAATAAAATTAATTTTAACTAATTCTTGTAATTCTCGCTTGAACTGATAATTCGTGTTTCAGTAATATTTTTGTTGTGGCAAGAGTTTTCAAGATATCGCCTTGAAATTTTAGATCAATAATCTTTGGAATATGATAGACAGGACTGGTTGATATCAATCATATCATAATGCTGGTGTTATCGGATCTTGTGAAATAAAATAAAACGGCCATGGAACTTACAAACACGTTGACTCAAAATCTGTTATTTTACGCTTGAACTGAAAATTCTTGTTTCAGTAATAATTTTTTTATGGAACGCATTTTTGAGATATTGCCTTGAAATTTTGGATCAATAATCTTTGGAATATGACAGATAGGAATGGTGGATAAGATGGCGCTGGTGTCTTTAGATCCTGAGATATAAAATAAAACGGCCATGGAACTTTAAAATACATTGACTCAAATCTGTGATTTTACGCTAGAACTGAAAATTCTTGTTTCAGTTATAATTTTTTTGTGGCAATAGTTTTCAAGATATCGTCTTGAAATTTTGGATTTGTAATCTTTACTATATGTTTGACATCATATCGTCCAATGTCGTGAGTTGGTAAAATTTCAGTTTTGGCCCAACATGGACATGCATTTCGGGTCATATCTCAGCTTTCGTATAGAATTTATGCATGTATTATGGATCATGTGAAAGGCAGTGATGTCCCCTTTGATGTAAATAGCAGGAATGTTTCCACTTCTCATAGCTTTTGACATATTAAATGGTAAATGATTGCATATGCGATCAATTTTTGGCGTCTCGCTGAACACTGCATGTAATAAATTCAGGTAAAACTTTAAAATACAAGCAAGTTAATGCAGTTAAAATACAATTTTTCTGGAAAAAGGATTGATGCTAGAATGGCCATTATCTTCATATCATTTCGTTGCTCATGACCATGGCTTTCCATTTCTATACACAATATTATTGTTTGTCGAACCTATCTTGGTATAAGAGCCCTGCCTTTGAGACTGATGAAAAATATGATGCATTCTTGTTCTACAATAACTGCCGACTGCCATAAGAAAGGTTAAGTGAGGGAAATATCTTAAGTGATAAAGTAATTTTATAAAGGATATCATTTTCTAGATTTTGTGTTAATTTCATGGTGATATCTTTAAAACTTTACCCTACAAGTCCATTTGAATGAAGTCAGAACAGTTTCGCAAAAACTGTATTTAAAGTTGGTAAATCCTTCATATTTATGTTTAAAAATAATGGCATTATCTAGCCTCGTTTGCTTAAAAATGCATTTATCACCTTATCTTTTGCATTTTGGGATCTACTAGTAAATAGGGAACATATCTGTGATTATCCATTTTTTGTCCTGAATGACCAAAAATCACAAATTTTACCAACTTGTGACATTGGACCATATGCTAATTTTGTGTGTCTATCTTCTATAGATCTAGAGAAATAGAATTAAATGGCAGTGGAATGCAGAAAACCTTTTTTGAATTCTTTGAACTACAGTGCTGAAACTGCACCAAAAAACAGAATTTAACATTAATATTCTGTCATGTGTTGTGAAATATTGTCCAGAACTAGAAAATGAAATAAAAAAGGGTCCTCACTGCGATGGAATTTAATATAAATCAGTATTTGTACAACTAAGTCATTAATTTTGGAAAAACTAAATGAATTTACCGAAAATCGCTTAGGAAAATTTTCTATACCGAATAGAAAGTCAAAACAGCATCAATCTGATGCAATATTTTCTTCCGTATCTGATGCTTCAAACCGCTTCTCTCTAGCCCTCATAGATCCATAGCAAATTGCAAAAGAGTGGACGCTTTCTGTGCATGCAAAATTAACAGAAAAGATTATGAAGCAACTGTATACAAATGTTGACTGATACGAGGGCAACAGTGCAATCTGTATGACCCAAGGGAATGACAGTCACCTTGCTGTTTCACGAGGCCGAAGGCCGAGGGAAACAGCAAGGTGACTGTCACTCCCCAGGGTCAAACAGATTGCACTGTTGCCCGAAGTAGCAGTCAACAATTGTTTTTTTATACCTTGAATGCAATTCTGACAAAAAAAGATAACTTTGGAGGGACAGGAAATTTCTCCATCAAAGTTTCAACATTGATCAGGTTGTCATCCAGATTTAAAAAGTCATGTTTATGATGCTATCCACAAGTTCTATTGTCATTTATTGTTGCGAAGAGCAATGATCTATTTATAGCCTCACTGTGGTGACGTCACAACTCTATGACATCACAATGGAGTGGCGTCACAATGGTCACAAATGTAGTTAATCAGTTGACATAAACAAGTGAAGCTGCAACAATGTCTTGGATCAAATCGTCTTCGCATTTTCATCAGACGAAAAAGGTTTAGCCTAGGTACAACTATCTTGATCAGCAGTCAGCCTCAGTGTGAATTCAGTGAACTGATGCCCTCTGAGAGGGCAACAGTCTTTTCTGATCCCTGTCATGTGACGTCATTCTGACCAATCACAGAAGAGGAATTGCATTTGAGGTGTAACAACAGTTGTTGTGACGCTATACTGGATTTGTGGGTGTGTGTCTGAATTCTGCTCTCTGATTGGTTGTTATCAGTATATTCCCTTTAATTACAGGGAAAAAACGTCGTATACAGGTCAGGTGACCATATACTGCTTTTTCTCCCCTATACTGACTTTTTCCCTGCTGTATTGCCCAGGGAAAAACACAGTATCGGGGAGAAAATGTGCCTAGACATGGGATAATGTCCCCAATAACACTCAAATTGCCCAGGGAAATGAATCCTATATATATTTCTCTTTAATTTATCTTGGTCGTCATGGTATTTCATAACTATTTTCCCTTGTTTTTCCATCGTATTTTCCCTCCTGCAATTGTAATCCTGTGATGTTTTAAACAATGGACATGACATCCAAATCCCATTGTTTGCACTATATTTTCCTTTGTGACATCATCAGGGTGGCAGCACTGGTGAAGACATCACAATGCCGTTGTTAAAAATAGCAACCTTGATGGCTTTGTTATTTTGGGTTGAAACAGCCTGACAGTTGATAAACATTCATGGGAGATCATGGAATAAAAACATTATAACATAGATTGTCGTTTAATGACCCTTGTATGCGCTCTGCCTAGTGGCTCTCTGGAAAATATGGGCTGGCAGGGAGAATACTCACAAAACAATCCATGCCATAATATATAAGTATCTATAATGTTTATTTGACTTCTATTACATTTGTTTGACAAGTTATAATTATGTAAAATAAAATAGAAGTCAAAAGCAATGTAAATTTACATTTTCTTTTAAGTGGTGGCATTCACGATAGCGCCAGCTATTGCAAAGAGTATGTTTCCTGAAAATAAAAATGTTCATATTTTGTACTTGCAGAATTTAAATTTAATTTGTAGAATACATTTTATCTGTCTGTCTGTCTGTCTATTTCTCATTCTGTTTCAGCCCATGCAGGAGAATAGAAGAGAAGATTGACAATTTGACTAAACTCAACGTTGAACGCGAGGCCAAAGAGATTTTGCAAATCATAGAAGAAGGAGAAATCATTTACCCAACACAAGGACCTTCCATAATGAAGAAGCTAGTTGGTAAAACCGATGAACTATATCTGGAACCCTCATTTACCAAGTTGATCAAGGTATGTTGTACAGTTAGTCATAGCATATGTGAGTGCAAGAAATGTCTCAAGAACTTTTTTTTCATAGACACAGTTTGCAAAGTTGGTCAAGGTTGGTGGCAAAATAGGTCATTCACCATTTGTAGTTCTGAATTTATGTATAGGTGGCATCTCCAAGCAATAGTAGCTGTGTCAGACTGCCTTTTTCCTTTTAACAAGGTGATTTTGGTGTTGTTGACCATTCCAAGTGTAATATTTTAATTGTAGTATGGTTGCACATATATGATGGATGTTTCCAGGTGTAAATCCTTTTTATTCCAGATTATAAAATACATGCATTCAGTAGCAGAACCCGAATGAAACTGCCTAGAGAGATGTGGGCTCTCTCTAGATCACTTTGGCTTCAACCAATCAGAGGCCCTTGCCTCTCACCATCCTGCCCTACCAACAGCATTCCATTCCCAAATATGTAGATAAAGTTGGTTAAGTAGGCTGCCAAGGATATTTGTAAATAGGTGCTATTAATGGTCGCTAGGTTCAGTTTCTAATAAACCAATTTAACATGAGAATAAAATAGAAATAAATACATTATAAATACAAAGAGTCCAATTTTTATAATTAGTGTGTTTGTTGCATGGGCTGATTGTTGTGGTCAGTTAGTGATTCTGTTCTTAAGACCGCAGTTTATAAAGGTGAGTTGTTGGTTAGAATCATATAGATCAGGGGATTGTAACTTGTTACCAACTAGCATGTGTGGAAGCCTATGGCCTAGACTCACAAGAACAAGATGTTATCTGTACGACGGCAAGCAATAGACTGGCGTCGCGGTGGCTGGCCGGCAGGGGGCAGTCCAGCCAACCGCAGCACCGCCTACAACATACCGTATGGTTTTATTATTTTTTGAACCACAAATTGTAGAAATATATAGAAAATATAGAAATATACAAAACGTCAAGTCCAAATATATGAAAATATGATAATTAAACGGCAAATGTCCATATGGGTTGTAGAAACAGAGCTATACGGCTCTAAGATGGAGGGGGGCAAATTACAGGTGGGGGTGGACATTATCCGCAAGGCGCAGGATACAGCCTGGAGAATACAATTACCCACAAAAGGTATATACGCATCATGTAAAGGAACAAATACCCACACCCAACTTTTAACAAACATTGTTAGGGAACCTAAGGGTACACTCTTAAAGAACACAAAGGACGGGACAGTACACAAAGGACGGACCAACTAAAGCAAAGGACGGGACAGTTCACAAAGGACGGGACAGTACACAAAGGACGGGACAGTACACAATTATATAGATTATGTTTAAATTGAATGTTAATATACTTCAGTTACACATTCAACCAGTACACACTTACAAAAACAAAACAAAGCAAGAGCAAATAGAATTAGGTCATATCAATGCAATGAAATAGTTAATATACAGGTAATAATCTCACAACTCACATAAGTCTTACATCACTACGATAGAGAAAGTCTGAGCAAAGTATCAAAAAAGAAACAGTCACCAAACTCATCAGTATTTATATCAAAAGTCTCTCACGGATGTCCAACACATAATAATTGCAGCCAGTTTTATCAGACAAGTGCATGAGTACAAATAACATCATAGCGTAATAAACAATAGCAGCTACAACATAAACATAAGTCCATTTACACATCAAACAATTAAGGATTATGCATATAGACCAACCTATATCCCATGAAGTTAGCATTATTGTACTGCCTTGTTTCAGAATATGGTTTATCACAGTTTTAAAATGGATCAAGTCATTAAGTAAAGTTAGTTCATTATGTGAAGCACAACAACTCCACAAAAATACAGGTATTAAATTTAGGGAATCACATAATCATGACAATATACATAAGTAATCAATTTTATGAAATTTGCAGTTTGCTTGTAAGATCATTTCGGACTTTAGTCAAAATTTTTCCCATCAAGTTATTTCCCCATAGTTCTGTGTTGCATACATCTTTGTTGTGTAGGGCAAGACCTATACCAAAAGTCTTATCAAAAGATGCCTCCCCAAGATTTCAATCTCCGGTAGACAGCAATAATTCCCTTGCTCTATCATTCTGTGTGTATTTTGCCCGGTTTGCTTCCTCAAGACATGCTTCTGCATATTGCATCCACTCATCAGACTGATAGCCCTTAACTGATTTGCCTAATGACTGTTCGAGGTAGGGGTCGGAGGTTTCCATTATTTTCTTTGCAGTATCATGGTCATTAATGCACTTTGCTTTTTCTGACTGATAGAACTGTTTGTTACAGCAATAGCTTTGTTCACCGATTTCAATGTCCATTGGATGAAAATTGCTGAAAACAGAACTTTTGGAATAGAACACTAAAGCATCATCTGTTTTGACTGTTGCAACATTATGGGGCTGAAGAAATTCTGGGAGTTCATGCAGGTTGTTCACAGTAAACAGTTTGCTGTT
The DNA here is from genome assembly GCA_026936325.1 of Platynereis dumerilii. NCBI lineage: Eukaryota > Metazoa > Annelida > Polychaeta > Phyllodocida > Nereididae > Platynereis > Platynereis dumerilii. The sequence goes on from JAPTHN010000018.1 coordinate 14,355,846, forward strand.
TATGAAGAGCTTATCCTGTTGGAGGGAAGCTGTTACCGCCAATATCCACTATTGTGCCCAATAGGCCTATTGGGCATGGATATTAGGCTTTTGGGCAAAATATAGGGTCTTTTGGCAAATTATAGGGTCTTTGGGCAAACTATAGGGCCTTTGGGCATTATGACTCCTTTTGGCATGACTTTCCCAAAGTCATCGCATCCTTCAAAATATCCGTGAGGCCTTTGGGCAAAATATAGGTCCTTTAGGCGCATGCCTAAATCACTCATTATCGCTCACTTCCGGCTATAGTGGATTTTGGCAAAGATCTTATACTTTGGATACATGCCCAAGTCACTCGCAATAACTCTTTTATACTATTGTGGATTTTGACAAATATCCAACTTTGGATAATAGTGAACTGACCAATGAGAATATGCCCTAATATCTTGACCAACGACAATCCACCCTAATATCCACAGTAGGGGGCACTGTAGTTAATAGTTTGTCCAATGAGAATGCCATCTAATATCCTGTCCAATGAGAATCTGGCAAAATATCCTAGCCAATGACAGTTAAGCCTAATATCCACAGAGCCATGATCTGCCAGTGGATGTTAAGCTGCATTGTCATTGGACACACTGAGAATTCAATGAGATTCCAATCTAGTAGCCAACAGCCAATGAAAATTAAGCCTAATATCAAATAGGCTAATAGTCAAGTAGGCTCTTTGGTCAAAGTCAAAAGACTAAGCCAAAATCCATAACAGTCTTTTGTGGATATTTGTGGATATTTGTGAATGATTTTATATGCTTTGGGCATACACAGAAGCTTTCTCAATTTCTGGAGACTTCTTAGCAGCTTTTAGGATTGGCAGCAGTGTTTTTCTGTTGTTTTTTACAACTTGAGGATAATCCTCTGATACCCATACATCACTGCCTTTCAAGGAAAATCTGTTGTTCCATACTTCTTGTCTATGTTTCAAACTTGAAAACATTACAAGAACTGGGCGTGGCTTTTGCCTCTTTAATCCACTTTCCCCCATCCTCTTTACAGACTCCAAAGAAATATTTTCGAGCTCCATTTATTCTTCAAATATTCTTAACAGTTTTTTTCACAGACTAAAATGTCTCACCAACGGTTTCTTTAATATACAAAGATCAAATTGATTTTTCTAGAATTTCCCTAAATAGAGGTCACCTGTGCTTGCAATTCCGTAACCTGCTTTTTAAGTAACTGATTTTCTTCAAACAGAGTAATTAAATGTTTTTCAGCAGTGTCCATCCTTGCATTGGCCTTGGCAGCTTGAACATTAGCATCAGTAACGGACCGGGACTTACTGTCCATTTTTTATTCAATTTTTTTCATGGAAAGTTCAAGAGAAGAAATAATTGTCTGTTACCCTCTGAAATCATAATGGTTGTACCTCGGGTGCAATAGCTCCGTCCATGGTTTTCTTTGTATTTCTGTCTGCCTTTTTCTCTGTACTCCTGCCTTGCTTGTTTACAGTGGGTCTTTCCTTGGGTGCCATGCATTCATTCACGAACTAAGTCCAGGCTTAAATTCCAGTTTCTAAATATTGAAATTCAGGTAAAAATCCGTGTACACTGTGTAATGCAGTAAATAATCCATATTTAAGTCCAATTATAGCTGGCAACACCACATAAAAGCAACATATCCCACACTTTCTGAGGAGCTCTCACAGACACAGCCCACCACTTGCAGCCATCTTGTTCATCATCCATTTAATAATATTCAGATCCTTGCATATCTGGAATCCTGCATGGTCATTCTTAAAGATTCTAAAATAGAGTGATTGCATAATAATTTTGAACCACACTCATATATTCAGTCAGTGAGTGGTAGTAGTAGTAGTAAAACTTTATTTAAAGTCTCGATCAATCAGGACAGTCAATAGAGTGAGTGACAGTCAGGATTCCTATATTCATAGTTTTAAGCTGATGTGTTTTCCACAGTAGTGTCCTATTTATTCTTGAGAAATGTATTAGTTTTTAAACAGTTGAAGCTGAAAATTATATTTTTGTTGGATAAAACAATGTTTGCCTTAGATAGTGAGATTGGGGATAGGGTATCATAGTTACTGGTGGTCCGGATAAATGCTTTAAATTTTACATTTTATTTGTTGCATAATATTGCATATTTCTATTCAATACTACAAGTGTAATGGCTGAAATTGTCTAAAGGTGAAGTAATGATAGTAAATTATCATCGAAAATGGCATGTTACAGTGCTTTGATTAAGTGGGAATTTTAATATATTATTAACTAAATGGTTAAAGGAGACTGGTTTAGTATTTTTTGCAATTTGTGGTGGGTCTACCGACAGTATTACTCAGTAGACTGGATTATAAGCCCTAGTAAGGGTGAATATAATGACCCACGAGGTCAATAAAAACACTTTTTTGCAAATATCTCAGGAACTATTGACCCTAGAAGGTCAAGGTAAGTGGGGACCATACCAAATATGACCATTCCACACATTTTGAGTGTATTTGGAGCTCTGTAGGTGGAACAGTTTTTGAGATACAGCCCGAAAATCCAAAAAAATCGCCACTTTTTCAGGTAAAATCAAAAGTAGGGGGTGAACCGGCGTAAGGACATCTTCAATTGGCCTGAAATTTCACAGGAAGTCTTCTGGGCTCCATTCACAACTTTCGGGAAGGTTGGGCACTGATCGGTTAACTTTGTCGAAATTTGGTACGGCCTACTGCACAGTGACATCCATAGTCCAGCCGTTCCGGATGAAGACGGCTGGCAACCGGCAGATCGACAAATCCATCACCCTGGCAATTAGTGTGTGCAGATCCCCACAACCTGCAAACCAGGAGTAACTAACCTCATCCTCATCAGGACGGACGTGCCCGGCTTCTAACTCATGGGCTCTCAGGTCCTGGGTGTTATCGAAGACCGTTTCACATTCCAAACACACGACCTCAATATGATGCCAGTAGGGAAGATGGCACCTTTGGACATGACGTCGCAAGTGGGGGGGCACCTCATCACACAGGGGGCACACTTGGGAGGAGGGGGCACTACGGGGAATAAGCTGAGCACTGTAAGGCAGCAGGGTTGGCGGGTAGGACCAATGACATCAGAGAGGGGATGGGACTCTGAGTTGCGAGTGACATCAGGGGAAGGATACCCGATCATGTTGAAGGTGCAGGAGCACTAGATGCCGAAGGGCGAGGGGCTACTTCGGAGTTATCCAATTCGACTTGCCTGGATAACCACTGTCGTCGAGGAACCTCCTCATCACTGCTGTCACTGGCCATGTTGATCTGGATATATATATATATATATAAACTTTTATTGACAAGCAGAAATATCAAATACAGATACATGTGTCAATCAAGAATCGAAAATGGAAAAATCGAAAAATTCAAATCTACATCTACAGTATTCTATGTTACCAAACATAATCGAGTGTCATATCATAATAAATGACAGGTTTCGCAGTTCATGTAAAATTGTCTTTCCTAGTTCATGAAAATATGCACATTGGTCCCGGTTTCATATGTGTTATTGCAAAAAAGTCAATAATAGAAAAGTGAGGAAATATATCTCGACATTGACAGCAGCACCGGTGAAAATAAAGTGCAAGGAGGCACAGGAGTTTTAGATTTTATTCATATTATTTTATAGCACAAAGCCACTATGAATGGGGGAATAGTCACAGGTTCGGTCACGAAATAGCACATATAAATTCAACCCAACCGCAAAATTGTTAGTGTATCAGTGACTTTACTTATGACATAGACCCTCAGGCGAGATGGCATCCGCGTGGTCCTTCCAGCTCGTGTGGATTTGTGGGGGGGAAGGACTGGAGGGATCAATAGAACAGGAAGATAGGGAAAACAGCTGATGTACGTCAGCTAAAGGGTCACTTGTGGGGGATTCAAGGGAGTCGTGCAGGCCTACACCTGCTGCAAGAGGGAGGGGTAGGGTGTCAGACCTTGAGTTTTGGTCAAGGGATGCACGCTTTCTATGCACCCAAAGAGGCACGGAACGCTCATGAAATGGCCGCAACCGATCATGGTGCTGGACCATTGCCCTACGCTGACCTGACACCCGATAAAGCACTGAGGACACAACCTGGGTGACTACAAATGTGCCTTTCCACAAAGGCTGGAGCTTCCGGCTCACACCAGCTGTGGTGGCAGAATTTGTCACCATAACCAGATCTCCTGGCTCAAAGTGGTGATGTCTCAAAGGGGCCTGCATGTCATAATACTGCTTGCTGCGTCGCTGGGAGGACTTCATCCTCTCTCTGGTGGTGGCAAATATTGAAGACATCTTCAGCAGTAAGTCCTTGACATGTGAATTGGCCGTTTGAGGCTCACCTTGCGGGATACCAAAGAGGACGTCAGATGGTAAATTGACCCCATGCCCCAGCATCAACATATTTGGGGTGAACCCAGTCACCCGGGAGACGGTGGCTCGGAGGCTCATGCCAAGTAGGGGCAGGTGGGTATCCCAGGTATCTGTTTTTCCAGCCGGGAAGCACCTCACATAGGATGCAATCTGTTGGTTGTAACATTCCACCTGCCCATTGCTACGCGGGTGGTATGGAGTAGTTCGGGTCTTGGCGGCCTGGAGGCGTGAACATAGCTCACCAAAAAGATAGCTCTCAAAATTTCTCCCCTGGTCTGTGTGGACAATGCGGGGAACCCCAAACCTAACAATCCAGGAATTCAAGGTAGTCAAGGCGGTGGGTGTTAAATAGTAGAACAATCGCTCGCAAGGTGATAAAAGCATGAAACTTGGCACAAACGTTCAGAAGGACCTACTCTACTATTTTAAGCCGGGAGCCCTCTTGAGATTAGCGTTGTTCCCTCCGCCAGCTTGGATTTCAAAATGGCCACCATTCTGAACCTATTTTAATCAATATCTCAGGAACAATGATAGATAGAGAGTTGATTTCAGTGGCTATGCCCTTTATATCACCTTCCCAATTCATAAGGGGTACTTTTGAACTATTTTGATGACAGCCATATTGTTTTTCAAGATGGCCGCCATTAAAAAACCCATTTTCTACTGTATCTCGGAAACTAATTGAGTGAGAGACTTTGTTTCAGTGTCTATTTCCCATTTTTGGGGTCAAGGAATCAGTAGCACTCATTTCAAAAGAGATTGAGTGGCATCCATATTGAATTTATTGATTTTAATTACCAGGATGAACCATTCTCACTCTATCTTTGGTGTTAAAAAACGGGAAACACCATTTCATTGCACTATTCAATCATTTACAGGGACTGTCAGTCACTTACAATAGCAATAAAACGATTTTCAGCTCTTGATATAAAACACCTTTAATGTCAAGGTTTCAGAAATATAAATTTTATTCTAAGAATAAACAATTTTTTCAACAATATGAAAGAAGTCTGACCCGGTCAAAGCTTGTATCAGTGGAGATATCTTTCATACTGCATTTGCATTTCTTATCCTGACTGGCTCCTTGATTGTGGAAAAGCATTTAGTCTCGCATGCTACTTACAAGATTCAGATCCAGCGAATGATAATTTACAGGATCTCGAGGAGAAGATTCAGTTACATAGTGTGAAATACCAAGAATTACCGAATATGAAGCAAGAGATAACCTTTTTCCTGAAATATTTAACAAGTGCCAGATATTTGACTGCAAATATAAGCTGCTGTCCAGTAGAAATGAATTGGTAAACATTCTATGAGGGTGACTATTAAAAAGAATTTAAGAAACAAAGGAGACAATGAAACAACTTTGACGATTATTCAATTGGACCTTTCAAAAAAAGGTGTTTGAATTGTCGAGCTGATTGTTACAGTGTAACTTAGAAGTAATATCTAAGATACTGAGGGTCAAAGAACTTTGATTTGATTGTCCGAAAGAAGTTATTTCAAATGTAACCAAGAACTTCATTTTGTTTTATGACAACCAAGTACGCTGTTAAATCTTGGTAAAATTGTCTCCACATGACATCAACTTAGACTGTGAACTAAATCTGACGAATGGGAGTCCATTAAATATTTCTTTTGCCGTTACAATATTCTAGATGTTAAAAAACATGATCAGCCAGCCTGTGAAGGTGTATAGTATGAGAAAAAGTTAACCAAGGCAATGTACCAATCATCGCATTTATTGTTTGTGATAAAATACATACGTGAGTTTTCAATGATTATTGAAGCTAGAAACCAGCAGAGGTGATTCTCAATCCTTCCGAGCCAATTCCTCAAATTAAGGTTGTTGAAGTCATTATTTTTGTGAATGCTGTCTATCTTCTGAAATTGACTCCACCTTTTCCCTGGTGTATTCCAATCTTCATGTATGTGGCCAATTGCCACCAATTATTGGCCTTCTTATTTTGTAAATAAGCTCTTACGACAAAAAAAATTAGGAGTCACCATCGTTTATAAATATAGATATCGGTTATAAGCATAGCAGCTTTGACATTGTAATAAATCAGCATATAGGGCATAAATTTGGTTAAAACTACACTGATACAACATTGTAAGAATGTAACAAGTTGTAGGGGAGGAGTATAGAGGAACAAGTTGTAGGGGAGGAGTATAGAGGATGTGGTTTTGGGCTGGACTTGACGACTGCTTGATCAATGTCATATTGTCACAATGTCACAGCCCGAAACCAAGTACTTTTTTCAGGTTAGTGTGCACATAAATATGTACTTCCACAGCTAGGCACTATGTGGGAATGTTAATAGATTTTTTGTGAAGTACCATTCAAAGAAGCACTGTCTTGAGTTTTTGTATGCATGATCAAATCAGCTACAGTAGCTCATCCTGAATTTATGATTGAATGTCATCCTTATGAACAATTATGAGAGAGTGTTAACTCGTTTTAGACATTACCTGCTTTTCTTTAAATATTTGTAGTTTAATAAATTTTTACAAATAATGTGTAATATGTTTTAGATGTAAATACTGACACATATGAACAGAGTCTTGCTTGTGCTGCGAGGTTTTTTCAGATGACATTTTCCAATCAAGTGAGCTTCAAGTCAAGGGTCTCAGCACACTTAGCAGTTAGCACAGAATAAGTAAGCCCAATAACAGGTCAGCTATTACAGAATGACCCAAGAATGTATCAGTTGTTGACATGCTTGATAAGGCCAATAAGTGAAAGGCTGTCCAGCAAAATTCAAACCGGCAAGTTGGAAAAGATCCGAGAGAAGTACAAGTCAATTCTAGATGATGGAAAGTTTTTGCAAAGGAAGATAAAGGCTGCAACAAAAGCATAATTTTGATTTCATAGCATGAAAAGATGTTTGTGTTTAGATAAAAACTAATTGGTGTCTACACACCAAGCGCTAATATTAGTAAAGTAAAGTAAAGTAAAATACTGAACGCAGAATTAGTCTTATGAATAAAACCAAAACAATGTTTTTATATGTTTTTTTAATGTTAAGAATGCTTGCTGGGTATATTCATGTATTGTTTTTATTTTTTAATTCTTTGTATTCATGATTTGTAGTCTCCCAGTAAACGAAAGAATCCACTGATATCATCTTTCAGGCTTTTTAACTCCAAAAATATAATGAAAAATATTTAAATAGTAGTGAAATGGAGCAACTAAGGGGGAGAAATTAAAATACTGTATGAAAGTGACCTCTACTGGCATGAGGTAAAATAAACATTTCTTTGAGTAAATTTTCAAATTTGATACCTTGATTTTTCAAAGGTATCTATAACAAGAGTAGTAGATCTTTTTACTGCTGGTGTTAGTGACTGACACTCAGAAAATGATGAAATAGTACAGTGAAATGGTCTTTCTCGCTTTTTAACTCCAAAATATAGTGAGAAATGGGTCATCTTTGTAATCGTAATCATAATATTCAATATGGATGCTACTCAGTCTCCTTTGAAATAAGTGCATCTGACTCCTTGACCCTAAAAATGGGGAAATAGACACTGAAACGAAGTCTCGAATTCAATCGGTTTCTGAGATACAGTAGAAAATGGGTTTTTAATGGCGGCCATCTTGAAAAACAATATGGCTGTCATCAAAATAGTTCCAAAGTACTCTTTGTGAATTGGGAAGATGATATAAAGGGCATAGCCACTGAAATCAGCTCTCTATCTATCTTAGTTCCTGAGATATTGATTAAAATAGGTTCAGAATGGCGGCCATTTTGAAATCCAAGATGGCGGAGGGAACAACGATAATCTCAAGATGGCTCCCGGCCTAAAATGGTAGAGTAGGTCCTTCTGAACACTTGTGCCAAGTTTCACGCTTTTATCACCTTGCGAGCGATTCTTACACCCATCACCCTGACTAAGGCGGCTTGGGCGGTAGCCTCTGCAGATAGCTCCGGAAGGGGGCACAACTCCAGCCACTTTGTAAATTGGTCAACAATTGACAACACATAACGGTTGCCTGAGGAGCTGGTGGTGAATGGCCCAAGGATGTCCATATGGACCCTCTCCCCAGGACAACCAGCTTGGAAGGTCAAAAGAGAAGCCCTTGGCTTCAGCTGGTATTTATTCTTGGAGCAGGTGAGGCATGAAGCAATAAACAACTCCACTTCGCGCTTCATAGTAGGCCAGTAGAACCGCTGGGACAGGAGGTGGAGGGTTATGTCTCTGCCCCAATGGCCGCCAACAGAGGTGTCATGTAGTTGTTGGATTATATCCTCACGGCCTTGAAGGGGCACAACCAGGCAATCATGATTGGAATCAGGCAGAAACCAGCGGTAAGACAGAACACCATCACTTAGCCTAAGATTATCTCGGTGTCGCCACCCGGGAGACGGTGGAAGCTCCTGGTCACGTCGCTGGAGGTCACGAAGGTCACTGGGCTGATACTGAGCTAGATAGTTAGATGGGTAAGGTGGGGTAACATGAACATCATCATCAGGTCGAGCCCGTACTGTGGGAATTGTACCAGAAGGGGGGACACATAATCAACATCGAATCGAAACGGGCCCACTGGGTGTGTAAACGCTGGCAATAAGGGCACCCACCACAAGGTAAGGAAGCTAGGTCTACTCCAGCCACGTAACAATCACATGAGATGGACACCATCCGCATTCAAGTGCTTCGTACCAGGACGGTGCTCAATAGACATATCATACTGGGATAGCTCTTCCAGCCAGCGCCCAAGCTGACCTGTAGGATTCTTAAAACGGCACAGCCAAAGCCAAGCCAAGGAACCATGGTCGGTACGGACAGTGAAGTGGCGTCCCAGAAGATAGTGGCGGAATCTGCGTGTGAACACCACAACTGCCAGCAACTCTTGCCTAGTTGTACAGTACTTTTGCTGGCTGGGGGCTAGGGTAAGGGAAGCGAAGGAAATGGGCTTTTCACGGCCATTTTGCAGCTGATATAAGGCAGCAGCAACAGACACTCCGCTGGCATCAGTGTCAAGAACATAAGGTTCCTCATTGTTTGGATATGCAAGTACAGGGGGGCTAGCCATGATGGACTTGAGCTGCTCGAACGCTTCCTCACAAACAGGTGACCAATAGAAAGGGACACTTTTCTTAGTGAGTTGGGTTATAGGAGACAGTATTTCGGCCATGTTAGGTACAAAGTCCCTATGATAATTGACAAATCCTAAGAATTTCTCAAGCTCCTTGATGTTTCTAGGCGAGGGCCAGTCAAGGACACATTGGAGGTATTAGTAATGGCTACACCATCACGTGATACACTCCTACCAAGGAAACGGACTTCCGAACAAAACAAACTACATTTCTTTGGCTTCAATTTCAGCCCATGGGCACGGAAACGAAGCAGCACCAACTCTAAATTAATTAACAATTCCTCATACAACCTTCCCACTATGATGACATCATCAAGATATACAAGGACCTTGTCCCACGTTAACCCAAGGAGAACAAGGTGCATGACCCGCTGGAATGTTGCAGGCGCATTGAATAATCCTTTGGCCATGCGCACATGTTGGAACAGGCCGTATTTTGTAAGGAAGGCGGTCTTGTGCTTGTCCTTGGGGTGTACTGCTATTTGCAAGTAGCCAGAAGCAAGGTCTAAAGTGTGGACCCACAAATTTCCAGCCAGGGTGTCCGTACACCGATTAGGGGCAAGGGGTAGGCATCCTTACGGGTCTTAACATTGAGCTGGCGGAAATCAACGGTGTAGCGTACCTCCCCATCCCGTTTCCTAACTAATACCGGCGCAGAGGCCCATTCCGAAAAAGAGGGCTCAATTACCCCGGCTGACAACATATTGTTCAGGGTGGTCTCTTCCTCTGCCTGGAACTTGAGTGGGGTCCTTTGTAACCGTTCCCGAACTGGCTCCTCATTGTATGTACGGATCCTGTGTTTTAACAGGGTGAATATGCCTAAGTCCTATTATTATTATTATTATTATAATATGCCTAAGTCCATGGAACCACAAGAGAACGTGTCAGCATACACAGTTAACAGATGAGCAATAGCAATCTGTTCTCTTATCCCAAGTCGAGCACAGGCATCCGTGAACAAGGGCAGTAAATGAGCAGGCAACTCATCGCTGGCAGACTGGAGTAGTTCACGTAATTCCCTCTCTGGGCAATTGGAAGGGGGCAGGAAGGAATTACCAACAGTAGGCCCTAGATTGTTGATCTGGTCAATAGTCTGCCAGTCGAGGGGGTCGTCTGACACATCATCAGATCTGCTGTCCGGGGGAGGGCATGAAGCAGATACCCTACGGCATCTCGGGGTTGAAGGGGTAACGGTGTGCCCTTCAGCACTCTGGGGAACAGGGGAAGTTGGCGATGAGAAAGGGGGCCGTACAACCCCTAGCTCACAGGAAGGCAGGGTGGAGGGGGACGAGTTCGGAAGCTGAACCTCTTGGAGCTCCATGGCATGAGCTATGCTGCCCTGTGATTTCAAACACAGTAACTGCCATTTCAGTGATTTTGAGAAAAACGCATTTCTTTGTTTGTAACATTGTGACCTCTATATCTTAATCTCCAGATGAAGCACCCTCAAGGCAATGCTTCAAATGTGAAGAAATACAGTCAAAGTGTATGTGTCTATATCATTTGTCACTCAAAACGACTTCTTGTAGATATATTAGACAACATTGTGCTTTTTAATGACTTACTGTGTGTTTTAAATGAGAAACCTTTGATTTTTTATTTAGGTCATTGCTGAAGATGTCTGCTCAGTTGAAGTGAAAAAACAGTATCTCCTGGTTTGTGTCATGTCAAAACACAGTAACTCAAAAAGGAGCCAAAGAGATACTGTGTTTCAAAACAAAATGAGTAAATTACTGTGTTTTGGCCTGACATGACTGGTCCATTTTGATGTAAACAGTTGATACTGTGTTTGTTTATCATGGATTTGTGGGGTAACTAGAGGTGATACAGGCATGAAATTTGGCATGAAGGTAGATATTATTAATAGGATTGAGAAGTTATGCTCAACTCAGTTACTGTTTTTTGGTCACTTACTGTGTTTCCATTTCACAGGGCAGTATGAGTTGATTACAATGAAATGTGATGGGCCAAGAAGTGTCATTGATGACCTCCACACAACCAACATTCCCACCATCCAGCAATCCGTGACTTGGGGAGTAGTAACAAAGGGAATACAGGCAGGATTACTCAACTGTACCGGGACCAACTTCCTTGACTGAGGCGGAATAGCAGTCTTCTCAGCCACATGAACCCGACTCACCCGATGGTCACCACAATTGCTACGATGTACATGCATGTCAATCTGCTGACCATCCAAAGTCAGGGTGCTATCACTTAAGGTGGCTCGATACTCGTGAACTTTCCAAGATAGGATTTCGTAAAAATAGTTTAGAATGATCCAATATATAGTTTATAGCAAGGATATGTAAAAAAAGGGGTCGCAACCAGCCTTTTTTTCAAAATATTTGAGGTTATGTACAAGAAAGTCAGTCCACGCAATCCTGAAAAACTCAATTTTTTTCTTAACTTTTTTACTGTGAAGTTTGCTTTGCCATTCGGTGGTCATGCATCACATATTATGCAATGAAGCATGAACTTAAAGAAGACACTTTCAGGGAAAAGCTGATAACAATTACAAAGAGATATATTTAGTTTAAAGGGCGCTCCAAGGGGTTCGGAATAAAAATATTGATTTTGACAATTTTAACTTTTTTCATAAATCATGGCGCTAAAAAAAATTGGCTAGATAGGATTTCTCATTTCTTTGTCATTTATTTCCAAATATTGTGAGGAACAATAAAATGCATAAGAGAAGGTTCGCTACCGCAATGGATTTTGAGATAAACATTTATTTGTATTTCAAAGTCATTTTTGAGAAATTAGACCTGCTTGAAGAAAATTGCCTGTAAAAATATTCTATTGGGACAATAAAACTGAAACTCTGTGGGATTGCAGTCCTCTTAACAGCGCATCTAATGCTTTAAACCTGAAGTCTCTAACCCTAATAGAAGTGGCGCAAATGGCAAATGAAGTGGCCGTCGCACGGAATTATAAAAAGACAAAAATGCTGCCCACAGAGCTCAGCAGGCTGCTGTTTCTATGGTGACGTCGCCATTGCTTAGCCACGAGTAGCGAGCCACCTTAAGTCCACCACAGCATTGTGCTGCAGCAAGAAATCCAGGCCAAGAATGCAAGGATCGGAGATAGGGCCACTGACAAAGGGATGCTGGAAATTATTCCAGTAATGTCAAAGGTCACAGGGTCAAGGACAAAACACAACATAGCACAATTCACCTGGGCTGTATTGATGGAAATGTTATGAACAGGTGGCAGATTAAGTAAGGTGTCCTGCACCATGGATACTTGTGCTGCTGTGTCAACAACTGCCAATACAGAATGTGCTCATCAGGGCTGCACTCGAAACTCACTACTTGCGGCTCCCTGTTTTCAATTGGTCGCTTGAGGCGGTTGGCACATTCGGCAGCCATGTGCACGATGCCCTGGCATTCGAAGCAACGAAAGGGGGAGGGGGAACGGCGCCTCTTGTTGGCACTCTCTCCGGAACGATGGCCTACACCATCACAAGTAAAACACCGTATTGGGTTGGAGGACACACTTCGCACATGATGGCAGGGGGGCTCAGACGTCGCCACTGGCTCACCAAAGGAGAACTGACGAGTGAGCAGCTTTGTGCCGGTTCCAAGGCCATGCACTTGGGCAGTCTTGATCCTTTCGACAGCATCTCGGATGGCTTCCCAATTGGCGAGAGTGGCATTCCCCGAATTCTGGACAGCTATCATTGCAGGGCCCCTCAAATGAGTCCTAAGCATTAGCAACTTCTCATTTGCAGTCCACTCACAGGCATTAGCCGCAAACAAGAAAGTCTTCTTCCAGGCCTCCCATTTAGTAGTGGCCTCCTCGAAGTTTTCAAGGAGGTTGGATTCCGCAGATGTCAGCTTCCTTCGTCGGATCTGGGCATCCTGGGCATCCTGGGCATCCTGGGCATCCTGGACATCATTCCTCCATTGGATCTGGGCACCATCCCTTTGCCGGGGTCGGTACCAGCCATCCGGCGGGAACACATGCCGGAGGCCCTCAAATCCGATATATAGAGCCAGTGAAGGGACTGGATTATCATTAACTGTTCTTTACAGGATTTCATTTCATTTACATACAAACCAGGTAGAATGTCAATAGGTGGCCTTCCGCAAAGACATAAATAGCCTACCCCCCTTATCTTTATGCCACATAATCACTGTCCCAATATGGAGAAAGGCATATTAGGCTTGATGGAGCTAGTTCATAAGGAGAAATGTTGGCTAATGGGAAAGGGGTTTTCATAGTCAAGATTGAATAGAGTGCTAAAAAGGAACATTCCAATTGTTAATTATGGTCAGTGTAGTCCTCTGAGGAGAGTCCTTTTAAAAATCTCAGACCATTTAGTGAAAAAGCAAACCTGTGACATGATGCATCACTTCTATACATAAAATAGTAATTGGTGATAAGTATAAATGGGATAATAATGAGCTGTACGACAAACACTGTACTTCCTCTATCAATGAGTTGGGTTCAGAGATTTCCCAACCAATAATGTGAGTAACAATCATTATTATTCCTATTTTGCTGTACCAGCTGTTATGATTAGCTTGGTGGAGCCTTTCTTGTATTAAAAGGAATCTGTTCGGAATGTCATGGGAGATTTTTAGCTCTTGCCCAGTAGTTCAGGCTAGTCTCTGTCTTGATTTTAGGAGAAAACTACCTGTCTCTGCATAAACTACCAGAGTTAGTGTTTGACGCAGGACCTTAAATTATTTGGTTTTACACTCTATAGTGTTACTCCAATAATCACCAATATTTTTCATACAAACAACGCAGCAGGACAAGTGGCATAACCAGCAGGGGGAGGGGGGAGAGGCACAGAAGTAGGAGGCAGGGGGCTACAACGCCCCCAACCCCCCAAAAGTGATCTTTCTGGCAGAAAATTTTGTGAATTTAGTATTTTTGCTCTATCTGCCTCCCCCCTGCACATACGCTCGTCTACATGCTCATAAGATGGACAAAATTTAACCAGAAAGATTACAAATTACTATACTTTATTCAAGTAAAAGTTTGCTGAAGGTAAAAATGATGGGTTGACGGTGTTGTGCATCAGCTTGATGCTGCCAGGGGTGCATATTTTGCTTGAGCCGGTCATGGACTTTGACGTCTTACACTAAGGATGCGCTTAAGATACTCTCTCGATATTTTCTCAGTTTCAAAGATTTCTGTCGTAATGGATATGAAGATAGTGATGTACTGTAGGATAGGGATTATATAGAGCGCTGTCAAACATCTTAATTGCTAAAGAAGTGTATATCATGACCTGTAGAGGGCCTCATTGTTCCATTCACAACACAAAGGGTCTTTTGGACTTGGATTGTTGTCTAACTTTTACCTTCCCTAAGATAACTGCATCTGGACGAAGCGAATTGGTGATAACTACTCTGTGTAGATGGAATAATGAATATGACCAGTGCAGTCCTCTAAGTCAGGTTCTTGTTTCTCAGATGATTAGATGTGAAAGCAAAAACATGACATGATGCACCACTCCTCTAAAAAATATTAAGATAAGTATAGGTAGAATAATAAGTATGACCAGTGTAGTCCTCTAAGTCAAGTTCTTGTTTCTCAGATGATTAGATGTGAAAGCAAAAACATGACATGATGCACCACTCCATAAAAGATAGTAATTGTTGATAAGCATAGGTGGAATAATAAGTATGACCAGTGTAGTCCTCTCAATTTCTTGTTTCTCAGATGATTAGATGTGAAAGCAAATTGGCTGATGGTAACTGCGAAGTCACCCAATGACGTAACCTCCAATCCCAGTCACTTACATGTTTATATAGTGCTCAGGAGTGAAACAAAACAAATTAAACTTTAGTAGGAAAAGAAATGACAAAAGTATGACATCACAATAAATATGGTCTTGTGAAGAACACAATCTTAAGTAGGATTGAGTCACATACATGTTTATATAGTCAGGAGTGAAACAAAACAACAAATTAAACTTTAGCAGGAAAAGTAGTGACAAAACATATGACATCACAATAAAATTTAATATGGTCGTGTAAAGAATTCAAACTTAAGTAGGATTGAGTCACATACATGTTTATATAGTCAGGAGTTCAAACTTAAGAGTCATTGTCAGAGAAAACGGCAGATTTTGAGAAAAAAGTGGCACGGGGTGGTCGACCAAATTCCGCGATACTTGGCTCATTTTACCCCTATAGGTAACTAAATTCCATGGTACGGTCATTTTCTTAATATATCGCCTGGTTGCCACGGCAACCCAGATTGACGATTTGGACCGATTCTGGCCGATTTGCACTTTTCAGCTTTGAATTTGAGGTAATGTTTGAAAATTTCCAGCGGCCAAGCTATTAAACATAGAAGGTTGAAATTTTAGGTAAATTACATTTAGGAGTTTTACTTTACGTATAGCTTTTCACCTTTGCTATATCTCTTGCAGGTTTCATTATATTCCACTTTGAAATATGCTAAAATCCCGTTTTTTTAGTTTTGTGGTAAAAAAGGAAAATAGCTCACTTTTGATTCAATATTACTGGCTTGAGCATCCCTCTCATAAAAAGGTGGATATACTGGTGAATAGAGTTACTTTAGTAGATCAAATAGCAAAAATAAAATCGTGGTG
Organism: Platynereis dumerilii; assembly: GCA_026936325.1. NCBI lineage: Eukaryota > Metazoa > Annelida > Polychaeta > Phyllodocida > Nereididae > Platynereis > Platynereis dumerilii. The sequence continues at coordinate 14,371,888 of JAPTHN010000018.1, forward strand.
CAATTCATAAACTAATTTGTGAGATGTGAATAAGTAAACCTTGTTTTCATGAAATGCAAAAGTACCATAACTTTAACAAATTACCAATGCACGGAACATGATTTGAAATGACAGTCTATAGTCCTAGAAAACATCGCCTTTACAATGAGGGTATATAGGAGCCAATTGTGGGAATATAAATGGTCTTACAGAACCCTCAAAGTTGGCCCTGCATCACAATTTTCAGATGCTGCTGAAATGTGACGTCATCCTGCTGGGCAGAGATTATGAGAGTAACTATAACAAAATGGAGTCTGTTTTTAGCTTAATAATTCAGCTCTCAATTATCTGATCATTTTCAAAGTTTCAGAAGTTGTTGAAAACAATATTCTGGATATTTGTCTTAACATGGCTTAATTTTCTGAGTAGTAAATCTGATTTGAGGGAGATTTTTGTGAACAAAAGTCGGAAAAATGAGTGAAAATGCACTAATATAATTATCATGTATCATGTTGTGATTAGAGCTCAATTTCTGAATCCAGGATTAGCTCTGTATACAAAACTATATATATGAAAGCACTCAGGTGTAAAAATAAGACAATGTCTAACTATTTATGAGTAAATGAAATATCATTCTTAGGCATTGGTGACAAGGTATCAGCTGAGTAGGGTTGAATTTCCATTCAATCCTATTTCTACTTAAATTGCTGCGAAAATATAACGCATGTAGTACTACCACAGCAGCACCATAAATTTAGGGTGCAGCAACTTTTAAGTAATGCAATAGTGTTGTAAATTCAATTTCCTACAAGTTGATATAGGTTTCGTCCTGTAGGACAACTATTTCCATGGGAAAACAGCATCTGACGCATGTGAAGTCAATGTTTTTCTGCAAAAATCGGCCGGACAATACTAGAGTCAAGGAGGGTAAATCCATCCAATTTTGGATAAAGCTGTATTTCCTGGAAAATTGGAATAGGTACAAAAATATTATTTAGTCCATTTGATGGGCACATTCCTTCTATAATTTCATGCCAAAAAGAAAACTATTCATACAGTGTTGGGGAAACCATGAACAAAAATTGAAGGTTAGTGCACCTAAATCCGTCAATCCTGCTGGTAAAGCCGTCCTGTTAGGATTTATCATACTTGACTCCATAAGAAGTCAATACGTTTTACTTAGGTACCCTATTCACGCTATTCTTAGCATTAGGTGCCTGGTGGGCAGATGTAACAATGAGATGGCGAATTATAGTTTTTTGCATTAAAAACTTCAGGTAAGTCCTATTTTTGATGATGGAAATTTGATAAAAATCTTATCAAGTGGCGTGCTTTTACTAAAGAACAAGCCAAAGAAAGTTTATCTTTTAGCACAGGCCAGAACCTGAATGGGGAATTGTAAATAAAGAATTGTCTTAAATGTCTATAGTCATATTTACTAATGACATCTAAGATTCGATTCTAGTCTTGTGACAAGCAAGACTCCAGAGACAAATATGACTCTGAAGATTCTTTTAGGCTCCGGCCTGTGCTTTTAGCCTTCTTGCAATTTGTTGAATTCTGCAAAAAAATAAATACACAGTTCTCCTCATATACAGATTACAGAAGGCCTGGGGCAAAAATGTATATAACATATGCACTTAATGTTATCTTAGGAGTGTTGGGAAGGCAGCAGTAATAAAACAAATCATCTAGAAAATGTGTTTGGTGACTCAATGTCAGCATTTTTGTAATTTTTTGACAATTTTCGAGCAAAAATTAATTAATGACTAATCTACATTTTCCACCCATAGTGCATATAACACCAGTTTTTGGTGTTTCCCACTCAAAAGGGACTCCATATGGAACTTTGGCCTATTCCAGTAAACTTTCTGGAACCACATAAGCTGCTGGGAGCAAGATATTGGTTTTAATAGGCCTGCAAAATAGCATACAATATGCATTTTCATTAAGGTGGAGTGGCCTGACAGGAAATGCATCCAACCAAGTTTTCTTTAAACCAGTTTTCATGTCTTGGGTACATCCAAGTCACTTCAGTAGATTCTCTTCGAGAGCCAAGTACTCATGCCATTGATTTTTTGAAATTACAAAAGAAGTTTTTTTCAGCCCACCCTAATCAAAATCTTCAGGTTGAACATAGAGAGGAAGGAAAAATGTCATATTCTGCGTCAGTGAGCAGCTTATATAGTTTGGTGACCAAATAGGATAAGCAGGAAAACACAATCACTCTTGGCGGCAGACATGTCACTGGCACTGAAAAACGTTTTTATGCTCTAACAGCAGATCTTTGCTTCGTAATTCAGTGCCTCAGCCAATCACATGAACTCTGTTTTCAACTTTTCACTATCATTTTCCAGTTACTTGTAACTGTTGAAATTGCTGAAAGCAATCTATTGTTAACTCTTAGAAAGCCAGGAGGTGCTGTGATAAAAATTTTGGAGTATAACTTGTGTGAGACACATGTCTATATTTCACATAAGGAACAAATGATATAAAGTAGATCGCCACAATGAAATGATGCATTAGAGTGATGACTTCACAAGCATTGGTTGTCATCCGGGGAAATAGATTTATCAAGGATGCCAAGTGTGGTAACAAAGTGCATGACTGGTTGTTAATCATCTCAATCCTTCCTTTCAGACTCTGCATCCGAGTTATAAGGCGAGTGCACTGGCAAAGGAAGAAGACCTGGCATATATGGTTTGGTGGCAATTAAGAGTTGGGGCAACTGATTTGTCAGAAAGCCAAGGAATAATTTGGATTACCAGCAAGTCAATTGCAAGAGACGTTATGGCCAAACTCAAGGTATGAACTTTCAAATTATTCTTAGTATCAGGGATCATGGTTCTAGATATACATAGATTGGTACTTCAATAATGGGTTCATTTCACCTATTTTGCTAGAATTGTCAAATTACAAAAAAGTAGGCACTGTTACAGGACATATGGGGAATCCCTTTTCTCCCTCTTGAAACAAGAAAAAATTGGGTCAACAGCTCATGATGTCACAGCTTGTGTAGCCTGCTGCAAACCATTGTGGTGAGAGTAAGGGGCTAACAAGATTATAGTTGGGGGTGGGGGAATGTCCAGGGGGCAGTATGGATTTTACTCTAATAACATTTTTTTTACAACTAAGCAATTTTTGAAAATTGTGTGTGAAGGAGCGACCAACTTTTAATTGCAATTCTAATGAGTTATTGTGACCAAGCTACAGGTGGAAACAAACTGTTTTCTAACTTTCATATGCTGAAGATACTTTTTTTTTCAAGTCAAGTGGCGAAAATAAAATGTTTTTCTTTTTTCAAAAATCCATTGCCTACCCTCAACATCATCTGGTTGGCCCATAATCAAATAGTAATGATCAGCATGCAGCTGTCCTGGGTGACATGAAGAAGCCTAGGGCCTGCATAGCAGAGTGGAAAAATATTAATAAATTGTATCTGTCTGTCTATCTATTCATTTGATCAAGTGTAGCCAAATAAATCTCACCACTACAGATTTCAGATTCAGATTTTTTTTTTATTATCACTTATATACAAAGTAAATAGGTAAATACAATTTGCTACCCGAAGGCATAGTTGCCGCTCATGGGTATCAAAAACTAGGCATACATAAAGTAATATTATGATAATAACATAAATTAAATGGTAAGAGAAAAAAAAAATTACATAAACAGAAAACGAAATATGGAATTTGGTCAACTTATATTATCTAATGTTTTAGATATAGTCATATGCACCATTACTCGCAGGCAACTCTATGATAAAAAAATGAAATAAAATGTGATAGATGTGATAACTCACAAAATTCAAGTGAAACAGATTTACTAATTTGCACAAACATAGCAATTTGTAGAAAGACATTCTGAAGTATAAGAATCAATTGTCAATCGTTTGAAATAAAATTTGACACCATCAAGGCTATGAGTAGTTAATTTTTCTTTAAAGTTGGCAGCCATTTCATTTATAACTGATGGATAAATATATGAAATACTGTGTCTTGCAAACTCATGTCTCACAGAGGGTAGCGGCACATCATTTGCAATTCTTGTATTGTGGGAATGACCACGATAGGCATTCAATCTATCAATCATGTCAATATTGGAATATTCTGGTAACATATTGTTATGGAGTTTATAGCAAAATTTGTAATCACCCAGTGCACACAGATCCTTCAGTTTAAGTAAGTTGTGAAGTATGCGAATTGTAGCTACTTTTACTAATTGTTCTGACTGCTCTCTTTTTTAATTTAAAAAGTTTACTAGAGGACCAACCCCAGACAATGAGACCATAATTCAAATAGGAGAGAATAAGAGCATTATATATTTTCTAGTAGAGCGTGAGACTGCAATAATTTTTTGGTTTTGTTCAGGATTCCTAGCGTTTTTGATATTTTCTTAGACAGGCCCCGAATGTGATCTTTCCATTTCATGTTTTCATCAAGTATTATTCCTAAAAAGTTAAATTTTTGACAAACTCTATTTCCGTTCCATCCAAAAATAATTTAGGGGCAGTAATTTGTCTTTGCGGAGTATGAAAGATTATAGCTTTGGTTTTGCTAGTATTTAAAGAAAGTTTATTCAATTTTAACCAATCTACTATTTGTTTTAATTCATCATTAAGGGTCGAAGCACTGTTATTGATAGAGTTTGCATTTAAGCTGGTAAAAAGAGTTGTGTCGTCTGCATAATGATTGGAGTGAATAAATTGGTAGCTTTAGGGAAATCATTCATGTAAATGATGAACAATAATGGGCCAAGTATGGAGCCCTGTGGGACTCCACACTTTATTTGTAATTTATTTGAGGCTACATTGTTAAATTCAACAAATTGTACTCTGTTGCTTAAGTAGCTGTGTAGAAGACTAAGTGAGTTTTCCCTGAAGCCATAATGTTTTAATTTAGATAGTAGAATTTTATAGTCCAGCGTGTCAAAGGCCTTTGAGAGATCCAGGAAAATATTGATAGGGCACTTATTTTTATCCATGTCTTGTATTATTCTGTCTACTAATTCCAGGGAGGCCAACTCGGTGGAGTGACAAGAACGGAAGCCATACTGACTTTTATAAAATAACTTCAATTCAGAGAAATGTTCATAAATTTGATTGTAAATAATTTTCTCAAAGACCTTAGACACGCTAGATAAAATCGATATGGGTCGATAATTTTCAAAGAAATGTGCATTATCTTTTTTATACAATGTACAGAGGATTAATTTTTGCTATTTTCAGTAAATCTGGAAATAGTCCATCCCTAAGAGATTTATTTAGCAATTCTGCCAGAATACTCGAGATTTCATGTTTTAAATTTTTCAGCAATTTATTGGTCAAATCATGTCCTTTACTTGCTTTTGGCTTCAAAGAATCTATGATTCTAATAACTTCATTTTTTTCAATGTACTTGAATTTAAAATAGTTTACAACTGGAGTTGATAGGGAATCATTGTAACTTTTATTTTCAGATGGTGTTATTTTGTGCGAGAGTAGGACCTATATTTACAAAATAATAATTGAATTCCTCTGAGATAGCTTTTGCATCATTTATTTGTACCCCATTCTTAACAAAATAGTTTGTGCAGTTGTTATTTTCTTTTTCCCTGCTCAGTAATTCATTTATGGTTGCCCATGTATTTTTTATATATCAGACTTAAATTTAGTAAATTTACTTTGATAATACATTTTCTTTCCTTATAGTATGGCCTTTTTCAAAATTCTATTATATGTTGAAAAATTTGTATGAATGGCAGTGTATTGACTGGTACCTTGAGGGGTTGATTTAAGTTTTACATAAAGTTTGTCTTTGTAATGAAATGATTTTAGAATGCCTTGACTAATCCATTCGGATTTCTTGTGCTTATATTTCTTATACTTAACGGTTTTAGGCTGAAAAAAAAAGTTATGGGAAAAATGGAAATTGGTCTGTTTCTGCCTCTACTTACTCAATTATTAATTTCCGAAGGCAATAATTGCACTTCTCTCCTTTAGATAGACATCTCATGGACAGATCTGACATGTTGTTTTATTATTTTAATCTGCAAATTGGATGTGCCAGGTGATTCTTGGCAGCAACTTCCATTTTCGACCTCAAAGAAGTTTTGGACTTCTGGAGGAATAACTAATTTAAGATGATGTCTCTCATACAAATGACATAAGAAATATGTTATGACACTAGTTTGGTCAAATGGAATGTTGTTTGTCCTTGACAGATGTTAATAAAAATGATTTTTTGTCATTTTGATTTGTCTCTTTGAAGATGAGCAGGCCAATGAATAATGAACATCTTGATGCAACATAATGTCTAACAGCATAACACAGTCAGTAAAAATGATAAACATTTACCTTGTTTTACTTGGTATTGCATCTTAAAGGAAGTCTCTTGTCAGAAAAACTTCGCTATTTTTCGCGATAGGTAGGCACTATGGTCTATGGATATGTTAGAAGCACAAGAGGCATTTCCCAAAATTCTCACTTCATGAACTGCATTACCACTGTTTGAAGTGCAGATTTCCTGTCTGTCCATCTACAGGGTCAAAGTGAGGCTGAATCAGTAATGAGACGTGACGTCACAGACTGGGTGAAAAAACCGATCTATAAATAGATCATGACGTGATCAAACAGACAGGCCTCCTGTTACAATGACGCTCATTCCGTGGCCTGTGGGCAGTGATACTGCCATGCAATTAATTTCCAAAAGAGGGTAGGCTCATATCAATTGGCACCCATGCATCAGCATTTCTGTTGGGGCACCCAAGAATTATGTCACCGGGATCCAGCAAGGTTTAAAAAATAGGTCCCCCTCAAAATGTTTGAGTTTGACTTGCAAATATTTTGGTTTTTGTTCCTCATTGCCTATGTCACAATAACAAAGAGCTTCAATTCTCTGTCTAGGATTAATAAAGTAGGATTCCCCATCAATTATAATGAGGTCGCACACTGCTGAAGTTCACTGGAAATTTTCAGCCATAATATATTTAATATAATTGATTATGAATGTTTTTATGCTACACCCGTGTTTTTAACTAGTCATTTTCTCTTTCTTTCTCTCTTTTTTTAAAAATTCATTATTCATACCTTTACATACATGTGTTTTTAGCCGTTATTATAAAACGTATAGTCTCTCATAATTCCTTATTTTAGAGTGGCCTTGTTTAAAAAAAAGTTTTTTAATGTACTTTTTATGATAGGGTGAGACTCTAAATATAATATATTTTGACTTTGACATAATTTTCATGTATCCAGACTTTCCCAAAACACCTTTTATTTAGAAGTGAGGCTATGTTAGCTAAGTAAATCAAGCATGCATGTGAAGGAAGTCGGAAAATAAAGGGTGTTTTGTAATGGCCTATAGTTAGATTATGGGAAAACTGCACCTTATTTCTGTGACTGTAATTTGAACATCAAACCCTACTAAGGACATTGCAGAGAATACTGAAAAGCTGCTTGCAAGTTTTCATAACTGGGTAATGAGTAGTTTGGTTGGAGTAGCGTAAGAGGTCAGTGAATTAATGATACTAGCATAATACCCGAGAAGACATGTATGTGAAGGAAGAGGGAAAATAAAAGAGTGTTTTCTTATGGCTATAGATACAGTTAGATTATGAGAAAACATCACTTCAGTTTCTGTGACTGTAATTTGAACATCAAACGTGGCTAAGGACATTGTAGAGAGTGTAGAAAAGCAGCTTGCAAGATTTCATGACTGGATAATCAGTGGTTAGGTCGGAGTAGCGTAAGGGGTGTTTTGTAATGGCCTATTTATTTATTCACTTTTTCATTTATTTTGTGCTTACCAGACAATACATCAAAAATAATTAACTTAATGGGGGAATTAATGGATTACCTTATCAAAAGTTTGTATGATTTATTGGTATTGAGGAAGTTTGTGGAAATGGTGTGAATTGCAATTGACTGACTTCAAAGTGTGAAGCCACCAAGAAGTCCTAAGACAATCAGTGATATCTTAATTGCAATTCTGGATTGCTTCTGTGCTTGTCAAAAAGGGTTTTTAGTTGATTGAAATTGACAAAATCGGCGGCTGCAGCCACTTACATCAAACTATAGATGGCTGGCTGGCTATTAAATAAGATAGGTGACGGCTGACTGAAGCAAGAAATTAGTGGCTCGGCCGGCTATGAGCGGCGGCTCCATGTCTACTATGCTGTCAAGCAGACTCAAGCTGATCGCGGCTCATGCTGTGTCAGATCACTGCAGCTTTTATGACGTCATTACTTTCACAACAATAAATCTACCCAGGCTGTTACGTCACGACCAGTTGACCCAGTTTTAGTTATTTTTGGAGGAGGAGCTGGAAATTGAGAAGATGAGCAACGATAGCTGCTGTTTTGCTGTTAATTTAGCACTTTGGTCAAAATCAATGATCACAAGTCATTGCTACTATACAGTAAGATTCTTTATATCCAGAGTTGTAATGCTTGATTCTTAGAGACGTCCTTTAATAGGTTTTCTCACCTCTCAGGGCCTTTTCACAGTGTTACAAAAGTTTCCAAAAGGATCAGATAGTATAATCAATGATTGAGGTATCTGTTACAAACTAGCGGAATATGAGACAAATGATCAAGTTGCTATGACAGCCAAAATTAGTTTTTCTGTAAGATTCCAATTACTACAATTTGACAGATGTTGCTTGAAATTAATTTTAAACCTTGCACATTCGCATTAAATTTTGAGCATGGTATGACCATGAATATATGGAAAAATGCAATGGGAGCGTTTGACTACTTTAGCAGTATGGTAGTGAAAATAATTCGACTTATGCTGAATAACAGTACGAACACTTGGTGGGCATAAACTTAGAATTAACTTTTGTTTTGGCTTGAATCGACCATTTTCTAATAAAAACAGGAGCCCCTACTAATAAATGTAGTAATAAATGTTGTGTCAACACAGATTTCTATGATTATATTGACATTTGGATGTTAATATATACTGATTAGAGAATCATTTTAAATAACATAATAGATATAATTAAAATACATATTTTTTAAAGATTTAACAGCAAGATCTCCATTAAAATGTGTCCCTGAGTCAATTCCCTACTTCTAGAGACTAGAAAAAAAGAAGACAATTATTGCTTCTATTTCAGTATTTGCCTTTTTCCTGAATTTCCCACAACTTTTCGGAAGGCAAAAATTGGTGCAGCAATCCAAGATTCATTAGCATATCCACATCATGGCATAGAAGCATACAACTACTAGCCAGACCTGTTCAGGAGATGTATATTGAAGGGTGAGAACATCATTAATTATCACTGGAAATGGCTTTTTTGGAAATTATTAGAGGCAAAAATGGGAGCTACGGCTTTTGTCCAATAACTTTTTTGGTGCATTGTAAAGTAGTTTTTAAAATAGAAATGGTATCAGTAAAAGCCAAGTTTCCAGGCAAAAAGCACCATGTATAAAAAAACGACATTTTATATTTCTAAAACCAGTTTTACTCTTAAATGTTTAAGAGTGCAAGCATTTTTCACCTCAGATCAGCCTTATCTTAAAATGATTGGCTGATTGACTGCCCTGAGCTGGCAAAGATGGCTAACGGACCTTGCATTTGCTGAAAATTGTTATGTCTGCAGTAAGTTTTGCAGGAGTCATTATCTGTTTGTTAATCAGTGTGATCAACTCAGTCTATGACGTCACCTAACCTGACCTACAATTTTCAAACTGGTGTTTGGCTAATTGCTCAGCATTTACACGTCACCCCCCCCCCCCCCCCCGGAGAAAAACATACTCACCCTGGCTAGATTAACAAATTTGTAATTATTTATCTTATTTGAATGATGTTTGGAGTCGTTTTTGCCTAGTTTTTTGACAACGGCCGCCCGTCCACACAAGTGGGACAGAGCTATGTCTGATGTCCAGATAGGAAATCAAGACCTGAAGAGATAATTCCTTAGTGATCGATCTTTGTCCACTCCTTTGGCCCAGAATTGGGTATAATGGTTGTAGTGAACTTGATTTTAGACGATATTTCATGTACCGTAAGTTGGAGGATACATTTTCCAGGTACTTGAAAGACTGAGCAATAGTACTTGAAGCATTCTGAGATTGTGGAAATGGTCCATTTTGGAAATTGACCTCATTCGTCATGGAATTGCTTGTGACAATGTCTCTATAGTCTAGTCATTATGTGAAATGACCTAGAACAAATTGCAACACAAATGGTTCCAGTGGCATTTGGTCCCTAAATATGTCAAGAAATACATACTAAAAGTCCTGGAAAATCCATGTGGTGGAACACCCCAAATTAGCCATAAATCCAAGCTGGCCGCCATAAAAATCATGTTTTTGGCAAATAACTCAGAAACAATTGGATATAGACCCCATATAAGTATGAAACTTGAATATAAACTTGGGTATTACGGACATTTTGACACTATCCCCATGTCTCTATCTCTAATAGTTCTCAAGATATAGCATATTTGAATATCTCTGATTTTGCAAAAAAAAGCTGTAAATTGCCAAAAAATGTCATTTTTGAGTCTTGATTCTAAATACTTGAAGTACGTCTTTTACCTTGCCTATTAAAGATACAAAAGGAACAACTTGCGTTTAATTCAAGACCCCAATCATGTCTCTACCTCTCTTCAATCGCCTATTGTACCATATTTGCACTTGGAAGTGTTCCCACGAAATTCCATTTATTTTGCTAAAATTGGCATTTTATGTAAGGGAAAGTGCTCATTTTGGGTCTGAAATGTACGAAATATTGTGGGTATGGAATTAAGCCTACATGTGTAATGCTAGACATTATTAAACTAAAATTACTTAAGAATCACACAGAGAATCTGAAATAGAAAATTTTTTCCAAAACATACATTATCATCGATTTATGTCACAAGCGTCAATCAGCGCCCAGGATCAAAAGTTAACCGGCAATTTATGAAGCAACTTGTTTACTTCTCTTAGACGTATGGCATCATTTTAAAGCTCTCAGAGAGATCTATCTATACATGTGAGAACCACACCAGCAACCAGTGATGTGATTGAGGCCAGACCATTAAAGACTGAGGCATCAGCCTCCAAGACCGAGAGTGAGACCGTGTAAGTGTAGCCTCAATACCGGCTTCGAGGACCTCCAACACTGGCCCAAAGACACCCGAGACGGAGGCAATACCAAGGATTTGGAACCGAGACTGAGCCAAGGCTCGGGTCATCAAAATATGGCTCCGGGGCCGGCCTTGAGAAATTCAACTGAGCCTCTAACCCTTACGGAAGTGCGAAATTGTGAAATTGGCCTAATTTGCATTACATGAGTGAAGGCCTGTTCATTGGCTAGCTTTTGGAGTGTGTCTGGCTCAACACTCAATTCTGTGTAAATTAAGAATATACGTAAGTCTATATAGGTGACAAAATTAGAAGTATAAAAATAATAATAAATTTTGCATTTAGATGTCTAAATTACACCTTTATGATTTACTTAGCTCATTTGGACAGGCAATGTTATGAAATTTTGATAAAAATACAAAAACTGAACAAATGACAGATTTCGGACATTTTTTTGGAATTTTTGGTTCTCAAAAATGAATGGCAATGACTAAATTTATAAACTTAAACAATTATTAAATATATATATGAGAATGTGTTATGCCTTGCACACATTTGTCATATGACCATGTTCAAATTGAAGATACTTCGAGAAATAAAGGTAAAAATTCCAAAAAGATAACACAAGTCTCCAATCACGTTTCAGTCAATATTTGACAATATCATATGTCTAGCGGAAATACTCGCTGCTCATTGGCTGACAGCCGTGCAATATTCTACGATATTGCACGCTGTTATATTGCACGCTCATTTTAACATGTAAGAGATTGGACGGACCTGAGAGGAAGCACCATATTTTGATGCTGCTGCAGCCACAAGCAAACAAAAAGATTGTGTTTGTTGGTTTTACTAAAAAAGGAACTGCACAGCAACGGAGGCAGATAGAAAGATGGGGATGGTGGCAAAAGATGCGCATATTTACGGGCCAGGTGGATATCAACTTTTTGTGTCGGTTATTTTCTTTGTGGCATCAGAATAAAGCATTAAGTGGCCGAAAAACGGCTTTTTTGCCGATTTTTCAGTGACTTTGATGTGTTTAGAGGTCTAATGTCTGCTATAAAGTTTCAGATAAAAATCTGAAAAAAATCTATTATCAAGTATATTATTTGTGGATTCCAATAGTGTGACAAAAAAATTTGTGAGTGAAATAGTTATTGATTTTTGATGAGATACATTTTAAACACGTGGGTCAAAAGAAACACAAAAAAGAGTTTGGACAAGGAATTCCAGCCCTTTTCTTTGCATTTGCCACAAAAAACCATATGATATAACAGTTATTGCACATCACCTCGTGCAATATCAGTTTTTATGGCACCTCGGTGACTAATATTGCACTCGGGCTGCGCCCTCGTGCAATATTAGTCACCTCGGTGCCATAAAAACTGATATTGCACTCGGTGCTGTGCGATAACTGTATATTGTTTTATAAAATTTAGTGATATGTGGTGAGATATATTTACACAAAAATATTTATAAATACAATGAATTAGGACTCCATGGCAGAAAAACTGATGAAAGCCGAGGGTCTGCTGCTGTGCAGCTTATTTTTTTCTGATTACAAAAACCTTTCCGTTTGCATTCTTGAGCTATATTCGGAAACATTTCAACCACAAGTGGAAGTACATGTCATTGATAGACATTGTACATTGGGGCTTGTTAATCGATTTAATCCATCCATATACTAGCATGTGACAAGTCAAAGAAATGCCATGGAAATGTGTGTTTTGATATATTTGTCACAGATTCTATCAAATTTGACAGTTGACAATGTATAACAGTTTGTGATCACTGCTATGGTTGTATTATAATTGGAATTTGTCATGTGACTCTGGAATAGGCTCCCACTAGTTTTGTATTTCTTCAAAATATGCAAATACTATAAAAGAGAAAATACTTTGCATGCCAGATCATTATCAAAATAAGTGTGATGTACAAGGTCGACTATTTCATTGGCACGATATCTGCATGTTATTTGCAAAACGGCTCTTCTTCTGCAATCTACAAATTCGAATTTCATACACTTGTATTGTCTGTAGGGTATTATTGCTATTCATGCGAGTGATTCCAACACAGAAACTGGTGACGTGCCTCACTTTGTGCTTGAAGCTCATAGGCCTAATATGGCCCAGTTTGAGACAAACAGCTTCTACCAAGCAGATAATTCTGCTTTTGATCTAATTACGGCATTGTCGGCAAAAAAATAGATGTCTATAAGTCTTAAAACTACTGATGGAGCGATGAAGCTGCTCCAACAATAATATTACTTTTACTGAAACCTAGTGGTCCTGTTAGTCTATGGATAGCCCTTTACTTCTGACTATTACCATATTTTGTAGTTCCGTAGCATAATGGTTAGCATGTCTGCCTTGTGTACAGTGGATCTGGGTTCAAAACCCGCTCTGGTCATGTCCACCATAATGATTGATATGATTATTGTTCAGTGTCGTGAGCGCCGGTGAGCAGATTTATCTGGAATGGGCACTATATAAAATCATGCTATATATACTATATATATTAAACATTTTAATTTTGGTATGTGGTCGCTTCAATCCCTTGCCTTAATTCTACACTTGTCTGTTTGTTATTAATTTCTTTGTCAAGGAAAGGAGGAGCCTAGGCGATCATTTTAAACCAAAATTTCACTTTGTGAAGTATGATTCTGTATATATGCCTTGATTTTTTCTGAAATATCAATTTGGAAAGCTGCATATATATAAATATTACTCCTAACTTTGAAAGGTATATTAACTTACATATACTTAATTTACACAGAATTCAGTGAATACGCAGGACACACTCCAAAAGCTTGCCCATGAACAGGCCTTCACTCATGTCATGTAACTTAAGCCAATTTCGCAATTTCACACACTTCATTAGGGTTAGAGGCTCAGTTGAAGGTAGCGTGGCTGGTCTGGGGGCCATATTTTGATGGCCTTAGCCTTGGCTCAGTCTCAGTGCCAAATCCTTGGCTTGCCTCGGTCTTGGTCTTGGAGGCTGATGCCTCAGTTTCTAATGTGCACGCGAAAGCAAATTGACTTTGGTCAGACATTTTGTCTGACAGAGAGAGTGAGGGGGCAGATATCCTTGCACCCTGTCAGTGTGAAGCGTCAAATGCGAGTGCCAGTTCTAACGAACTAACGAACTGGCTCTCCGCTAGGGCGAGTATAGTGCATGACAGCCCAAAGTTCTAACAAATAGTTCCTAACCATGAGACACAATTTGGTGACTACTTGATGTAGAATAAATGGGTGTCAAATATATTATGACAAAGTTTCTAACATGGCACATTAGAACTTTTGGAAAAGTTAAGTAGAAAATGTGGCTTGGTTGCAATTTTTGGATATTTTGTTAAGGATATTGGCAAAGCATGGTGAGGGGAGTAGAAATTATGAAAAAAATCTATTTTAGTGTCTGGCATGCAAAAGGCAGCCCAATTTGCAAATTGGGCATGCAAACCTTTCGGCTGTAACAGGAATTATACAATTGAGAGCTAGAAAACTCCTAACAGTGGAACACTTTTCCTGGAACACCGTGAAACAGAGCATAATAATTAGTAGCTTATTATGCTCCCCCACCTCATTAAAAGTTCTAAAACATCAAGAATTGCCAAATATTTATCAATCTTCACAGGGGGTTGCAAAAGGGGGAGGGGGTCGCAAAAAGGGGAGGGGGTTGCAAAGGGGGGCCAGGATGGCTACAGTGGGGAAATTGCCCCCAACCATGCTACTGACTGCGCCACTGGCGTTATGCACATATTTCTGGCTCCCAGGTTGAACCTTTTCGCATTTTTGGACCCTGACTCCTGAACTGTAAGAAATCTGTATGATTGTGCCTTTGCATTGAAGGCACTGGTTCCGTAATGCCTAGCCATACTCACCCCAACAATAGACTCAGACTCAGACTCAGAAATCATTTATTTTCCCACATTAAAGATAAATATAGACATAATACATGATATTATCATAGGATATGGGCCAAGGAGACCTCTCAAAGATCAAGATCGCTGCAGAGAGGCCACCCTAAGACACATTACAACCAAATTGAATATATAAAATAAGATTAATCAATATCGCGCAAAAGGGAGAAAAAATATAAATAAAATCACGTTAATCTAAACAGCTTAAACATAAAGTTGACCAATTGAGAGAGGCACCAGCATATGTTTGAAAAAACAAAATTAAGTGTAGTTGAAGATGCTAAAAATAAAAATAGGGGAGAAAGAACTGCACAAAGACACTAGTGACCTCAAATGCAACAATTTTGAATTGTGCATTCTGTTTGATATGAATTAATAATATCATTTTTTCATACGTAGCTTAAAGCCATCTAGGCTTTTGATATTTACTTTCATTTTATTGAAACAAACAGGAAACCTGTACCTGATAGAATACCTTGCGAAGTCATGCCTCACAGCAGGAAGACAATAATCTGCTTGTTGTCTTGTCTGATGGTGATGGAATTCGTAATTTCTTTTGAAAATATTATAAAAATGATTTGGTAGTAAGCCATTTTCATACTTATAGCAAAATTTGGAGTCTTGTACCACAAGAATATCAGTTGCTTTCAGTAATTTCAATTGTTTAAATAATGGTTCTGTGTGAGCATTATAGCGACTATTAGTAATCAAGCGTACTGCCCTCTTTTGTAGTTTATAAATTCTACTTAGCTGCCCACCCCATATCATTATTCCGTAATTTATATTAGAGAGAATAAGTGAGTTGTAGATGTTTGATAAAATTTCTCTTGGAAGAAAACACTTTAATTTATTTAAAATTCCAAGTGTCTTTGAGATCTTTTTTGAGAGAGCTTCACTGTGTACATTCCAATTAATACTTTCATCTATTCTTATGCCAAGATAATTAAAGTCTTTAACAAATTCTATTTGGTGGTTATCTGTTA
Source organism: Platynereis dumerilii (assembly GCA_026936325.1). Lineage (NCBI taxonomy): Eukaryota > Metazoa > Annelida > Polychaeta > Phyllodocida > Nereididae > Platynereis > Platynereis dumerilii. The sequence continues at coordinate 14,387,821 of JAPTHN010000018.1, forward strand.
CTGAATTTGGATAGGTAACTATTCTTTGAGGTGCATGGAACAATATACCTTTCGTTTTGGAAATATTAAGAGAGAGTTTATTTAATTTGAGCCATTCAGTAACAGATTTAAGTTCCCTATTGAGTTCAGTTTCAAAGTTGGTATCCATTGTCTTCAGAGTTGTTGAGAGGGCAGTATCATCTGCATATATTATTGTATCAAATAGAGTAGTAGCTTTGTTAATGTCATTAATATATATGATGAAAAGGAGGGGTCCCAGAATTGAACCCTGGGGAACTCCACATTTGATCTCTAACAAATCAGAATCGACACCATCAAAGACCACATAGGCCTATTGTCTTCTGTTTGTTAAGTAATTACTTATAAGCTCAAGTGCTTTTCTTCAAAAGCCGTAATACTGTAATTTATGTATTAGTATATTATGATCCAGCGTATCGAAGGCCTTTGAGAGATCTAAGTATATACAGGGTGGTAAAAAAAAAACTTTACAATTGATATTTCATTTTCCAGGCTGCCATGAGTGTATACAAGCCAAGTATGTTAGATCTTTGGAAAATTGGTTAATAATCAAAACGGTTCATTACTTTTTTGATAGCAGACAAAATGGAAGCCGGGAGGGCTCCTGCGTTTTTACTACTCTGGGTTGTTCATGGCCCATCAGCAATTTTGAAGCTACTGAGCTTCACAGGACAAAATAAATACAACATAAAATGAAATTGAGAAGACAGAGGAACAATTCAGCACAAACCAGAAGGTGCTAGAGCAAGTTCAGACTTCACTATGGCCATTATAAGATTTTAAAACAAAGCCGTCTGAAGGTGGATGATCAGGGTGTTGAAATCACATGAGAAGTACACATTAATATCTTAAAAGAGGGTCTGAAGCCCTGGATAGATAAGACATACAGTGCCATAGATAATTTGATCTTCAAACAAGACTGGGCATCAGCCACACTCCCATGGAAAGCCAAGAACTGGATCAAGGTTCACTCTGTCAAGTTTCTCGGCGGGACATTAGAGTTTTTTCAGTTAAGGACCAGGGACCATAGACCTAGACCTCAGAGGATCAATTAGTTGTTGATACAGATTAGTGGACCATGCATGGCTTAAGTAGTTATATCAAGTAACTGAAAATATCAAACAATTAAGTTGCACTTGATGCTTTGAATGAGATGCCTTAAGCTTTATATATATATATTATATTATATCATACCAGTGTTGGAGTCCTCGAGGCCGGCCTCGGGGCCACTTTTGATGGCCTCGGTCTCGGTCTCGGATGACCAATCCTTGGCCTTGGACTCGGTCTCGGGCCTTCTGGCCTCGGATATTTGTCCGAGGCACGTCCGAGGCCAGCAAAATTAATAAAGTACAATTTTGCTGGAACAGTCAAACAAAATTTTAAATAATTATCTGTCAGTTTATTTTATATGAGGTACCTATTATCCTATATATTATAATCTGATAGAATCATTTTCTGCTTGTCTTTTAAGACTGTCTATATCTAGGCCTATTTTATGCCGAGTGCCAAGTAATAAGCGATGCCTTTTTTTGTGATAGATATGAAATTATAAATTGACCAACAGTAATTGAATATTTTTGAATTTTTATTTTCCTTCATTAATTGAGTTGAACATTATTTCTTGTAGCCTAAAATTTTGACCATATTTATGACCATTTGAAGTTTTGAAGATTTTGTTTACATGTGATGCAAGATGCGTTAGTACCTGATCATTAACTTTTCACACCTGAGTGTCTGGCTTAAAACACAACTCAAAAAAATGGAATGGGACAAAATTTGTGACAGAGTCTCATCCATGCCTCAAAAAATATTCCCAATAACTTTGATATAACACAAATATGTCACTGCCTAATAAATTGGAACCCAGCAATGCAGAGTATCTATCTACATATATCTAGAAAGCGTAATTTTTAAAGCAGTTATAGTAAAGCCCGAAATGAAAGTGATAAGCTGCCTCAGAATGTTTTTAAAAACTAACCAATTTTTTTCCAGTCATGATGAAAGGTTAATTAATTCTTTCCCAAAAGTCTTGAAATGAATTTCTGGTGGATGGCTATCTCAGTCTAAAATGTTTGATTTAGAAGTAGATAATTAAACATAATTGAGGTTGTCAGACACTCAAAACAAATCTAATATGTCGCTGTTTCCCTAAAAAAATTGCAGTATTTGCAGTGAGATGAGTTCCATGCCCCGTTCTTTAAAAACGTAATGGTTGCCCCCTATTGTCTTCATTTCAAAGTTTTACTTGAGTCATTGAGTGAATCTTTAATTGCATTTTTATAGCCTTATCGTAAGCTCAATGCCGACAATATACCAAGCTAAAATAGTTTGGCAGTCAACTGTCTTTTTGTCGAGCCGGCCTCGGTCTTGGTCTTGGTCTCGGAGGCTCATGCCTCAGTCTCGGTCTCGGAGGCACATGCCTCAGTCTCGGTCTCGGAGGCTCATGCCTCAGTCTCGGTCTTGGTCTCGGATAGCCTGGCCTCGACTCCAACACTGACTATGGATATGTTAGAAGCACAAGAGGCATTTCCCAAACTTCTCACTTCATGCACTGCATTACCACTGTTTGAAGTGCAGAATTCCTGTCTGTCCAGCTACAGGGTCAAAGTGAGGCTGAATCAGTAATGAGACGTGACGTCACAGACTGGGTGAAAAAACCGATCTATAAATAGATCATGACGTGATCAAATAGACAGGCCTCCTGTTACAATGATGCTCATTCCGTGGCCTGTGGGCAGTGATACTGCCATGCAATTAATTTCCAAAAGAGAGTAGGCTCATATCAATTGGCACCCATGCATCAGCATTTCTGTTGGGGCACCCAAGAATTATGTCACCAGGATCCAGCAAGGTTTAAAAAATAGGTCCCCCTCAAAATGTTTGAGTTTGACTTGCACATATTTTGGTTTTTGTTCCTCATTGCCTATGTCACAATAACAAAGAGTTTCAATTCTCTGTCTAGGATTAATAAAGTAGGATTCCCCATCAATTATAATGAGGTCGCACACTGCTGAAGTTCACTGGAAATTTTCAGCCATAATATATTTAATATAATTGATTATGAATGTTTTTATGCTACACCCGTGTTTTTAACTAGTCATTTTCTCTTTCTTTCTCTCTTTTTTTAAAAATTCATTATTCATACCTTTACATACATGTGTTTTTAGCCGTTATTATAAAACGTATAGTCTCTCATAATTCCTTATTTTAGAGTGGCCTTGTTTAAAAAAAAGTTTTTTAATGTACTTTTTATGATAGGGTGAGACTCTAAATAAAATATTTTGACTTTGACATAATTTTCATGTATCCAGACTTTCCCAAAACACCTTTTATTTAGAAGTGTGGCTATGTTAGCTAAGTAAATCAAGCATAAGACCCGTGAAAGCATGCATGTGAAGGAAGGGAGAATAAAGGATGTTTTGTAATGGCCAATGGTTAGATTATGGGAAAACATCACTTTTATTTCTGTGACTGTAATTTGAACATCAAACCCTACTAAGGACATTCCAGAGAATACAGAAAAGTTGCTTGCAAGTTTTCATAACTGGGTAATGAGTAGTTTGGTTGGAGTAGCGTAAGAGGTCAGTGAATTAATGATACTAGCATAATACCCGAGAAGACATGTATGTGAAGGAAGAGGGAAAATAAAAGAGTGTTTTCTCATGGCTATAGATACAGTTAGATTATGAGAAAACATCACTTCAGTTTCTGTGACTGTAATTTGAACATCAAACGTGGCTAAGGACATTGTAGAGAGTGTAGAAAAGCAGCTTGCAAGATTTCATGACTGGATAATCAGTGGTTTGGTCGGAGTAGCGTAAGGGGTGTTTTGTAATGGCCTATTTATTTATTCACTTTTACATTTATTTTGTGCTTACCAGACAATACATCAAAAATAATTAACTTAATGGGGGAATTAATGGATTACCTTATCAAATGTTTGCATGGTTTATTGGTATTGAGAAAGTTTGTGGAAATTGTGTGAATTGTAATTGGCTGACTTCAAAGTGTGAAGCCACCAAGAGGTTTTTAGCTGATTGAAATTGACATAATCGGCGGCTACAGCCAGTTTCATCAAACTATAGATGGCTGGCTGGCTATTAAATAAGATAGGTGACGGCTGACTGAAGCAAGAAATTAGTGGCTCGGCCGGCTATGAGCGGCGGCTCCATGTCTACTATGCTGTCAAGCAGACTCAAGCTGATCGCGGCTCATGCTGTGTCAGATCACTGCAGCTTTTATGACGTCATTACTTTCACAACAATAAATCTACCCAGGCTGTTACGTCACGACCAGTTGACCCACTGATTATCACTGGAAATGGTATCAGTAAAAGCCAAGTTTCCAGGCAAAAAGCACCATGAATAAAAAAACATTTTATATTTTAAAAACCAATTTTGCTCTTAAATGTTTAAGAGTGCATGCATTTTTCACCTCAGATCAGCCTTATCTTAAATTGATTGGCTGATTGACTGCCATGAGTTGCCAAATATGGCACACAGACCTTGCATTTCCTAACAATTTTTATGCCTGCAGTAAGTTTTGCTAGAGTCATTATCTGTTTTATAATCAGTGTGATCAACTCGGTTAATGATGTCACCTAACTTGACCTACAATTTGCACACTGGTGTTTGGCTAATTGCTCAGCATATACACGTCGCATACTCTCCCTGGCTAAATTAGCGAATTTTTAATTATTTACCACATTTGAATGATGTTTGGAGTCGTTTTTGCCTAGTTTTTTGACAACGGCCGCCCGTCCACACAAGTGGGACAGAGCTATGTCTGATGTCCAGATAGGAAATCAAGACCTGAAGAGATAATTCCTTAGTGATCGATCTTTGTCCACTCCTTTGGCCCAAAATTGGGGTAAAATGGTTGTAGTGAACAGTCCCCTTGATTTTAGACGATATTTCATGAACCTTAAATTGGGGGATGCATTTTCCAGGTTCTTGCAAGACTGAGCAATAGTACTTGAAGCATTCTGAGATTGTGGAAATGGTACGTTTTGAAAATTTACCTGATTTGCCATGGAATGATACAATTGAGAGCTAGAAAACTCCTAACAGTGGAACACTTTTCCTGGAACACCCTGAATCAGAGCATAATAATTAGTAGCTTATTATGCACCCCCACCCCATTAAAAGTTCTAAAACATCAAGAATTGCCAAATATTATCAATCTTCACAGGGGGTTGCAAAAGGGGGAGGGGGTTGCGAAAGGGGGAGGGGGTTGCGAAAGGGGGAGGGGGTTGCGAAAGGGGGAGGGGGTTGCGAAAGGGGGAGGGGGTTGCAAAGGGGGGCAAGGATTGCTACAGTGGGGAAATTGCCCCCAACCATGTTACTGACTACGCCACTGGCGTTATTCACATATTCCTGGCTCCCAGGTTGAACTTTTTTCGTATTTTTGGACCCCGACTCCTGAACTATAATAATTCTGTATGATTGTGCCTTTGCCATACTCACTCCGACAATGTAATGACATACTTTTAAATTTTTGAAAGAGGACATAAACATGTTCGTTCAACAATTGCTATCTTGGGTGGTTCCTAGATAGCGGCCATTTTTTGGCCTTAGAGGAATCTCCCTACATAATGAAAGTTTTTTGTTTCTTTTCTGTTCTATAAATGTGTGATCCTATAAATGAATGTGTATATATGTATTTTCATTATGTAAATAAACGTCTATTGTCTGTTTGTCTGTCTGTCTTGGGATATAATTGTGTTGCTTTATTATATTTTGTTTTATTCTATTTCGGTTGTGATTTTACTATAATACTTCATATTACTTTTGATTTTTGTTTCGTTTACACTTAATGCACAGTGCATTGGGACTTCTTATTATTATTTAATGCACTCTATCAAGAAATGCACCTCATCATTCTCATCTGATTGAATTTTGCACTGCTGTAAATCATGCATGGATAATTCTTCAATTTCTTGCTGGAATTCTGTAGTATTTGGCAATTCTGAAATGCTTCCTGATGCATCTGCTTCCTTCTCAATCACCCAAAAACCAACGAGAACTGCCCTATAAACAATTTTATATTTCCAACATATTACCACAATGTTACAAATTACTCACTCGCGTATTATTTTAAATATTTTTTTAAGGTCAAAATGTGGACACTTTCCCGTTGATAGTGATATTTTTTTTAATATTCTCTGTAATTTTCTTACATTATGCAGAAAACCTTAAAGAAAATATTATTTTCCAACATGTTGCCAATATTTGTGAAATGTGAAACTTACACCAATATGACATCATGTAAATATTATTTTCTAATATTTCCACAAGGTTTTGTCTGATATATGTATTTCATATTTTGCGGACATTCTCTTAAGGCCGCAGTAACCTTATCACCACATTAGTGAAAAATATTGGCCCCAATTACTTGTTTAAGCTTTCTCTGATAGTATCACAATACTGTCAGAATGTTTTTGAAATATTTCAAATCATTATTAAAGGTAAATATTAGTCAAATATTAATAATGATATTTAAACAAGATTTGCATTGTTCTCTATGAAAGGTTGAATGAAACACAAAAATAATATTTCTTTAAATATTTATTTTATCATACAAACAATATTAAAACACGATAATCACAAATAACACAAATTGTGACCATACAAATATTATCTATTCAACTTTTGCATTCACAGTTAATAACCACATTACACGTGGTATAGTCCAAAGAAATGATAATAAGCAGAGTCAATTTCATATCCATTTGACTGCATTACCACGCACACGGTTTTCAAAAAAACTTAGTCCACAGAAGTAACATTTATCCAATGAAAAGTGTTCAGTTCATAAATAGTGTCCGCGGATAGTGATTGCAGCATTTGAAATCCAAACAGAGTCAATCATATGGAAAGATTCAGCCTCACAGTTCTCAATGAACACACAAGACGTCTTGTACTTTATCCTCTTCTCAGCAAAATCATCCATCATACCCCACTTGCACAACCCTGAAATAACAAGAAAATTATTAAGATTGATGTCACCAAATTCATCTTGGGTCTTAAATGATTCAGACTTGTTGTAGAGGACTACACTGTGTGTTTCTTTTAGAAATGTTAGCATCCACAGGAAGGATTTAAAAGAAATCATCTTGTTTCAATATTTTCTAGTGAACTTTTGAAAATCTAAAAATTTTATAATTACGTAAGGTTGAAAATTCTTATTCCTTTGCTAGTGCAGTGACATACTTCATTGAATAGAGCAGAGCAAGAAATGCTTCTTTGCTTTGGGTATGCAACCATTAGATATCCATGGGGGGGGGTGGATATGTATGAAATTTAAAATTTAATACCTCACCATATTTGTATTTAGGGACCGTTCAGAATTTATGACTGGGGGGGGTGGGAGTTTTGGCCGAGGGGGTACACACGTGTTTCAAGGGGGGGGTATTAATTTTTGAAGCACTTCCAAGGGGGATAAGAAATTTTAACAAAGAAAAAAAGTTAAAAAACACGCATAAACTCAGTTTATTTGGACATTTTTACGGGCAAAAGTCTGCGAAATTACACGAATCTGTACGCATGGCCATGTATAACAGTATATATGTGTGTATTGCTTTGAATGTCGACGGGGGTACTAAAAATATGCGTGAAACCTAGGGGTGGGGTACTAAAAACCCGTATGAAAACTCAAGGGGGTTATCAATTTTTGACAGGAAGTTCCAGCAAAACTCCCCCCCCCCAGTCATAAATTCTGAATGGTCCGTTAGACTAAGCAATACATTATTGTGAAATCCGTCTTCATGTAAATTATTTCTTTGAGGAAAGAATTCATTAATTTCATTTAATTCATCAATATCATTTCTCAATAATTATAAATCCAAGCCTCTGCCTCCATCTCAGTGGATACACGTATCTAATGATTACCCCTGAGGTAGGAAATGCATGGGACAACTGATGGGATGAGATATTCTTTTTGGTGAATCTTCACCTTAAGCACTAGGTGGAGACACTGGTTCCTTTCAGCATATAATTGCTCTCAACCCCATGTGGGCAGCACACTATCTAGGTTCAAGGTTCAAGGTTTTTATTACACTCAGACCACTACTTGTGATATAGAGCGACAAAATATTAACATTTCTGACAGTATCTGTACAGGGGGCACCACTAGTCATGCTCCTGCTTACAGATGGGCCATGACAGCCTCATCCAAAAATGGCACCTCCCTGGGGCACCACACAATTTCAGACAACAAGTAGCAACAAAATAAAAAGAGGCTCACATAATAGAATGCTCTACATAGGCCTATTATGTGTGCAAAATATCAAAATATAGGCCTATATATTATGCACAACTTGCAATATCCACATATTAATTTTCACAATAATAAATATATCCAAGTGTAGATATGATGTTATAACCAAGTAAACATAAAATTATCAACAGCAACAAGAAATGTTCAAAACAACTTGCATGTGGATTCTGTCCAATTTTGCAAAATGGAGTGTCTCATAATGGAGAGCTCAATGCACTGGCTGCCATGTCTTCTTACTCATGAGTTGTGAAGTGACCAACAAAGCAGGTTCTGGCATTGGTTTTGCTTACCTCTGCACTTTAAAAATTTGCTGTACATTCAGTTGCTTAATTTTCCATCAATCACAACACTACACTATTGGATGAAAAGTTAATGCTTCATATTACGAATACCACTTGAATCATTTGGGTAAAAAAGTGTACATTTATGATTTAACCTATTCTAATAGTAATTTTACAGTGTCTGCTATAGATAAGCTCTGCCCCCCCCCCCCCTGGACAATGGCAGGAGGGGCAATATTGCCCTGCCCCCTTCCGGCACCCCTGAGTCCATTTCCACATTTCTTTCTCCCTTCCTTCCTTATTTCTTCATTCCATTTTTTCCATTCTTCTTGACTTGGTATTTCTCTACAGTCTTCCGTGTTTTCTTAGGGGGGAATCGGGGAGGGTAGCTCAGTCTGACTGGCCAAATTCAATGAATTTTGATATCAAACCTCCATCTAATCTTATATAATTATTTTAAAAGAATTGATTTGCATATAATTTTCACTTCAGGCAATAAAAGTTGAAATTTGTGTAATATATTTGCTTGATATACAGTTAGACAAATAGATAGGGTGAAAGACAATTAACCAGAATGACAAATAGATAGCCACTCTGAGCTTAGATAGCTGGACATATCAGCTTGATTTGACAAAATTATAGACTTAATGTCTGATTGAAGGGTTGGGAGGATTTGATTAAAAATTAGTTGGACGGATAGACAAACTGAATAATTAAGTAAACAATGGATCAACACATTGATTAATTTTCAAATTGTTTGATAGATAGATAGATAAATAGATAATTAGATAGGCCAATACAAAGATAGATAGATACATACATACATACACACATACATACATACATACATACATACTTACATACTTACATACTTACATACTTACATACTTACATACTTACATACTTACATACATAGTTAAATAGATAGACATATAGATAGACATATAGATAGACATATAGATAGACATATAGATAGATATATACAGGGGCGTATCTAGAAATCGCCTGAGGGGGCGGCCATTACATGGAGTGAATACGGGGCGCTCAGCGGCATTTCCTATCTCTTCCATGTTAATTTTGGGCCTGAGGGGGGGGGTCATGGCACCATGGCCCCCCCCTAAATACGCCACTGGATATATAGATAGATATATAGATAGACATATAGATAGACATATAGATAGACATATAGATAGATAGACAAATAGACAGACATATATGACATATAGATAGATAGATAGATAGATAGATAGATAGATAGATAGATAGATAGATAGATAGATAGATAGATAGCAACAAGACATATTGTATACTTCTATGGTTGATTGATTGATCAACTTCTTGGCAATACCTTTTGGAATTCTGACAAGTTTTACAGTTTTGCTCTCAGTGCACATATATAGGAGCACAGGTGCTCACAATCAGCATCATTTAGATACTGTATATAGTAAAAGAAACAGCTTATAGTGTGGACCTCATTAACCTATTTAAGATGGGTATAAGATAGCACCCTCTACATGTTAGTGTTTACACATGTCCAAGTCCATCAGCCTCCCCAGGGACCAGTCTCTTAAACTTAGAGGACCTTTTCACTAAGCGAAATCATACTGAGTGTAAGCAAAGTTATATTTGAAAATTCATGTCTGTGTCCTACCAGAATAGATTCAATGGGTTAGCATTTTAAGGAAATTCATTAAAACAATTAACTATCTTTTCAAGGGTCTTGCTAAATCTTACAAAACATTACATAACCACTTTTTGCTATATGTCACATAAATTAATTTTGTTCTTTCAGAAGTCACTCAAGTTGAATAATTATGTTAGGCTTATAAACTTATATCTGCATCTGGCTGCATGTAAAACATAATTTTGATATCAACTAAAAGATCTTTATTCAATGGAAAGATAAGACTTTTCTGCATGATATTTAAACAGCATTTATAAAACATCGATAAATATCTGCACCAGGATGTATGTAATACAACTGTATAATTATACAAATTAAAGGATATTAATATGATCATGGATCTCTTCTTACTCTATGAAATAATGGATTGAAAGACATTTTCTGTGTGATAGTGAGACATTTCCCAAGGTTAAACAACATTTTATAAACACACATGTTAAAGTTTTAATATCTGCACCAGGATGCGTGCAATACATCTTTATGACATAAATTAAAACATATTGATAAATCTTCACAAAAACATTTTCTGGAGGGCAAAAAATAGTGTCATATAATCTGTTGATGAAAACTTTTTCTATCTGATACATCTATGTTATTTTTTTTAGTTATCGGAAAACTTTGGTTTGGATTTTAGGGCAGAATGCATTTTATCTTCAATCCTGACATAAGTTGTATGCAAACTTAAATCAAATCATTACCTTGGGCCTCTCAAAGTTCCTTCAATTTAATACTAAATTAACTAAAATGCCTGACATAATTTATGATTAAGAGAAAAAGCAATCATTTAACCACATCTCTAGGGCTATGGAAAACAAAGGCATGCTTAACTTTTTTAAAATCAATTCTGATGCTTTTGAGTGGATAGAGGATGGAAGGATGGATGATTGGGGCTTTACGTCCTGTATGTTTGCACTTGGTAGGCTAATTAGGACAGGAGGAGGACACAGCAATGAGGTGAAGGATGATTGAAAAAGCCGTCCAACATGGGCCCAGGTGCCCCGGAAAGAGCTGGATTGGAACCCTGGACCCAGCAATTGGCAGCCCAGCACGCCACCGCTAGACCATGACAGTAATCTGGTACCTGTCATGGCTGTCCCAAGCGTAATGTTTAAAATACAAAAGCCCAAACATAGTGATAAGTCAGCAATGACTTGGCTATTTCGACACCATGGTTTCTTTCGTTAGTTTCCTGCTATAACAACACCCACATGCATCAAACCATAATATGTGTAAAGTGGTCTGGTGATGCTTTTTATAGTTCAGATATGTTTGTGCAGATTTGCCTATGTTAAAATATGTTGCAAAATTATTGAATTTCTTGTGTTGCCCTGTATCTGCGAAATTTCCCTCATTCAATAGTTTAAATTGTACTAAAAATGTCATCTAACATACTGTAGTCCACTATATACTTGTAGAATTTGTTGACTTTGATGGTTGAGACCTGAGATGAATTTAAAAACGACCTTATGCTCCTATTGCAAGTACACTTGTACGTCTTCCTATCCCTCCCATTTGGTTCATGGAAAACCAAATTTTGGTATTGTCATTGTGAGGTTGTTTGTTAAAGGTTTGCTGCTACGCAGCTGTGTTTTTATTTATCAAACCATTTCAGAAAAGAGATAAATAGACAGATAGATAGATAGATAGATAAATAGTCTAGATAGCATGCAGTCCATTCTCCACCCCAGAATGAAATACATACTTGATGGACTTTTTGCACCTAACTATATATATATATCATTTATTCATGCACAGTAAATATTTACACAGGCATAGTTTGTAAAATGTAAAATACAGAAGTGAAATTTAAAAGTTCATTTACAGGTCAATCAATAAAATCAAGAACTGCACAGAAAGTCTAAAATCGATTCAATATCACAGTCAGTAAAACCAATGAGATCAGCACTACGAAGCTCCATTATCTGATGTACCACTCTTTCCTCTTCTTGACTAGAATTCACTTTAAAATCATTAACGTTAAAACCAGCATGTCTTTCATAATATCTAAAGTTGTATCTGCTTGCAATGCAATGTAGATTAGAGCAGATAATACTGGCATAAACACAGGTCTAGTACCATTCTTCATTTCAACACAATTCTACAAGATAAAAGGTGGTCTTCATTCTCTCAAAATCAGGATGAAAATTAAGGATGGTCTTCATTGCAAATGCAAATTAAACACACTGTTTCATTATTTAATCCATTGAATAAAAAGAAGGACAATTTTCCTATCCAGTAAATGATATTACTCCAGACCAATGGCCGAATGGATATAACCCGTTATTGCAGTGTTTCCATTCTTGCATAATTGAAAGATCAACCTTATCATTGTAAATAAAGATTGGGCTTGGTTTTTCGTATAAATCAATATTAATCCTACAGCCCTCATTTCCAAAATTGTGGTCGGTGGTTTGTTAAAATATAGTGGATCCAGGGATTTTCATGGGGGGGGGGGGTATATACTAACCTTTTTTTAACCAAATATAAGTTTGATGAAGGTTATATCACATTTTTGGGGGGGGGGGGAGTTGTCACCCAATCCCCCCTATCTAGATCTGCCACTATTGTCCTACCTATTAAAACTCTATATTTTACTGATTGATCATTTTCATGCATTGGGTAGGTTAAAAAGAAAAGAAGCAAAGAGAAGGCAGGAAGGAAAAAAGGAGAAGTTAGGAAGAAAGAAAAAGGAAGGAAGGAAGGAAGGAAGGAAGGAAGGAAGGAAGGAAGGAAGGAAGGAAGGAAGGAAGGAAGGAAGGAAGGAAGGAAGGAAGGAAGATATAGGACAGAACATAGATAGATATTCTGACTCCATAGATAGATAGATAGATAGATAGATAGATAGATAGATAGATAGATAGATAGATAGATAGATGGATTCAAACATAGATAGCTGACGACAGATAGGCCTGGGCCTATATCATAGCAGGCTGGCAGTCGTGCGTATGCACTCTCTGAGTGTTCGTTCTCAGGCCTGAGCAGAGGGGGGGCCAGGGGGGGCCAAATGGCAGGGGCCCCCAAATTTCAGGGGGCCTACTTCCAAAGTAAGGTTAACCGCGCGTTGCGAAAATGAGATTGTACTCGATTTGCACATTGTTAGACTTTCTCATTTTAGGCTCTGCAGCAAAATAAGTTTGTGGGCCCTCACAACTCTACTGTCGGCAATTTAAAATTTACATATTTATTATTGTATTGTGCAAGGTAAAACATTCGACCGTTGCTTTTTTTCCCATATTGGTTTAACATCTTGTTCTTACTAAATCTAAGATGGCTCGTTTATGGTCTATTTTTCTCTGCGATTTCTGGTATTTCGTGAAATTGTTGTCAGGGTGAACCGTTTGGCCTGCAATGTGAGAGGGCCTGTACAATACTAGACCCTCTTCCATTGGGCAATTGGGGCCCCCATCTTAAAGCTGATTTTTGGTCCAGGTCCTGCTTCAGGATCCAGTAAGCGTGTGCAACACAATCCAAAGTTTTTCACAGATAGTTTTTCTCAATTTTTATTTCTTTTTGGCATCATGCATGCCCCCCCCCCCCAGAGTGAATGGGCCTGTAGCAGCTGGCACTTTGCCACATAGGCCAGTCTACCCCAAGATTTGTATGTTCCTGCTCATGTAAGCAGGTAAGATGCAAGATGAGAAACAAGGAGTAATGATGTAATTGTCATTGAGGTCAATCTGTTCATAGAATATTGAGGTTCCACATATTACACTAGTTGTACAAAGAGACAATATCAATCAAATTTTACATCAAATCAACATATTTTTAATGATCTGATATGAATAATGTCTTACTTTTGTTCAATGATAGGGAAAGAACGTCTCCTTATTACTTTGTAAATCAAGTTATATTGCAAAAAATCACTGGAATTTTCAAATCTGATTGAGAAAGAAGCAATAAAAGCTTTTACTGGGTAAATTTTAAGATTCGTTGATTACTTTTCAAGGGAATGCCTGACTTGGTTGTGTCAGAAATACTAGTCTAAATTTCATCTTCGATTTGTGAAAGGCTGTAAACCCAAAAAGTATCACAGTCAGAATCTCAGTCTGTATTGAAATTTCACATTTTGTTGCACAGCTTCTGCAACTATTGTTTTTATGACTCATGAATCTGTTAATTGTACTTTGATGTATCTTAATTGCCCCAGGTAGGCCTAAACTCTTCAGTAATCTTGAACTTTTTATACTGAGCATCCATTGCAGTTTGATAATTTTGTAAAGATAAGGTCAAAAATAAAAAGTATATCGCATTCTTCACAATAATTGCACCTTGTCAGTTGTAACCTAGCTTGATTTGGTAGAAATTATAGATGTATGCTGGTAATTCGAAACCTAGGGTAATTATTTTACAGTCCTTGTCATACTAACGTGGAATCTCAAGTTTTTTTTTCTATGCTGTTGAACTGTGATGTCAGAGATGACTCTATTCTAGCATTGTAATATATGTAAATTAACTACAAGCTGTGATGTCATTTCAAACTGGGTCAGATTCCCCAGCTTCTAGCCAATGTTGATCCTCCTGAACTGAGCGTCACAGTTTCAACACAGTGTCAGAGTAAGAGTTTTATCAGGGATAGCCCCTACAACTACGTCATCACAGCTTGATAGCCAATGGGCTGACCGTAAACTACGTCATCACAGTTCAAACATTGATATATTGAAGGAAGCATTACATTTTTGATCCCAATGATTTATCACAGCAATCACCAGTCTAATCCTACCAAATGGCAGCTTGGTGAGCATTCACAGTAGAGAACTGTTGTAATCCCCACAGAGTTGTTTGATAAATCTACAGACTTGCTAACTTACAACTTTAAACTTTGATGGAAGTTGGTATAAACAGAAGGCTTTGACAATTTGTTTGTAAACGCATGGCTTATGTTATGTATATTTGTTCTGGCAGCCCATTGGCTGAGAGGCTGTGATGTCAAACTTGCATGGGTTTTCCCAGACCCAATTTTAACTCTGACACTGAGTTGAAACTGTGATGCTCAGTTTGGTGGATTCGCATTGGTTAGAAGCTGGGGAATCTGACCCAGTGCGAAATGACATCACAGCTTGTAGTTAATTTACATATATTGCAATGCTAGAATAGAGTCATCTCTGACATCACAGTTCAACAGCATAGAAAAAAAACTTGAGATTCCATGTAAATATGACAAGGACTGTAAATAGGAGCTTTGAAATTTAAATTTTAGCCTTGAGTGAGAAAATTTCAGCAAGTCTAGTGTGAACAGTATATCATGAAGAGAAATATGCTTGGTTCAGTGGCGTAATTAAGGGAGTATTGGGCCACATCCCATGTACCCTTCCCCCCCCCAACCAAAAACTAACATAGGTGAGATAAGAAAAGCCTCAAATCACACCATGTAATGGCCCTTGGTTGGTTTTTACGCCTCCAGAAAATATATTTAATATTGTCATAATTTCTTAGCCTAAAGCCGCTGAAAGGGGGGCCTACTTTTTCATTTTGGCCCGGGCCTATTCCAGGCTCTGCACGGCCCTGTTCGTTCTTGTTATATAGTATAATGGATTGGGTATAATAGGTTGTTCCTAAGCACTTGGCCGGCCATTTAGCTCAACTGGTTTGATAGCGGACCTTCAAGGGGGACAGTATTATATTTACTCTAAAATCAGTTAGGGATCATGACAAATCAATCTTGAATGTAGAGAAGATGATACCGTAATATGGGGTGAATAGGGACACAGGGGTGAATCGGAACAGAACTGGAATGTGTGTAATTTCGTCAAAGATCAACCACTTCTACTCAACCTAGGGAATTAATTTTTGGCACATGTATAGTACACATATAAGCGCATATTGTGATTGAATTTCATACTTCTATCTGCAAGCAGAGAGGAGCTGCAGCACCTTAAACATCTCCCTGCATAATTTCAATGTTGACCTGCTGGTCAAAGCTTTGCCCATTCCTCAAAAATAGTTAACACCAGAGCCATCAAACTTGTAGGAAACTTTTTTTCAGTTTAGAATGGTATCAGGGGACCAGAACAGTAGACCAGGTGTGTGATTATGTATGTTTGGCCATGGGTTCAGATCCAGGTCAACGGCAAAGTTTCGGGAGTAACCAATATGATACACTACCAATTTTCATTTGAATGTACTAGCATGGCTTTTTGATAAATATTATTGAACTTGGCACCAATTATTGTGGAATTAGTCCACCATTATTAACCATCTGCAAAATTAGCAGATTATTACAGTTTTTGACAGTTTTCTGTCATTCATCACATTTTTTTATAATATGTATATTATCAAGGAAATTGATTTCAGATTTTCCTCAAAATAAACATTTTTTCTAATGTTTAGTCACAAGAAGCAATCACTTAAGGAAGCTAGGAAGTATTGATGGTGGAAATACTGGAGTGTCCCGATTCACCCCAAACTGTGGGGTGAATTGGGACAGTGGTTTTTTGGGCCCTGAGCCTCGGCAATTTAAGATATCATTTCAAGCTCCTATGGAAAGTTAGACCTTCTGTTGGGACACAATTTGACACCATATTTCGGTTTCTGAGTTGATTTTTGTCCATTTTATCACGAAAAAACGGCCAATTCTGTCCCGATTCACCCCATATTACGGTACTTCATTGGCTATCAATCATGAATCACAAAGACAAAGTGCATTTTTTTGCAGTGAGGTGGTCCACTCTTTTTTTCATGACTAATGGATAGGCTGTAACTTGTGTACTAATCTGTGAACTTCTCAAAAACAACAAAGTTCTGTGCATATTGACAATTAGGCTAGAATTATACATATTCTGCGAGGATAATATTTTCTTATTAATTTCATGGGAACTTCTGTTGTTATTTATTTTTGTTGTATTCATACAATTTACCATGAGATGCACTCTGACACGGAAAAGTAAATTGATTCTCTAAATGGATGATAGGGGTTTCACATCCTACATTTAAGAAGAGGAAGCTATTAATATAGGTATCTATCTATAGACATCTGTCTATCTATCCAAGGGTGCTGGAACAGGGGGCAGGGCGGGGGAAATTGCCCCTCCTGCCCTTGGCCAGGAGGGGCAAGGGGGCAATGTTGCTCTTTTGATCTCAAAGAAAAAAACATTATTAGGCCTTAATTTACAATGAATTTAGGCAAACATTTTCAAGCATATATTCAAAATTATTGTTGCCGCTACATTTGTCGCGGGAATTAGATTTGCCCTTTCTCGACCGACCGCCCCTGCCGCCCTCGTTTCCTTCCGGCACCCCTGTATCTATCTATGATAGGCAGATAGATAGATTGATAGATAGATAGATAGATAGATTGGATCATAAATAGATAGAAAGATAGGTAGATATATTGGATCAACAATTAATTGACTAGTTGATTGTTTAGTTTATTGATCGGTTCTGGAATTTTTTTAAAACTTTACACAATATCTTTGTATTTCTTAAATTCATATTATCAAATTCATTTGAGTCATTTCTGTTATTTTGCACTATGTTGGAACTATTTGGACACAAACAAAACGGGAAAGATGAAACATTAATTAAAATTATAAATTATTTGAATCTAATATATAAATTAGAGAACAAACTTTTGGTTAACATTTCTAAAATATAGCCCCAGTTATATTTATAATGACACATCTTTCACAAACATTTTACCATGGTAATTTTACTTATAGCATAGAGTAACTTATAGTTCCATGCTAGTATCGACCAGCCATAGCCATAATGAGATAAGATTAGCTGTAGTCACAGGGTGCACCCCATCAACAAATTAGCGGCCCAGAGGATGGGGGGTGGTGGCGGGGGGGGATAGTTATCTGAAAGCAAAACTGTATCCTGCTGTCCTCTGGTGCCATGTGCATAACTCTGTAAGGTTTTATCTTGGCTTACTTTTTTAATTTGTAGCCCTCTGGTGTCAGGTCATGTAAGCCAAAAGTGAATTTTAGAGTATATATAGGGAGTTATACAGCATGGACTGGTGCTCTGAATTTATGTCTGTGGCACAACCATAAATCAGGACCTGGGGTGTAATACCCCGGGAGTATTGCCTGATTAACTAGTGGTATTTAAAAGAATGACAATTGTGATGACTGGAGGCTTTTCCTTTCCTTTATTTTAACAAAATGTCACTCATGGACTTTCCCTGCTGAGTATTTATATAATTTGTCAGATTTTATGTTTTTTATGGAAACATCCTGGCTACTATGGGCCTGCTTCGAATAATTAAATCTAAAGGTATGTTGATTGTTGAGTCCTTCCGAAAAAAATGATATTTCAAAGAATCAGCCAAAATTACGCTAGTAGGGATAGGAAATATGCCATCATAACAGAAATCATGATTCCGATTTTTTATATTACCTGTACGTTTTGGTAGTACGCCAAAACTGACATTTATATTAAAGAAATGATTTAATGTTATTGAACAATTTTGGGATCATCTAATGACATATGGAAACATAAGCACAATAAAATTAATGTTCCTTCAAACATATTGTTGTTATATTAGGAGAATGGTAAGCTTACCATTTTAAATTGTTATGTTCTGCATCCATGGATTCACTATGTCGCCATGTTAACATAAATATTGTTTAAACATGGATGGCAATGTTGTAATTAACAGCAAAGAAATATTTTGTCTCTCTCAGCACTAATATGTTAAAGAAATACCCCTGCAATATTCAAAAGTTTAGTATTCCTATGATTTTTTATAATATTATAAAAATGATGGCAAGCACAGTTTTAGAATTATCGTCATTTCATTAGGAAAATGTTGAAACAAATATGTAGAAAAGATATTCATGAAATATAGATCGTTTTAGTGTCAACATAATATTTAGAAATATGTCAATAATAATCTAACTTTATATATTTTGAAATGTCTTCCAATTATATCTAGAATAATGTCCTTAACATTTCTACACATCCTTCTAAAAATATTGATAATGACAATGTCCCAATGGCATTCACAAATATTGCAGAAACATGCGTATCAATCTAAAAATCAACATCAGTGACATGTTTAGCCTATCTCAGTACTAATATATATAAAAAATAGCTTTGTGATGTTTAAAAAGTTTACTATCTTAATGATATTTTATAACATCAACAAAATGATAATAATCATATGACTTGAAATGTTGTAATTTCATCAGGAAAATGTTCGAACAAATATATAGTTGAAATAGTTATGTGATATAGACTATTTTAGTGTCAACATAATATTTAGAAATATGCCAATAATAATCTTAATCTATATTTTGCTTAATGTTTATAAGTTGTCTGCAGAACATTTACTTGAATATTTCTTTATGTCCTTCTACAAATATTAGAAATTGACAATGTCCTCATGATACTCACAAACATTGCACTGAGATTGACGGAAATATATCATATGATATTAAAGCAACATTTGGCTAATATCACAAAAAAATATAACGCACAAATGCTGCAGAGATATGTTAAAATATTGTTAACAAGACATCATTTTTAAATATTATTAAATATTTTGAAATAATATCACTTTTTTATCTTGCGGAAACATTAGTAAAACCTTAGAAAATAATACATTTCTCAAATGTAACTAGCAGCTTGCCGCATCCTCACCAAAATGTCACCAGAACCTTTGGGGAACCTTAAATATGATAATTAACACTAACATTTGTATATGACAAGTGCAACATGGCAAGAAATGTGTGAAAAATATTAGTTGTTTACAGGGTGGTTAGCATTCCTCTGAGGACTGGTATCCTCTGACCACCCTCAACATTCCACACTTGTGCACTGGCACACGCCTTAGAATTATTTTTCATCGCGACTTCTTTGTTATTAAGGCTGTTATGGCTGTTATTTCAAATTGTTTATTTATTAGTTAGTGGCCGACCAGATGCTCTTTGATTTTTGGCTTTTTTCCCACTTGACACTGAAAAACAAAGTTTTTTCAGCACATGAACATTTTTTAAAAAGTTTGTTTCCACCTAGAGCTTGGGTACCGTTATGTTAAAATTACTTTAAAAAAAGTTTGTAGTTCGTCCACATCCAAAAAAAATCCATAATCCCCCCCTCCAACTATTGTCTGGTCAGCCCTAATGTAAACCTCAGCAATCCCGTACATGCAGCATCTAGGGCAGGCCACAGGCCACTTCAATGTGGCGCTAACTAGCGCATACATGAAACCTAAGTTCCAACATCCCTGGCATGTCATCTAAAACCCTGGTGTCATCATAAACTGCCAGGAAGTGTCGAATTTCTGCAGCTAATGTCAAAGTGTTGGAATTCTAGAATAATTGCAGAACTGCTAAAAAATTATGCAGAATATAATAATTTTTGCAAACAGCAGAATTCCCACAAGAAATTGCAAAATTACAGAATTCTTTAGTTTTTTTGAGAAGTGCAGGATTCCTTCAGAACAGTCTGGTGAAAGATAACTTAATTATCTCTACATTTTGATAATCCCTGAACAAAATTAACTTATATTATGCTGCTGCCCATGTGCAATCATCTTGGTTATAAATACAAAGTAACCTTACTCTATTTTACATTCCAGATTTACACACCTTTGGAGCATACGCTGAGAACATGGTATATCTAATTTTTTATATCTTTTAGTTAATAATATATTTTAATGTACATGGAAATTTGGTACTCATATAACATGGTTTAGTTGTGCCTTTTGATAGTCTGATTAATGGATATTCTGTTCTTTTTGAAAAATGTACAAAAAAGCAAATTTTTTTTTATCGTTCCTGGGCCAATACTTGGTCACTCTTGCATGTGCATGGATGAAATTTGGTACAGATGTAACCTTTTATGGTCTAGTTGTGCCTTTTGATGGTCTCATTGGTAGATATTCTATACTTTTTGAAAAAATTAGAAAAAATATTTTTTAAAGTTTTTTTTAGGCTAAGACTCATTCACTATTGCATGTACATTGATAAAGTTTGGTACACATATGGCTTATACGGTCTTATTGTGCCTTTTCATGGTCTGACTGATAGATACTGAATACTTTTTGTAATATTCAGAATCTATCTGGCCACTATTGCATATACAGCAATGAAATTTTATACATATATATCACCTATACAATGTAGCAGTGTATTCATGTGTATTTAACACTTTTTGAACTACTTTGGACATGCATGAAACTGCATCATAATATGTGTAAATTAGTCTAGTAAGGCCTTTCCCTGGTTTTACAAACCCTGGCAGGGCGAATAGAGATAATTGCAGGCCAAGACTTGGCCACTATTGCATATCTATACAGTTGTCCCTGCATCTCTCATGGGGGTGTGGTCTCTTGTCGGGGTGCAAAATGCATTAAATTTCCTACGTAGAGCGGGCGGAAGGCGGTCACATTAGGCAAGCTGGTCTTACAATAGGGGGTCTTACAATGCAGGGACCACTGTATATGCAATTGGGTACATAGTACTACACACACCAATTTCATGGTGTAAAAGTTATCTTCTAAAGGTGTTAGTCGCTGAAAGTTTGCTGCTATGCAGCCTATGTTTTAGGTTTGAAATGGAGTAGTCATAGATAGAATTATAAATATAAAACGACATCAATGGTGTTATATCGTTAAAACTGTGCTTGTAACTAACATGTCAATTCACAACTCAATATGTGGTTTACTATTTAAAGCTACACAATATTATATAGGGGGAAACCAGGGGCCGGTTTCACAAAGCTTTCGGGGCATGCCCCAGAACTGGGGCAGTCCCCGTTTCTGTCCTCGTTCCAGTCCCCACCCCAAATCCAGTTTCACAAAACCGGGGCAGTCCCCGTGGCAGGCCCAAATAACTTAATTCTCAAGCTCTGTGTGAGCTTCTGCAAACATGCAATTAATTGCCTATTAAAAGAGTGCAGTACCAAGTTAATTTCTTAAACTGTTGTTTAAATTTCATTTTCCATTTTGTTTGTTGGGAAATTAAGTGATTATGGTGTAAAATTAGTGCAACTGACCTCCAAAAAATTAAATCTTTTTTTAAAGGAATTGACATACACGTCATACAGTGTATATATGCAAGGTGTACGAGTAACAAAAATTATGAAATTTGCATTTAATGAAGTAGGGCAGACTGCTCAAGGTAAGTATATCGGCCTAATTGTTTCAGGTATTGCCCTCTGGGACTAGAGTATCAATACCATGCCAATTTTTGGGATGTCAAATGAAAGCTAACTAAACATCATTTGCTCATCATTAACATGATTAATGATTATCAGTTCTTATTCATTAATCTCTCTGGTTTGTGCTTATTAAATAACTATTTTTGAAAAGGATCTACTTTAACCCCCATAGCCCCCATGGCGGGGTAAGTTTAAGCCGTGGCATGGGGCGAGGCTATCCCTGAAAATGTTGGAGATAGGAGGAGGAGATAGGAGGAGGAGGAGATAGGAGGAGGAGATAGGAGGAGGAGGAGATAGGAGGAGGAGATAGGAGGAGGAGATAGGAGGAGGAGATAGGAGATAGGAGGAGTAGGAGGTTGAGATAGGAGGAGGAGGAGATAGGAGGAGGAGGAGGAGGAGGAGGAGGAGGAGGGAATGAGGAGAAGGAGGAGGAGATAAATAGAAGAGGTAGGATGGGAGAGAGAAGGTGGAGGTAGGAGGATGAGATAGAAGTAGATGGGAGGGCGATGAGGAGATAGGAGGAGGAGGAGATAGGAGATGGAGGAGGAGATTGGAGGAGGAGGAGATTGGAGGAGGAGGAGAAGATAGGAGGAGGAGAAGATACATGTAGGAGAAGGAGGAGGAGGAGATAGGAGAAGGAGGAGGAGATAGGAGGGGGAGATAGGAGGAGAAAGGAGGAGATAGGAGGAGGAGGAGGGGGAGGAGAAGATAGGAGGAGGAGGAGAAGATAGGAGGAGGAGGAGATAGGAGGAGGAGACTTGAGATGGACATCCTCTTCCCACTCCTCCTATCTCCTGTCTCTTCCTCCAGTCTTTTGTCTCCTCTCCCTATGTTTCTCCTCATCCTATCACATATCTCCTTCTACTTCCTATCTTCTCTTCCTAGCGCACATCTCTCTCCATCTTCTATCTCCCTCTCCTCATCCTATCACCAACTCCTCTTCCTAACTATTTTCTCTCCTCCTATCTCCTATCTACTCTTCCTATCTTCTCTTTCTCATAATGATTTCTCCTTCTCCTGTCTCCCACACCCTATCTCCTCTCCCCTGCTATCTTCCTTACAGGTCTCAAATCTCCTCCTCTCATCTCATATCTCCTCCTCCTACTTTTTATCTCCTCATTTGTATCTCCAATATCTCCTCTTCCAATCTCCCACCTCATATCTCCTCCTCATATCTCCTCACTATCTTCCCTATTTTCTCCTCCTCATTATCTTCCCCCTCTCCTACTCCTCTCCATCTTCTCCAACTCCTACTCCTCCTATCTTCTCTATCTCCTCCTCCTTCTCACTATCTTCCCTATCTCCTCCTCCTCACATTCCCTTGAATCCCCTTCTCCTCCCCATCTTCCCTATTTCCTCCTCCTTCTCACTTTCTTCTCCTCCTCTCCATCTTCCCTATCTTCTGCTCCTCTCCATCTTCCCTATCTTCTGCTCCTCTCCATCTTCCGTATCTTCTCCTCCTTCTTACTATCTTCCCTATCTCTTCCTCCTCATTTTCCTCCCTATATCTTCATCCTCTCTATCTTCCCTATCTCCTCCTCCTCACTTTCTTCCCTATCTCCTCATATCACTTCCTTCTCTTTGAAATGATATGAGGAATAGATGGTACGGCACTTAGATGATTGACAGATGGAGATGTCAAGAGGAGGTGGGGGGGGGGGATTTCAGTGTGGTTTTGTAATTTAATTGCTTGTATATATAGGGTTGGTCCAGTGGTAGCGTGCTGCATGCTGGGCTGCCAATCGCTGGGTCTCGGGTTCGAATCCAGCTCTTGCCGGGTCACCTGGGCCTATTTTGGATGGCTGTTTCAACATCCTTCTCCCCATTGTCATATCCTCCCCCTGTCCTAATTAGCCTACCAAGTGCATAAATACAGGACGTAAAGCCCAAATCATCCATCCATCCATGTATATATATAGGGATGCGCCAAAGAATTTTGAAATCAATCTTTTGGTCCACAGAACAAAAATTAAGCCTTTTTATAATTTTTCTTCTGAATATTACAATGGTTTTACTGTCTAAATTCCAAATAAATTGCCAAAAAATAAAGATTTAGCTGCTGATATTTTACTTGTATGCATTTAAGTAGAAATTAAATTTCACCTGGGGGGCAAGCGATTCTGTGGGGGGGGAGGCACCCATAATACTTATTTTATTTTTTAGCCATGGTTGAAAAGTTCATATGGGGGGCACCTGGGGACGCAGGTCCAGAAGCGGTGCCCCCCGTACCCCCTCCCCCTATAGGGACGCCACTGCCCCCCAGTGCATTTCCTATATATATATACTTACGATGTACCTCCTATATAATTATGTAACTGATTCAAGAAACAGCTTCTTAAGAAATACCTTCACAAGAAATTATCTGTTTCAAGAAAAGAATTGATTTATTTCATCAAAACTGAGCAAGAAATTATATATATATTTTTTTTAGATCCAAGCTCCCCCCCCCCCTTGAGATTTAAGGTTTGCCTCTGGTATGGAACCAATATTTTTTTTCATTTTTATGGCATTGAAAACGTTTTAATTAATTTATCTGCAATTAAGCTGATGGTGACAGCACTGGTAGGATGAAGTGCTTGTGCTGCCATTCACTGTTAATGTCGTTTTTTGGTGGGGGGATATTTCCTGAGACACTGTAAACATTGCAAAACAACATGAAAAATCCAAAATACATGTCTGCATGTGCATCAAACATGTTATGAAGCAGATACTGATGAAATTATGCTACAGAGTGCGACAGATGTGTTTGTTGGGACTGCCCGGTCGTAAGGGATGCATTCAAAACTTCAGAGCCCATTTACTCAGCTCCTAGTTGGTCAATCTTCAATCTGAAAAATTATACTGATTCCTCTCAACGATCCCAAAATGGATATCCATGAAATATAGGTGAGCAAAGCTTAAATATCGCTCAAAAGTGCAGCGATCGGCAGAGCGAAAAATATGCCTCATGACGTAACGGGGCATGCCCCATGCTCGGGGCTGTCGCCGTGGGGACTGGGTGAGTTTTGGTTTGTGAAACTCAACAGGGAGTGCTCCAATGGGGCATGCTCTCTGTACTGGATTGTATCAACGAGTGAGTTAACTCTAACCTGTGTTAGTGAATTTCCGTGTTAGTTAACTGGTTTTACAAAATTGTGTTAGCTTGTGATGTATCAACAAAAAAATGGTTAAGGTTATCTTTTTATTGTTCTGAGGGACATTTAACCCAATATTGACGGGGATTCCCGGGAGTTTTCTGAAATGATAGCGTCATTTGACACAGGAAAAAAAGGGGATTGAAAAAACCAATTTTGCTGCAGTAAAACTGAAATAACTCACTCAGTTTTTCAGATACACACTTGACATTTTTACAGCATCTTGCTGGATACTTACTGCGCCTTCGCTGAACTCGGCATGAAATTCTACCAAGCCATTTTTATTATACGACACTCTGACCGGAGATAAAACAGTTTTTTGCATGACCAACTTCAGAGAGCTGGCAAATAAAATCTGTTGGAGATATATTTACGTGCTTCGATTTTTGAACAATCATTTTGTGCAGCAGAAATTTCTCGGACGAGTAATTTTTTCTGCCTTCATGAACTAACCAGCGAGTGACGTCATCAGATGACGTCATCAGATGACGTCACGGCCGTGACGTCACCTAGTTGTATACGATTGTTCTGTTTACAGTGTTCTCAGTGCCTTTTGTTCACTTGCTGGTCAATATTATTGGATTTACACCCCATTTTCGGACAAGGAGGAGTCTTAACACAACTTTTAACACAGGAAAAAGCTGGGTTAACTTTTCTGGTTAACTTCCACGACAACTAACCCAGGGATTCGTTGATACATCACGGTGAGTCACTAACATGGGTTAAATCTCTTAACACAGGAAAGATAACCTGTGTTTAGCGTTGATACAATGGGGTACTGGGGAGTGCCCCATAGTGGGGCAGGCCCCATTATGGTGCTATGGTGACATCCCATGCATCAAATCCTGTGAATTCCCATTGTATTAACGCTAAACAAAAAGTTAACCAGGAAAATTAACCCAGCTTTTTCCTGGGTTAAAAAGTTGTGTTAAGCCTTCTCCTTGTCCGAAAATGGGAAGTAAATCCAATAATATTGATCATCAAGCAAACAAAATGCACTGAAAATGCTGTAAACAGAACAATCGTTGACAACTGGTGACGTCACGGCCGTGACGTCATCTGATGACGTCATATGATGACGTCACTTGCTTGTCAGTTCATGAAGGCAGAAAAGATGGCTCGTCCGAGAAATTGCTGCTGCACAAAATAATTGTTTAAAAATCGAATTTTAATGCAATCAACTAAATTCCCCAGCTTCGCTGTGAAGCGCGTGAAGATATCTTTGACAGATTTTTTTCGCCAGCTCTCTGAAGTTGGTCATACAGAAAACTGTATAATCTCCGATTAGAGAGTTGTATAATAAAAACGGCTTAGTAGAATTTCATGCCGAGTTCAGCGAAGACGCTATGGGTATCCAGCAAGACACTGTAAAAATTTCAAGTGTGTATCTTCAAAACTGAGTGAGTTATTCTATTTTTACTGCAATGGAAATGGTTTTTACAAGCCTTTTTTTCCCCTGTGTCAAATGACGCTGTCATTTTCGGGAAACCCCCTGGAATCCCCGTCAAAATTGGGTTAAATGTCCCTCACAACAATAAAAAGATAACCTAAACCAATTTTTTGTTGATACATCACAAGCTAACACAATTTTGTAAAACCGGTTAACTAACACAGAAAATCACTAACACAGGTTTGAGTTAACCCACTCGTTGATACAATCCGGTACTGATGTTTCTATTCTTTGGTTGGTAGATCACATGCAGGATGCAAAGGCTTGGCGTAAAAACGTTTGAGTTCCTACTATTCCAATAAATTCCTAGGCTTTCAAGTCGAACTTATTGCTAGATAAACCATGAAATACTGTGAAATATTGATTCCCTATCAATGCTTGTATGATAGGGATCCTGTATATTTGCATTGGGAGCAATTTAGTTTTTTTTCTTTTCCTCATTTGTAACAAATTCACTGTAATGAATTTATTTTCTAGAACGAAATTAATTTAGGGATTAATGTTGATTACTGCAATTTCAATAAGTATGCGTTTCTACAATAGGCGAGTGAAACATTGCTAATGTACTTCATGTGATTGGTTGAGAGACTGAATTTCGTACTATAAAACGTCCAGTAGATGTGTTTGCTGGTGGCTAATCTTATGTACAAACCAAACTGTGCTGCTTACTGGAGCAGAATTGTTATGTTTTCACAGTTCAACTTACAGATTCAAAGGACGTTTTATTGTTTATTGACCAATCAGACAAGCTTAAAATGCCACGTAGATGGTGAGAAAACTATTCATAAAAACTTCAAGAAGTGGCTATTTTGGTGTTTGCCAGATGTTGAGGTAACTTCAGATGCAGGCAACAGATCAGTATTTGCCAGATGGCATGTTAAACAGATGGTCAGATAGATATATTTCATTTTTCTCGTTTTGTTTGCTAATATATTCTTTATATCATCATTGTAGGCCTATTTACTTTTTGCCATTTCTTTTTTTATATCGTTATTTATTATTAATTCTCTTTTTTTTCTTTCAGGATTTTTGAAATGTATGTGGATTTGTCTGATATTAACAAGGAAAGGAATTCAGATTATGTAGGCTTACTGACATTCCTCATCAGAGAAGGAGCAGATCCCTTTTATCCATTGGCACGAATGGGCAGACCATTTGAAACTGCTTTGAAGGTGTTTCTGGAAAAGTTCAGTCCTCGTCTGTCAGACTCATTGATGCCCTCAGTTTCAACTTTTCTGGAGGAAGCATTCAAGAAATGGGAAACTTCAGAGACAAAGGAAAGCATCCTATATGATGTCATCAAGAATCTTCCAAGTGACATTGTGAAGGGTGAATCCAGTCATCTTTCCACCATCAAAGTACTCATTGTTAGAAATTGTCTTGAAATTATTAAAACTAATCCTGGTCTTTGTGATCATGAGGACAGAGAGGGAAAAACTCCACTTCACAAATTGATGGAGACTATTTTAATTGATGAGTTGTGGAAAAGAATTCCAGGATTAATTGCAGGAACTGATAAACTTTGGGATCTCATGTCTGGATTGATAACAAACAAGAATGTCAACCACAAGGACAAAGACAAAGTGACTCCTTACTCTTGGATTTTCTGGTGGAAGAATTCTGTGACAGATCTTCAGACATTTGATGCTCAGGAAAAACAGAAATTGGCCAAAAAGATTGAGGATGTGAAGAAACAGTTCCAGGAAAAAGGGGCTAGTGAGGAAGAGGCTCTTCAAGGACTGAAAAACCTGAAAACCACAAGGTAAGGGCTAGGGTGGGACTGGCGCCCCACATTTTGGAAATCTTAGGTGGATCAAATCTAACTCTTTTTTGCAGGTGAGGTTGATATATGAAAGTATGTGTGTAAAATTTCAGCACAGTCATTCTTTTAATATTTAGAGGTAGCACATTTCACTTGAAGTTTATAATGTAAATCCCCATTGGCGAGAGCTGAAAAACCCATGATTTTCCAAAAATGAGACTTAGAATCAATATTTTTCGACCATTCAAAAACCATTGGGGATGTTTTTTGGAGGGCAGTTCAGAACTGGCATCCATTTTGCTATAACATATGTATATTGGAAATCCCTAAAATCTCTCAATTTAGGCGTTTTGATTAATTTTTGTCATATTGGGAGTTTCAGTGTGCAGAGATGAAAAGTGGAAAATTGAAAATTATGCCAGTTTTAAGCTGCCCTCCCAAAAACCTCCCCAATGGGTATTGAATGGTCAAAAAATGTCAATTCTAAGTTTCATTTTTGGAAATTATGCGTTTTTTCAGCTCTCACAAATGGGGATTCACGATGTAAACTTCAAGTGAATATTAATAGGAAAAATTGGCTTTCTCAAGGTATTAAAAACTCAATTAAAACTAAAAATAAACTCTATGTATTATCAAAAACAAATCCTAGTGAAGGAAATATTCAAACATATAAAAATTATAAAACAAAGCTTCAAAAGTTGTTACGACAGGCTGAAAAAAGGCACTTTCAAGATCTTTTTGAAGCAAACAAAGGTAATATTAAGAAAACATGGGAAATTATTAAGAATGTTATTAAACAATCATCAAATAAGTCTTCAGAATTTGTTATTAATGGTGTAAACACTACAAATGGGAAAGAAATTGCTGACGCATTTAATAAATTCTACACTAACATTGGTAAGAATCTCAGTGAGAAGATTCCACACACTGACACTGACCCTATTTTTTACATGAGAAATAGAAATGTGGCCAGTTCTATCTATCATGCACCAACAAATATTGACAAATTACGCAGCATTGTCTTAAATATCAGTACCATGAGTGTAGGCTGGGATGATGTTCATGTCAAAATAGTTAAATCCTCCTTTGACAATATCAGTAATATTATACTTCATTTGGTTAATTTATCTCTTTTACAGTATTTCCTGATGAAATGAAAATTGCAAGGGTTGTTGCGTTATATAAGAGTGGAGATAGCAAACTTGTCACAAATTATCGCCAGTTTCTGTCCTCTCTATATTTTCAAAGATTTTTGAAAAAATAACTTATAATAGAATAATTGATAATAGTCTTCTGTACACGTTTCAGTTAGGATTTCGAAAAAAATGTAATACAACAATGGCTTTGATAACACTTATTGATAAGATTGTAACTGGTATGAATAGGAATGAAATGACATTAGGAACATTTTTGGATTTTAGTAAAGCTTTTGACACCATCGATCATGACATATTATTACGTAAACTAAATAAATATGGGATAAGAGGGGTGGCTAATAGATTAATTTGCAGTTATTTGGATAACAGAAAACAGTTTGTATCTTTTGATGGAAATTACTCAGAACTGATGTCCATAAATTGTGGTGTCCCCAGGGATCAATTTTGGGCCCTCTATTATTTATATTATACATTAATGACATTTATTTAGTTATGCCAATCTTGTTTGTTGATGATAGCAGCTTATTTGTTCAAGGTAAAAATGTTACAGTTATGACAGATATCTTGAATGATAAATTAAGCCATGTGTATAATTGGGTTAATGCTAACAAACTATCCCTCAATGTAAATAAAACTAATTGCATGTTATTTAAATCCAATCGGAAAAATGTTTCTGGTGACTTTCAAATTAAGATTGCTAACAAAGAAATTTGTCATGTTGAGTCTACTACATTCCTTGGTGTTATTGTTGACTCGAAACTTGCTTGGGTTGACCATATAAATTTTATAAGAAAGAAGTTAGCTAAGGCCATAGGCATAATATTAAAGGCTAGACATCAGCTCAATTCACATTCATTGCTCAGTCTTTACAATTCTCTTGTCTATCCATACCTTAATTATGCCATTGAGGTATGGGGTTCAGTGCCCGCTACAAACTTGGCTCCAATTCAAAAACTTCAAAAAAGAACTTTAAGGATTATATCGTTTTCACCTCTTAGAACGCCATCGATTCCCCTCTTCCTGAAATATGGAGTTTTAGATATTTTCAAAATATATGTTCTCATGGTTGCCTTGTTTATGTTTAAATTACAGAAAGGAGATAGCCCTGACATTTTTAATGACATGTTTCTTTCTAATTCCCAGTATCATGCTCATAATACTAGATTACGCAATAAGTTACACTTGCCCATTTTTAGAAGTAGTTTTTGTCAAAGATGTTTGAGATATAAGGGAGTCATTGTGTGGAATTTTCTTACTGACGTTATAATGAGTAATCTTTCATTATCCACTATAAAAAAACACCTGAAGAAGTACCTCCTTCTTAATGATTTAGATTTTTGTAATAACCAAGGATGATTTTATTAATTTTTTATTTTTCTTGATTTTTATTTTTATGTTTATTAAGATTATTATTGTTTTGTTTTCAGTATATGTTATAATTTAGTTTGTTAGAAGTTCTTACCAATGTAATATAAAAATTATTATTATTATTAACTATACGTCAATATATACATTTTTTTTGTATCTTGACTAAGGAAAATTTGATTGTTTATAATTGTACATGATTTATGTATTTGGCTGAATAATAATTTTCTAATAAAGAACTTAACTTGAACTTATAAAAAAAAAATAGAATGAGCTGAAATTATACACAAATACTCTCATATACCAACCTCACCTGCAAAAAAAGTTAGGTTTGATCCTCAAACATTCGGGCGCCAGTCCCACCCTAGTAAGGGCGCAGTGTACTTCTCATGCTCTTCAAGTTATTATCAATTGTTCTTAAATTGGTGACTAGCACGAGTAGTTGGATGATCAGCAATGAATGCCGGTTGCATTGCTGCAATACACCCAAAAATGTTTATGCAAGTCCTAAAGAAATAATTTTGATGATTACCCTTCATGTGCTGATATTCAAATGCACTATTAAATTACCTTTCAGGAGTTATTACTTAATGTTGTTCCATGATCCCAGTGTAACAAGCCTCCTGATTAGGGTGGCCCGAAAAAAAAACCAATTTCTGAAATTCATATCGCATACCCCTTCATTTTATGCGAAATGGCAAAATAAGCACTCTGTCAAAATTCTAGAAGGATCCTTCGAGTCTAAGTGGTCCCCCAAAGCCACTCGGTTTCAGGTCAAAATTGACAAATAATTAATTTTTGCGTAATCGTGGTTTTAAATATCTCGCTTATTATTGGACATACAATGATAATATTTATACCATTGATCTCAGGAGAAAATTAGCTTCAATTTGAGTACCAGGAAGCTATATGTATGATAACTTTGAAGCTGGCAGGATTTTTAGAAAACTCAAAATATCATGTTGTCAAGCCAAATTGCTGAAATCATTAGTCTATATTGTCAGATTTACCTGAGTTAAAATTCCTACTAAGAATTAAGTACATAAGGAACAATTTCCTGTGGAAAGTGAGAATATTGTTTAGGTTTTCATGGTGTGATAGCCTTGCTGCAGAGACACACAAATCTACACTGTGTATATGGCAATTGAATATAGATTTTTTACACATTGCCATTTTCAGACATCACCAAATTTCAATGAAGGTTGTATTTTAT
The DNA here is from genome assembly GCA_026936325.1 of Platynereis dumerilii. Taxonomy (NCBI): domain Eukaryota; kingdom Metazoa; phylum Annelida; class Polychaeta; order Phyllodocida; family Nereididae; genus Platynereis; species Platynereis dumerilii. The sequence goes on from JAPTHN010000018.1 coordinate 14,420,267, forward strand.
GACCCTGAAAGCCAATTCCACACTTAGGATCATACTTTTAAGTCTTAGAGCCATATTGATATTTAATCTTCACATCTTAAAATTTAACGACACCATTAAAAAACAAGCGGTGGCAGAAAGTAGCCAGGTTGGCATTCACATTAAAGTTCTGTTTCTCACAAATCCAGCCAAACTATTAATAATTCTATGCCCCCTAAGGATTATTGTCCAGATGCTGCATCTCTTCTTCAAATTTATACTCACCATCTTTGTAAATATGGGCCATTATGATCTAACTGGCAATTTGAGGAAAAAACATGTTGTGCGGTCCCTGCCCGTCCAAGTAAGCTTGGTGCAGTAATGCAGGATGTAAAGCCCTATCCCCAAACACTTGACAGACAATGCACCCTGATGATTATTGTCTGCCCCTCATTTTTCAAAACATCACAAGCTTTCGTTGTATTATTCCCTTATGCCATACTGGAAGCTCTGTAACATTTTTTCAAAAAATTCGAAAATCTAAGATTGGCTTACAGCTTTATAGTTTTTTGAGATGTGCCTTATTTTGGTCATTCATGGTTATGCAGTATATTTTGAAAAAGTAGGATTCAATTTTGAAAGTTTGAAAATTTAGATGAATTATTTCAGCGGTTTAGCTTGACAACATGAAATTTTGAGTTTTCTGAAATCCTGCAAGCTCAAATGTCATTGTAAGTATAGCTTCCTGGTACTCAAATTGAAGCTAATTTTCTCCTGAGATCAATGGTATAAATATTATAATAATAAGCGAGATTATTTATAACCGCGATTACGCAAAAGGACATTTTTCGAAAATATTGGGCAGAAACCGAGTGGCTTTGGGGGACCACTTAGACTTGAAGGATCTTTCTTAAATTTTAACAGAATGTTTATTTTACCATTTCGCAGAAAATGAAGGGGTACGCGATATGAATTTAAGAATTTTTTTTTTTTCGGCCACCCTACTCCTGATGGGCCAACAACCATCTACGTATGACCTGCACGGTGTTATGTTCACCTGTGTGTGACAGGCAGGTCAATATGGGATATGTTGTTGATTGATCAGTCAATGTCACATGTGTTATTAACATCTCTGGAAGATGCATTAGCCCAAAAAAAAAGTTTCCAGAAAAAAAAATATCAAAAAATTTAATTTTTCCAAAAAACACAATTTCCAAAAAAAAGGTCTCTCAAAAAAAAATTCTAAAACCAATTTTTTCCCCCAAATTTTTTTTTTCAAAATTGTGTTTGTCATGAACAAAACAATTGTGGACTTCAGTTTTGGTCAATATCAGATTTTACTGACCTGACCTAGTGATATTTGCTTCGAATATCACCGTTCAGGTCCGTAAAATCTGATATTGACCTCAACCGAAGTCAAGAATTGTATAATGTGGATGAATTACTGTCAAACGGAATAAAGGTTATTCTCAAATTTGGGAACAAATTTCCTTGAATATTGTTGGTAACAGAGTGGACAATTGAGGGAAAAAGAAATCAGTAACAACCATCTGATTAGAAAAAATTAAAGTATTCTTTTCAAACATAATCCCATAAGATTAGACTGTAAGGTTCAAATATAGATTCCAACAGCTAAAACTTAATGGAATATTATAGATGTCTATACAATCAATTATTGCAGTTTGTTGAGTTGTTGTTCTCGCATGAACAACAAATAATAAGTTAAATTTCTTCATACACTAGCAGTTTATATTTGAACCAAAATTGAATTTGAACCAAAAGTTTTTGCCTATCTACAGTTTTTAAAGTATAGCATAGGACAGGCGTTTGATCATAGAAGTATACTACGTGAATGCTGACCCTGTGACGTTATGTGCTTTCTGTTGAAATATGTTGACGTCACAGCAGCTCCCCAACATTTTATAATCGCGCCAAGCTGAACAACAAGATCAAGTAACGATATCAGTACATACAGGGAAATTATGGCACTGGCAAACTACTAAACTGCTGTCAATTGCAATTAATTTTTTATTATATTTATTTATTTTATTCAACCTCCATGTTTGGGGAAATACAGATATAACAAATAATATAAATATCATACATATAAGAATCAAAATAACACAAAAGAAAATATGTAAAGGTAAAACACGGCCATGGCACTAACGGAACATAATATAACATAAAACAAATTTAAGTTAAAATGACTTAGTTAACAAGTTAACCAGCATAAATTCATCTGACTGCACTTTAATATAATTGTCGTTAAATAGCAAATGACGTAGAGAGTCAATCACACAATCATCCTCAGCATCATAAGAAATCCTACACTTGAAGGCAACGTCAATGGCAATGGATATAGGGGAAAACCCCATACTGGTGACTTTGTCTAAAATAGTGTTTCTATAAGTATGACCAGTAGTCATGTAATACTGAAGGAAATTATTTTGCATATGCATTAAACAGAAGTTAACACCTCAATTAAAGTGAAATCAAGCAATGACAGCAGATTAACCATTTGATTCAAAGGTGTGAAAGAGGATTGCAATCAAAGTGATAGCAGCATTCACTGACAGTCACTGAGTGAGCAATTAAGTGGTGTTGAATAGCCATGAATCTACCATTAAACCCATCAGGTTTACAATGAGGTTTATTCACGATTGACCATATGGCCAGACACCTTTTGAAGTTGTGTCACAGTTATTGCAATTCTATTGTATTTGACAACTCTTTCCAAACTCTCTTTTGTTTTTGACCAAAAGTAGTCCGGCAGAAGTGTACAACAGTAGCAACCTGGAGAGAGTGCAAGCAACATGAGAACTTTCACTTGATTTGCAAACTCAAGGATTAGGTCCAGGCCTTGGTTTTTTTTAATGTAAACTGTTGAAGAGAAGTGAAATGTCACTGATATTGGTATTTAGACATCCCCCTCCCAGTAAAATGCTTTCTCAAATTTTAATTTATTTCGGAGACAGCCACAAACTGGTCGGAGGGGGGGGGGAGATGTTTCTTAAATGACAGATTACCTTGGCAAGGCCAAAAGGTCCGATGCATTTTCAGTTTGAGGCAATGGTTTTTAACTAAATTTGTGTTTCTGATTAACAAGTCCACTTCCGAAAAAATAACTTCCAACAAAATCTGCATCGACCTGACACACTTTACATATACACATTTTATTCTCCCAGAAACAATAACATTGCCAGGGGCGTATATAGAAATGGGCCATAAGATGGGTCGAATATGGGGCGCTATTTGGGCAGTTTTACAGTATTTGCACTCAAAGTGTCTCATGGGGGGTCAAAATAAAGTTTGAAATTTGAGAATTTCCATCAGTCTATCATAAAATTAACATATTACTGTTTCTATAATCAAAGAGGACTGAAGTGACTTGGTGGTTTACTACCAAAATATTGCTACTTAAAGTAGGCACGGGTTGATTCTTGAAAAAACTGTTTATCAGGAAAAATATCCGTCCAGAAACAATTTTCACCAGTTCTTAGTCTTGGAAATCAAGCCACATTGTTGCATAGGAAAATCAAAACCCATACAAAACTTAAATTTTGATTCAACATGCCACAATTTGTTTTTTACCATTTTCATTACGAAATTACAGAAATATGGCTTGCCATTACCCTGAAAGTTTCTGTTGAATAGGGTACTAGTCTCAAAAGACACATGATTTCCATGGTTAATAATCCCTAGGTATCCTATTAACCCCATGTCAAGTTTTGTTACTGTACGATTGAAACTCATGGTGTTCGGCTGTGTCGAACATAGTGTTTTGGAGCAAAAAACCGCCGAAAATGACCAAAAATCAGGCGCCTTTGGAAAAATCATCTTTGATGGCTCCATTAACAAGATATTTGGTTATTATCCTTTAAAGTCATTCAGTTAATAGCGAAAAATTACAATTATATAGATATATGACACAAATAAATCAACTTTTTTCTCAATTTTGATTTTCTCAAAATAATGTAATAGATAACGAAAGATAATATATTTGACATTTTCAATACTTATAAAAACCCTTTTTAGGCATCCAGGTTTACTTAGCATGTATAACCATGGCCTTTTCTTGAATGAATCCAGTGTTAAAACGCACTAATCAGAGCAAAATTTCTGATGGGTTGGAGAGGACATTTTTTTGACATCATGAATTTTAATTTCTAAGAAAATGTATGAACATGGCCTGGATATCTCTTTAACTTGTATTTGTCACATACTTGTAAAGGCACATGATTGAGCAAAAGATACGCAAATAGCTTGTTTTTCCTACAAAACACTTAGTGTTTTTTCTACGGGTTGGAGAGGACATGCTTTTTTTGACATCACATTCAAGCCTCACATTCTGAAAACCAATTATGATTAGTGAAACAAATGTTTCTGTTTTACCTTGAGATATGTCTCAAGCTTCAAAATTAACACAAACAGTATACACATTCTTTGATACTTACTCATAACAGCATATAAAGCAACTGATGGTCCATCGAAAATAAAATTTTTGACATCTGCAATTTTTTACATTTTAGGACCCAAGTCATGTTGTATATAACTTATTCACATGAAACCTGTTGTATTTTACACCCATGCCGCAGGCCCAGAAAGGTATCATTAACATGAGTCGCAACTGATTGAACATTTTTTTCTGTTCGTCCATGAAATTGGCAAAAAAGTCAGTGAGACATAAAAATGTGTCAAAATTTGTCCTAAATTCCCTACGACTTCGAAACAAAGCATTGCAGAAGGGTAAAATATGGTGCATTTATATGTCAGTGCAGGACAAGATTGCCACTGCCCGAAATTTCGATATACCTATTATACTTTTCCTGTAATAATTGCATAAACAAGAAAAATCGGCCGAGTGCAAATACTGTAAAACTGCCCATTTGTACCTTTGAGTATCAAACTTTACCATGTGAGGGATCTTTACTTGCCCAGCAGATAGATAGATAGATAGATAGATAGATAGATAGATAGATAGATAGATAGATAGATAGATAGATAGATAGATAGATAGATAGATAGATAGATATGGTAAGTGCAGCCCTCTAAGCCCAGTTCTGGGTGCTCACGAGGGTTGATTGATGAGATGGGAGAGAGAGTGGGAGTCTTCAACATGTTACACATTTACCCCATGTGAGGGATCTTTTACTTGCCCAGCATAGACACTGATACAAGGGGCCGCCAATTTAATGTCTCATCCGAACGACATCCAGCTGGGATTTTGCTCATGACGGTTCACTGAAAATTTTTGGGTTCCCCACCTGGGGTTCGAACCCATGCAGGCAAAGACCTTCAACGGAGCAGGTGGGAACCTTAACCACTTGACCATCCAGCAGAGACACTGATACAAGGGACTGCCAATTTAACGTCTCATCAGAACAGCATTCAGCTGGGATTTTGCTCATGAAAGTTCACTGAAAATTTTGGGTTCCCCACCCCGGGTTCGAACCCATACAGGCAAAGACCCTCAGCGGAGCAGGTTGGCACCTTAAGCACTCAGCCACCCAACCTATTATATCTATCTATCTATCTATCTTTCTATCTGTCGATCTTTTCTTTTTTCAATTATACATAATATTAAACTCCCATCTTCTTTCAAATGTTACTTTATATTCTGGCTGGCTTTCACATAAATTAATGAAGTATACCTCAGTTGATCTTATTTTGATTATCTAAGAAAACTGTCAGAATTGGTGTGATACACCAAGTAACGCTTACAGGACAATATAATTGTTTGGAGTTTTGCTCCATTGCACATCCAATCCAAACAATGTTATCAGACTTTAAAAAGCATGTAAGTTGTCTTTTTAATTGGCTTTTCTTCTTTATCTTATTTCGTAAATATGCACTTTGCATTAGTTGTAACTGCACATAAATTTGTAATGCCTTTTTGAGCTCATATTTCTGTATTAATACCTAGGCCGAAAAGGGACTATTTCTCCAAGAGTAGGATTGCCTTTGACCACTTGCCGGTGAGTGAGGCGTTTGAGTCAGAACTGGTCAAATACAAAAGAAAAGCATTGATGTAGGGGAATGATCAGGCTGTTGTCAACACCTAAAGGTGTTAATCTGTGCTTTTGGCCATATGGTCAATCGTGAATAAACCTCACTGTAGAGCATTTCTAATCAATGTAAATAAACTGCCACAGGTATTGTTTTGGTTTTTTTGAAAATGTGTTTTTTTTAAGGCTGTGCCAGGCCTATATCTCATTAATTATGGGTGCATGCAAATAGGCCTACTATACCTCCACAGAAGGAAAATAAGTATAGAATAAAGATAACAATTAAATTTGTAATATGTATGTGTATATTACTACTCTTGAAAAAAATAGGCATTTAACGCCCTGTGTCCAGGCTTAGTTGCAGTTAATCGAGTATTACCTCCAAATCTGACAATAATCTTTAGAATAGAATCATAACTAAAGTTTTGACAGGATTCATAAAGCTTAAAATTAACTTTGAACATAAATTATTTTCCTATTCCTGTCCTGAAGAAGTTAATTATGTGTAAGTTATTTATTTCATGCTGTGACTGTAAGCTGCTCTATTAAAGGTCCAAAGGTCTGATGTAAAGGTTGCCTGCTTAACTTCGCACTGGCTTGTCAAAATTAAGCGAGGGTAGACATGTGACCATACTTAAACCATGAAAACCAGCTGGCTGCTCAAAAAATCAGCTGGCTAGCTGCTCAGCTGGGCAACTCACCAGAGATTGCTGGCTGACCAAACTAGTGGCTGGTTGTGGCTGGCTGACATTTGAATAAATTTTTCATAGCAGATGCCACTCTTTCCATGGGTGAGGTCACTGCAACCACTGATTTCAATGTGCTGCAGTGGCATCACTGATGTTCTCAAGCAGTGAAAAGCAGTCGCTTGTGTTTCCTAGGGGGTGCTGCATAATTAAGATTACTTGTGACAAGGGCTGTCTTTGTGTCTCCCTTGGAACAAATTCTATGCATTTGTGCTTTCCTTATCTTCTTCCTGAATCTTCCATCACGATTTCGTACCATAAACATAAGGACATGCACATGTGCTGAAGACAAACATTTGGCTCCTTAAAATAAAAATGTGGGAACTGCATATGCATATAGAGACCTCTTGTGGATATTACAGTAATATAAATTTTGAAATACCAATGCAGACTGGCTCTGCCTTATGATATCACTGACAGCTAGGATGAGCCGGTTTTCTGCAGAGTCTGTCATTTTATGTAATCTCAAACAGAATGTACAATCAGTCCAGGTGAATGCCTGTGATTCTAATATTGTTTGCAATATATTTTCCTTTGCAACATCATCAGGGTGGCAGCACTGGTGATGACATCACAATGCCATTGTTAAAAATAGCAACCTTGATGGCTTTATTATTTTTGGTTGAAACAGTTGATAAACATTCATGGGAGGTCATGGAATAAAAACATTATAGCATAGATTGTTTTATAATGACCCTCGTACTATGCTCCCTGCCTGGCCACCCTTGGGAAAATATGGGCTGGCAGAGAGAATACTCACTAAACAATCCATATTATAATACAGAAATATCCATTATGTTTATTTAACTTCTATTACATTCGTATGAAAAGTTATGATTAAGTAAAATATTTAAAAAGTCAAAAGCAATGTATATTTATATTTTCTTTTAAATGGTGGCTTTCACAATACCACCAGCTATTGTAAAGAGTATGTTTCCTGAAAATATAAATGTTCATATTTTGTACTTGCAGAATTTAAATTTAATTTGTAGAATACATTTTATCTGTCTGTCTGTCTGTCTATTACTCATTCTTTTTTAGCCCACACAGCAGAATAGAAGAGAAGATTGGCAATTTAACTAAACTCAACGTTGAACGAGAGGCCAAAGAGATTTTGGAAATCATCGAAGTAGGAGAAATCATTTACCCAAGACAAGGACCTTCCATAATGAAGAAGCTAGTTGGTAAAACCGATGAACTATATCTGGAACCCTCATTTGCCAACTTGATCAAGGTATGTTGTACAGTTAGTCATAGCATATGTGAGTGCAAGAAATGTCTCAAGAACTTTTTTTTCATAGACACAGTTTGCAAAGTTGGTCAAGGTTGGGGGCAAAATAGGTCATTCACCATTTTCGGTTCTAAATTTATATATGGTGGCATCTCCAAGCAATAGTAGCTGTGTCAGACTCCTTTTTTCCTTTTAACAGGGTTATTTTGGTGTTGTTGACCATTCCAAGTGTAATATTTTAATTGTAGAATGGTTGCAGATATATGATGGATGTTTCCAGTTGTAAATCCTTTTTATTCCAGATTATAAAATGCATTCAGTAGCAGAACTAGAATGAAACTGCCTAGAGAGATGTGGGCTCTCTCTAGATAACTTTGGCTTCAACCAATCAGAGGCCCTTGCCTCTCAGCATCCTGCCCTACCAACAGCATTCCATTCCCAAATATGCGGATGGAGTTGGGGTTGCCAAGGATATTTAGAAATAGGTGCTCTGAATGGTTGCTGGTTCAGTTTCTAATAAATAGATTTAACATATGAGATTAAAATAGAAATAAATACATTACACAAACAGTCCAATTTTCAAAATGAGAGTGTTTGTTGCATGGGCCGACTGTTGTGGTCAGTTAGTGATTCTGTTCTTAAGACCGCAGTTTATAAAGATGTGTTGTTGGTTAGAATCATATAGATCAGGGGATTATAACTTGTTACCAACTAGCATGATATATATAAGAGCCAGTGAAGGGACTGGATTATCATTAACTGTTCTTTACAGGATTTCATTTCATTTACATACAAACCAGGTAGGTGGCCTTCCGCAAAGACATAAATAGCCTACCCCCTTATCTTTATGCCACATAATCACTGTCCCAATATGGAGAAAGGCATATTAGGCTTGATGGAGCTAGTTCATAAGGAGAAATGTTGGCCTAATGGGAAAGTAGTTTTCATAGTCAAAGAGTGCTAAAAAGGAACATTCCCATTGTTAATTATGGTTAGTCCAGTCCTCTGAGGAGAGTCCTTTTAAAAATCTCAGACCATTTAATGAAAAAACAAACCTGTGACTTGATGCTCCACTTCTATATATAAAATAGTAATTGGTGGTTAGTATAAATGGGATAATAATGAGTAGAACTACCAACACTGTACTTCCTCTATCAATGAGTTGGGTTCAGGGATTTCCCTATCAATAATGTTTGTACCAGTCATTATTATCCATATTTTGCTGTACCAGCTATTATGATTAACATGGTGGAGCCTTTCTTGTATTAAAAGGAATTTATTCAGAATGTCATGGGAGATTTTTAGCTCTTGCCCAATAGTTTTCTAAGGCTAGTTTCTGTCTTGATTTTAGGAGCAAACTACCTGTCTCTGCATGAGTTGCCAGTATTAGTGTTTGACGCAGGACCTTAAATTATTTGGTTTTACGCTCTTTAGTGTTACTCCAATAATCACCAATATTTTTCTTACAAACCACACAGCAGTGGCTTAACCAGCAGGGGGAGGGGGGTGAGGCACAGAAGTAGGGGGCTGGAAGCTACAGCGGCCCCCCCCCAAAGTGATCTTTCGGCAGAAAATTTTGTGAATTTAGCATTTCTGCTTCCCCTTGCACATACACTCGTCTACATGCCCATAGGATGAACAAAATTTAACCAGAAAGATTACAATACTTTATTCAAGTAAAAGTTTGCTGAAGGTAAAAATGTTGGGTTGACGGTGTTGTACATCAACTTGATGCTGCCAGAGGTGCATAATTTGCTTGAGCCAGTCATGGACTTACACTAAGGATGCGCTTAAGATACTCTCGATATTTTCTCAGTTTCAAAGATTTCTGTCGTACTGGACCTGAAGATAGTGATGTACTGTAGGATAGGGATTATATAGAGCGCTGTCAAACATATTATTGCTAAGGAAGTGTATATCATGACCTGCAGAGGGCCTCATTGTTCCATTAACAACACAAAGTGTCTTTTGGAATTGGATTGTTTTCTAACTTTTACCTTCCCTAAGGTAACTGCATCTGGACGAAGCGAATTGGTGATAACTACTCTGTGTAGATGGAATAATGAATATGACCAGTGCAGTCCTCTAAGTCAGGTTCTTGTTTCTTAGATGATTAGATGTGAAAGCAAAAACATGACATGATGCACCACTCCATAAAAAATAGTAATTGTTTATAAGCATAGGTGGAATAATATGATGACCAGTGTAGTCCTCTAAGTCAAGTTCTTGTTTCTCAGATGATTAGATGTGAAAGCAAATTGGCTGATGGTAACTGCGAAGTCACCAAATGACGTAACCTCCAATCCCAGTCACATACATGTTTATAGAGTGCTCAGGAGGGAAACAATACAACAAATTAAACTTGAGTATGAAAAGAAATTTCAAAAAATATGACATCACAATAAATATGGTCTTGTAAAGAACGCAATCTTGAGTAGGATTGATTCACACACATGTTTATATAGTCAGGAGTGAAACAAAACAACAAATTAAACCTTAGTAGGAAAAGAAATGACAAAAAATATGACATAACAATAAATATGGTCTTGTAAATAATTCAATCTTAAGTAGGATTGATTAACATACATGTTTATATAGTCAGGAGTGGAACAAAACAACAAATTAAACTTTAGTAGGAAAAGAAATGACAAAAATATGACATCACAATAAATACGATCTTGAATGATTACTTTTTATTCATAGAAATGGTCATGAATAATTGTCTTGAAAATACATTGATATTTGAATATGTATAAAATGGTAGTGTCTGATATAACATTGTGATGCAGGTCATACACAATGACATATTGCTGGGGAATCGTCCAGAATCAACTTCTGTGATCTACAACTTAAATATCGTCTCCCAAAACAAATCAGAAAAGTTAATTTTTCTATGACAAACAAAGCCAGAGCATTTTTTAAGATTTTTTGACTGGGAGACCAACGATACTTCGAAGGGCCATAATTTGTGTGTGTGACATCTTAGATCAGCTGAAGATCCAATAAATATATTTATATATTATGACATGCTTGCCAAAGAGTGTTTGAACTGGTGGGCTTACTGATATTAAAGGAATCTGGTCTATTTCCGCCATAAAAAAGTTTGAGAAATATAAGTTTTTGAAAATCGGAAATCAGAAGATTAAATTTAAAAAATGGTCAATTTCAAGGATCTTTCTCCTAAGTAAATATTTTCTGCTTTCCTTTTAGTATTTGATAAACTTGTTATATCTGGTGGTTTAGTTATTTTTGATTGATTTCTTATAGTATATGAATTATGCCCAGTTTTTCGGAAAAAATGCTTGAAAATTGACCTTTGCTCACCTGCTACGAAACTTTGTAACCAGAAAAAATGCAAGGAATGGATTTGGTATCCTGGACATACTATAAAAAACATTATTTGATCAAAATAATTGGGCGTTATTGCAAAATTAGCATATACCGATGATGTTGAGGTCTGTTGATGGGAAATTGCATGTTAAAATTCAATGGTTTTGTTCAACCTCTAAATATTAATTAATTTTGTTGACATTTTTACACAACACCTTCTATAGATATATAAGATCAAGAACGCAAGATTCAAATCAGAGTGTTCTTGTAGTACCCTAAGGCTTAGGGTCCCTAAGCCTGTAAATAAAACGGTTGGAGCATTTTATGAGCATTAATCCCTACAAACCAAAAATTTATGTCCCGATAAAAGTAAATGATAAATATATAATATTGTAACTCCCATGATAAGATGCCCTCTAATGGCAATTCCAAGAATAACATTGAAAAAGCAAAAACACCAAAAATGAAATTTTATATAGTCCAACGTTAGTTGATACCAACAGTTACTGGTGTTTCAGGGCTGTCAAATGATGCAAGTAGTGGAATTATTTGAAACAGGATTATCTGGTGGGTAGTTTAATTGAGATAACTTGGTGGTCCAAGAGAGTTCAAGTTCAAGTTCAAGTTCTTTATTGGAAAATAATTTCCTAGCAAAATACATAAATCATGTAAAATTATAAAACAAGATCACATTTTCCAGGGTCATGATACAAAAAAATGTATATATAATAAAATTTACCTGTAATTGCTAATACAAATATAGTTTATGTTGCTTTGGCAAGAACGTCTGACAAACTAAACCAACACATTACATGTACAGAATATAATCATAACATACAATGAAAAAAAAAATTTAAAAAATAAAAATAAATAAATAATAACAATAAAATTACATAAGTTACCGAATCACTGTTGGTTATTAAAAAAATCTAAATTATTAATAAGGAGGTACTTCTTCTTTAGGTGTTTTTTATTGTGCATATTGTAAAATTACTCAATATGACATCAGAAAGAAAATTCCACACAATGACTCCCTTATATCTCAAACATCATTGACAAAAACAACTTCTAAAAATTGGCAAGTGTAACTTATCATGTAATCTAGTATTATGAGCATGATACTGGGAATTAGAAAGAAACGTCTCATTAAAAATGTTAGGGCTTTCTCCTTTCTGTAGTTTAAACATAAACAAGGCAAACTTATGAACATAGATTTTGAAAATATCCAAAAACTCCTTAATTTAGGCAGAGGGGAATTGATGGTGTTCTAAGAGATGAAAACGATATAATCCCTAAGGTTTTTTTTTAAAGTAAGTGAATTGGAGCCAGGTTTGTAGTGGGCACTGAACCCCATACCTCTATGCCATTATTAAGGTATGGATAGACAAGAGAATTGTAAAGACTGAGCGATGAATGTGAATTGAGGTGATGCCTGGCCTTGAATATTATGCCTATGGCTTTAGCTATCTTCTTTCTTATAAAATTTATATGGTCAACCCAAGCAAGGTTCGAGTCAATAGTAACACCAAGGAATTTAGTAGACTCGACATGCCAAATTTCTTTGCTACTATATCTTAATTTCAAAATCAGTAGAAACATTTTTCTCTTACTAATTAAATAACATGCGATTTGTTTTATTTACATTTAGGGAAAGTTTGTTAGCATAAACCCAATTATACACTTTTAAACCTACAGGACACAGAAAGAACAAACAAGGGGGATAACTTTTTAAATTTAAATTATGGCCGCAGTGCCTCTCAAGTCAGGCAAACTTCAGACGAGACAAACAATCACACAGATTCATACACACAAATGAGAAATTGACACACAGATAGAGAAATTATACATAAATCTCTTGGCCACCAGAAACCGACCAAGAGATGGCTAGTGGACGTGACCCGTGAAGAAATAAAGGAGGAGGCTAGGCAGTTACTAGACTAGAGATTGAGTTAGGCGAGAGTTAGCCTGAGAAGGAGGCGCGTATAAATGTTAAAGGCCTCGGACCTCCAGCGCCCTAGGCGCTTTATCTGATAGGATGGAAGGCCTGACCTGCCCTAATAGAATAGATGGAAAATAGGGTGGGATTGAACCCCGTGGCAGCAACAAGTGACTTGAACAGGCGGTTGTAGAGGGGATAGATTAGAACGGATCCAGAGGAAAACTGGAATAAAGGTTTAGAGGGGGATGAATCTGATCTCGACAGAAAAAGGTGCATAATGCACACTGCACAGACGGGGGACCCTGAGCAGCCCACAAATGCCGTAAAACCATGGGAAGTTGTCTCGGACGAGATGACTTGAAAACTCGAGGGGGGGGCGCTATCTGGGAAAAACTTAATTGATGACCTTAGAACCAGGGTCCCAGAGGCAGAGCAGAGCTCCGAGGCCCTCAGACATGCGAAATACTGGAGTGTGACTGCCGAGGCGAGAAGAAGATGATCGTATGAGGATGAAAGGGAGGAGAGAATGGATTGAAGGAGATGGAAGGTGAGGGGGTCGGGCGACGAGGAGGGGGACCACTAGTAAATCAGTTCGGCAAAAGTCAAAATTCGGCAGCGCTGCCGTTTAAGGCATCCCCCGATGCCATTTTCGGCAACCGTTGCCAAATACGGCATCGGGGAGATGCCGAATTCGGCATCTCCGTGATTCAAGTGTATCTTGGCAGATGGCGCTAATGATCGGGGGTGACGTATGTGCTGCCACCTTGAGTTCATACATATTTCTTTAAATCTATCCAAGGAAAATGGAAATTTATCCCAGCGTTTTTGAAATTTAGCAGTGTTTTAGTTCAAGTTAGCACATTTTTGTGCTAATTTTGGGTGTTTGACTCTAGTAATCACACGAGGACTTGAATAATGTCAATGGAGATAGGCCTACAGAAAAAAAAAATCATACTGAAAATTACCAGAATTAGGCCTATCAGGGGTTCAAGATAAGCACTCTACTTAATTGAATATATCTGAGATATTTAAAGCTGAAACCTCTATTTAAAATCCTGCAGTGTTTTAAAGCATGACCCACCAGAGATGACAAACCTCAGGGGGGCTAATAATTTTGTCCCTGGCAAATTTTAATTTATTTACTTATCTTGATTAATTTTGACATTTATTGAAAAATTAATGTGTTGTCATAGAAATCTAATCGGTCTGTGATGCCCCATTTTGGAGAAAAATGGAATTAAGGGGGGTATCAAGCGAGTGTCAAGATCGAGGGGGGGAGGCTAAGGGACCGTTCAGAATTTATGACTGGGGGTCGGGAGTTTTGGCCGAGGGGGTACTAACTTTTCACACGTGTTTCAAGGGGGGGTATTAATTTTTGACAACACTTCCAAGGGGGGGTAAGAAATTTTAACAAAGAAAAAATGTTTAAAAACACGCATAAACTCATTTTATTTGGACTTTTTTACACGCAAAAGTCCGCGAATCTGTACGCCTGGCCCTGGATAACAGTATATATCGATGGTGAAAGTGCAAAACCTCGTATGTCAAAAAAAGCCATTTTTCAGAAATTGGAAAAAACTATCACCGATCTTTTTTTATGGTAATGTTTATCAATATGTGAGTTAGGCTCAACTTGATTTATAGAAAGTGACACCCTGTTTTAGCATAACTTTTTGTCAGAGGTTGTTGACCCCTAGCATTGATGTCACATCAGATATGATTGAAAATGTTGACTTACAAGGTTTTGCACTTTCACTTAGTAAGATGCAAAACCTTGTAACTCGACCATTTTTCACATTTTAAAGCAACTTGCAGTATTCAATGTACCTTTAATCTATAGGTAAACAGTAAAAAATATAATTTGACCATGATAAATAACAACAGCTAATTTTAATTAGTGGCTGCAATGGCAAAAATGAGGAAAATGACATTTTTTTCAAATTTTTGTGCACGCTTTTTTTCAATAGCCTATATCACCACAATAAATATAGGGAGGTAAAAAATTTTTAAAACGGAAATTTCCTGTGAGCCATAAAAAACGTACCACAATCATAATTTTTCAAAAAAGGTTGAAATATCCTAAATATGTGCTTCAAAGTTCTGATTTGAGTTACGAGGTTTTGCACTTTCACTTTTTGGAACAAATCGACACACAAGGTTTAGTGAAACCATGGTTAAATCATTCTGTTACAGCTTCCAAAAATAGCAAAGAGGCAAGGTGAACAATTGACAACATGTATTGGATATTGAATTAGTCATTCCACTCAAAATCTAAAAATAGCAAAATTTTGACATACGAGGTTTTGCACTTTCACCATCGATATACATGTGTATTGTTTTGTATGTCTAGGGGGGGTACTAAAAATTTGCGTGAAACCTAAGGGTGGGGTACTAAAAATCCGCATGAAACTCAAGGCAGGGTGTCAATTTTGACGAGAAGTTCCAGCAAAACTCCCACCCCCCGCAGTCATAAATTCGGAACGGTCCCTAATAATTTTGTTCTCAAATGTATGTAGGCCTATTCAGGGTCCCAACCGGATAGGGAAAACAGGGAATTTGATATTTGACCTCAAATTCAGGATAAACACAGGGAATTTGGTTCCACATGTGTTAATGTGTGAAAAAAAGACCTCTATTTTAAGCACAAGTCCGTAAAACTCATAGTTTTTGGTTTCTGATTAGCAACGAGTTTGACACCATAACACAACACTAAGCCCATATAAGGTCAGGGAAAACGTCCAGTGAAGCAGGGAACAATCAGGGAAAATACAGGAAATTTGCTAGCCAAATTTCAGTTGGTACCCTGATATTGCATAGCCCCAGTTCTACCAAATCTGTGCCGCATCCTCAAGCGTTACCTCATTAAATAGGCTCATACAATTCATTTGTTACCACACAAACTTTTAAAATAGAAATCTAGGATTTTACGAAGGGGCATAAACCCAAGTCCAAATATTTTTCCTCCTGAAGGTGCAGGTATTCCGCAATTTCCTACAGGAATTCTGTAGTTGTTCAGGGGAACTCTGCAATTGGTAATTTCTTGAAGATTACTGCAATTCTGCTAAGTATCTTCAGGATTATTACAGGTTTTTGGCCATGCTCTGGCTATTTATCACCCAGTGGCAGATCTGGGGTGTTGGGGCAACGTCGGCCCTCTCCCCCTAGACTACCAAGATAAGTAGCATTGTGTGAAAAAAAAGTGATAATGCAGGCTTGCTAATGCTGAAACAACACATCGAGGCCCCCTATCATGGCTGGATCTGCCACTGGGGAGTTTAGCCAATAAAAGTTTGGTGTAGAAAGTGGGCTGGAAGTGTGGAGTTGTGGGAGCTGGGAGGAGGGCCAGGGGTTGGAATCAGTGGTGTAGTTAGCCGCTTATCCGCTGCATGTTATGCCCTTCTCAGATAATTTCTAGATATGCTCCTAGTTGGGATGACTGTATAATAATCTCTGCAGGAATGTCTTAATTCTAAAATACTTTCCGTGGGAATTATGTAATGTATCTCTGCAACAAGTATGCATCTCTACAGGAATTATGCAGTTCAGCAACACACTGCTGGTACTCTATACTTTCAATGGAATACCTGCACGCAGAAGTACATAATTCGTGCAGGAAATTGCAGAAATCCACAGACTTATACAGAATTGCAGAATTCTTATAGTGAACTGCAGGAGTTGTAGGACCAACCTCCTTCCACAGAGTCAAGTAACTGGCAAGCAATGTATGCATTTGCAGAAGCGTTGCACAATTGCAGAAATGTAGTGAGGGAAATTACTAAGGGCGAGTTCTTGGATCTTGTTGAAGTGCAGATCCTGAAGTCTTGAAGATGGATAGGTATCCTGCAGGAACAGAGATTTTAAGCTTTTGAAACCATTGGAACAGTCTTTTCAATCCAATTCTTATGGGGCATGATACCAGAATTAAATTAATTGGAATTGTTGAATTACCACAGAAGGCCAGAAAACCTAAACTATCCAATAGTGTGTCTTTTAAAAACACATTTTCGTAGTGAGTACCCCCCCCTCCAGTGCCAGATTGTATGAACGCTTAACATGGGTCATCCTAAAGTGGTCAACTCAGGGCTTTATCTTCTCATCGGGTTAGTGGCAAAAATGTTGTCATGGTGTCACAGTTCAGTTCTGGTCAGGGGCGGACTGGCCTATGTGGCAGAGTGGCAGCTACAGCGGGCCCAACCACTCAGGGGGGCCCATGCAAGGTGACAAAAAATATATAAAATTTGTTGTAAAATCCAAAATGTCTTGTCTTTGTAACTAAGTTTGTGTCTGAGACTGCATGATACAATCAAACTTTTAGGTTAGGGTCCTAAAGTGAGAAGGCCCTGTGTAGGAAAGGACCCCTCCACCTTGGTGTAAATGGAGTAAGGGACCGTTCGGAATTTATGACTGGGGGGGGTGGGAGTTTTGCTGGAACTTCCCGTCAAAAATTAAAACCCCCCCTTGAGTTTCATGCGGATTTTTAGTACCCCACCCTTAGGTTTCACGCGTATTTTTAGTACCCCCCCCTCGACATACAAAGTAATACACACATATATGCTGTTATACATGGCCACGCGTACAGATTCGCGTCATTTTGCAGACTTTTGCGCATAAAAAGTCCAAATAAAATGAGTTTATGCGTGTTTTTTAACATTTTTTCTTTGCTAAAATTTCTTACCCCCCCTCGGAAGTGTTGTCAAAAAGTAATACCCCCCCTTGAAACATGTGTGAAAAGTTAGTACCCCCTCGGCCAAAACTCCCACCCCCCCAGTCATAAATTCTGAACGGTCCCTAATCCAAAATAAAAAAGAATGAGGATGCCTATCAACTTCTTTTGCCACTGGCCCGAATGTCGCCAGTCCGCCCCTGGTTACCCAACTCAGCATTGAAACAATATCAGTAAAATGGGTGAACCACTTTAGGATAACCTGTGTTAAGCATTGATGCAAATTCAATCGGGCACTAGGGTTCAGAACTTCAGACTGCAGGAAGAAATATTTGCTGGCCTACACCCCTCCAACACCTGGGTCTATGGTCCAACTATAAAGTGCTTAGGCCAGTATGTGTGTTCCCTTCAATCTACAGGGCCTATATGTATTACATCAGGTTCTTCTTACCTTCCCTGACTGTAACAACCGCAAACATAAATGTGAGAGTGGTTGTTTTGGTGTTATTTTACTGTTTTGTCACTTAAAGGGTCAAAATACGGCAACCGTTGCCTTTAACAGCAGCGGGGATGCCTCAAACAGCAGCGGGGATGCCTTAAACGGCAGCGCTGCCGAATTTTGACTTTTGCCGAACTGAAATACAGGTTGAACAGCTAGCTGGACTCTCGGTGTCCAGATTTGGGGCTCCGGTAGGCCTATCGAAACTACCCACTGAAAGATAAGATCTAATGGTGGAGGAAGCTAGGACCTACAGATGGAGGAACGCAACAAACCTTAAGAGCCTAGTCTCACGCAAAGGAAGCGGCTGCATATCATGAGATACCGAGAATGAAACATAACGTCGGACGGCTGTTGAATAGAAAGATCTACTTTTAGGGGCCCAGCCCTGAGCAACAAGACCTCGGGCATGATGGTCGAGCCCTGGAAATAGAAAGAGGGGGGGGGGCGTTAGAAACCTACGTCATGAACGCCTGACTCGGCCATGTCATGGATGGAGAGACATGGGGGTTTCTAGCCTAAAACTCATCTATGCGGCCCCTGCTCAGATCGTCAGCGTCGATGTTATCGTTTGTATTGATTTACACGACTGCTGCGGAGATGTTAAAGGATTCGAGACACAAACACCAGCGTCGGACAAATACCAGGTAATCCTGAATGGGCGAGTACAGACTATTCAGAATGCTACAAACAACCATAGTATCCACATGAAATACAACTGGGCGTCCCTCCAGCTTGGAGGCCCAAGTGAACAGTGCTGACAAAACAGCGTGAAATTCTCGCCAGTTGATCGACCTGAGATCAAAGGGAGCAAAGGAACCGGAGTAACTGACAGCGAACCACTCCTCCTGGCAGAGGGTGCCAAAGGCGCTGTTGCTTGCATCAGTAAGCACGTGAAGTGCCCCTGACCAGTCAGGAGCATAGAAGGATCGACCGTTATGGGCGTCGATGGATTCTTCCCACCATGCCAAGTCTTCACACGCCTCTCTCTTGAGCCTAACGGAGTGGTGGAGAGACTTAGCAGACTTTGCTCATGCAGCATGAATCAAACGGCTAAGAAAGGCTTTTCCACATCTGACAACTCTGCAAACGAGCACTTCCCTATGACGCTCAAAAGCTTCCTTTTGGATAAGCCAGGAGTTAGCCTGCTCCTTCAGCTCGCGGAGGCGCTCCTGGGAGATCCTTAGCTCTCCTCTCTCAGAATCGACAACTACCCCTAAAAATTCAACTACTATCTGGGGATGAAACTTTCGAATCCTGAATAGAGAACTCCGCATTCCTACAAATATCCAACAGGCTGTCCAAACTGGACTGGCACCCCTCTGGGGACGAGGCCAGAAAGAGGAAGTCATCGGCGTATCGCACCAAGTGGGGGACGCCGCCCCCCGCGGCAATGATCCGCTCTAGTGCAGAAGCAAAGGTATTAAAATGGAAAGGGGCCGACCTCAAACCCAAATTTAACACTGGAAAAGTAGTGGAGGGACCGCCCGCAGGAGTCTGGCCAGGTGAAGCCCATGAGGTACCAGTCCAGGGGGGATATAAACACGTGTTTGTAAGCATCGGCCAGGTCGCCCTTAGCCATATAGACCGTACCTGGACCCACCTCCAAACACAGAAGAACAGCGTCGTCTACAGAACTATAAGAAAACGAAAAATCGTCAGAATCTATGAGAGAATTAACCGAGCCCGTGGCCGGGAATGACAGATCATGGATAACCCGCACCTTTTGTGAATTTCTCTTCGGGAAAGCTCCCAGAGGGGAAACAATATAGCTCTTGTAAGGTGGAGTCCTAAAGGGACCGTGCAATCGACCGGCTGCCAAGTCTGCAGCAATGACTTCAGACACCTGAACACGGAACTTAAACCTGGATGGCCAGTTGGGAGAGACTATGACTGAAACCGCTGGCTGGCGACCTACCCTGACCCCTAGTGTAATCTGAGAAAGTAACGATTGAACCTGGGACGATGGTAAGACACGAGGGAGCTCGGCCTGCCAGAATGGCTTAAGTACTGGATGAAACTGGGGCTGAACCCGTGGCTGATTCCATCCAGGTTTTGGGCAGACTGCTTGAGCGTCTGGGCCCCCACACCCAGCGCATTTGTGCAGACGCCAGCACTTTTCGGCCGTGAACTTGCACTTCTTGGATTTAAAGTTAAAGCAGATTTCTGTCTTGGAGACAGGGCCTCGAGATTTGGATTTGCTACCACCCGCACAAGCTCCCCCTTTTTGAGGACACTCGGCGTACGAATGATCAGGAGAGGCACAAACTGAACTGTTAACCTGCCTGGCCGCACCAACGTGAAAGGTAGTGACAAATAGAGCATGATCTATGAAACTGAA
Organism: Platynereis dumerilii; assembly: GCA_026936325.1. Lineage (NCBI taxonomy): Eukaryota > Metazoa > Annelida > Polychaeta > Phyllodocida > Nereididae > Platynereis > Platynereis dumerilii. The sequence goes on from JAPTHN010000018.1 coordinate 14,440,979, forward strand.
AGCGAAGGAACGGGCCTGAGCCAGACGTTGTCTATGCCTGGCGTCATAAGAGTAGACAAATAAAATGGAAATTTGAACTTCTGAGCTAAATCGATTATGAGCTATTATGAACAAGCAATATTTTACCATCTCTCTGCAAACATCTTCACCGTGAGTTTTGACAACTAGCATGTCATATGAGGCCCATGCCTCAAGCCACTTCAGTACAGAAGTTATGGTTTTCTTAGATTTTATGGATTTAACTTGAACGTTTCCTGCTTTATCGATCACACTGCGTATTTCGCCATTATCACTGGTATTATCATTAAGGAACTCTTCCAGGTTAAAAATTTCACCCTGGAGCGCTCTAGCAGAAGAGCGATAGTCAATGAATTAAAGTCCAACATTTGCACTTCGGCTCTGTGGTGGCGCTATCGTTGGCCTCGGTGGCGCATCGCTGAATGGAGGGAGGCCCCAGGCGGGGGTTCTTCTCTCGTGCAGAGCTGGCCTCGGAGCATAGGCGGGAAACAGCTGGGGCCCCCGGTCGTTCTGGTATCGAGATGATGACCCTCCGTACGCAGCTGTGTAGATAGGAGCTGATGTCTCTCTGTCGTTCCACGTGGGGAAGCCATTGTTTCCGAAGGATGCGAAGGCTCTTCCATACTGGGACGGCATTGTTGGAGATACTAAGGGAACACGGTTAAACGATGCGACAGGAGGGGCAGCATGCATTGTTGGGACAGATGGATCAAATGCTTCCTGGTCATTTGCAAATTTTACTCGACTATGTCTTATAGGAGATGGAGCTGTAGCCCCTTGAGCAAAGTTAGCATCGTGACAGGAACTGGCTGTTGGCCCTGCGGGGTTGGCACCCACACGTTGGCCCTCCAATGAATAATTGTCCCAAGTGCCAGTTTGGTCCACAGTCTCATAATCATTATAAAGTGTTCCATACCTGTCTACATCATCGTATTCCCGGGGGGAGCTGTACGGTTTCCTTTGGTCGACACTGTCCGTGGAGTCATTCAGTGCGCCTGGAGCGGGGTCTGAATCCGGTACAAGGATGACTGTACATTTGCTGCCTGTCCTTCCTGGATGCCCTTTGCACGAACGACCGCAATGGGAGCACTTCTTAGCCTTCCTGGTTCGAGTCTTGTCGGCGACCTGGGTGTCGACGAGAAAGGAACGGGTATCAGGATACTTGTGAGAAATAGCACAGCCCCTGTAGGGGTATTGAAAGCAAGGAAAATTCGTATAGAAACGTTCTCATCCGGATGGAGGGTTCCGGCACTGTCCGGGCACTGTCAGATGCAGAACACGTGCTAGTCGACACTTTTTTCGTCCCCGCAGCAACTCGCCTCCTCCAGGTAAACGGGCGCCTCAAGAACAGCAGAAGCCCCGTCTTCTGTCGCACTCTTAATGAGGATGAAGGCTGTTGAAGAATATGCATTCTCCGAGCTGAATCAATGGAGATAACTGCCTAGCCTCAGAAGAAGAAAGTGCACGGTGCGATGTGCTCTGTATGAAGAATTTGTGAAGTGCGACGTGGCGCCAAAGTGCGCAGGGAGTTTTATTAGCAGGCTGTTTGTAACAGCTTAGACTGTTGAAACAAGAGGATATGCCCATTGGTGAAAACAGAGAAGCGTGTGCACAAAATTACACTAAAAAACTGCTTACACAAAACTTACAATGACTTGAGAATTTAACAACCTCCAAATTTCTGTCTCCCAGTTTAACTTGTCTTAGTTCTACACTAAGACTTATGGCTTAATTCATTATTCAAAATATCTGTCATAACTGTAATATTTTTGCCATGAACAAATAAGCTGCTATCATCTGCAAAAAAGATTTACATAACGCTATTAGAAACTAAATAAATGTCATTAGTGTATAATATAGATAACAGAGGGCCTAAAATAGATCCCTGGGGGACACCACAATTTATGGACATCTGTTCTGAGTAATTTCCATCAAAAGATACACATTGTTTTTTGTTATCCAAGTAACTGCAAATTAGTCTATTAGCTACCCTTCTTATCCCATATTCATTTAGTTTACGTAATAATATGTCATGATCGATGGTGCCAAAAGCTTTACTGAAATCCAAAAATGTTCCCGATGTCATTTCAGTCTTTTTTTTACAGTTACAATCTTATCAATAAGTGTTATCAAAGCTATTTTTATATTACCGTATATTTTTTTCGAAATCCAAATTGAAACTTGTAAAGAAGATTATTATCATTCTAATACAAACTTAATATAGATATATTTATTATCAGATTTTGATATTAAATGGGAATTTACAGACAAGGGTTACATGTTCATTTGAAATTGAGAAAATAAATGACAAGCTTCCCTGCAGTAGGAGTGATATAATAAGATATTATATAATAAGATATTATAAATTATTCTTTCAACAATCTTTGAAAATATAGAGAGTACAGAAACTGAGCGATAATTTGTGACAAGTTTACTATCTCCATTCTTATATAATGGGACAACCCTGGCAATTTTCATTTCATAGGGAAATATCCCTTGTAAAAGAGTCAGTGATTTGAGAATATTAACCTGTTTTTGGAATTATTGTAAAAGTGGGGAGGGAATTTGTCAAAATATCCAAGAATTGTGCACTTGGTGACAAGTTTTTAGCAGTGCAGCTGCTCTTACCCCTAGAATTTTTCTACAAACTCTGACCATATAGGCGATTGTACTGTTACACCTATCACTTTGAAACTTGCCATATGGTCTCATCATGAGTTTATCTTGCTTCCATCAACTTTTGGTAAACTTCTGTGACAATATTTTTTTTATTTACTCAACTAAAAAGCTAATTTTTTCCGGGAAATTTAAATGATTGTACATGGAGAGCTGCTGCTCTGCTGCTGCACTGACAGCCAGACACTGTGTACACACCAAGTGACCTAATTAAGGAGTTCTCTTGTTTACATTTAGCTGGTTCTCATATACAGAGCAAACAACAAACTTTGCCATGTAGCCAGTATGCTATCTTCTAGTACAAATAATACACATCAAAAATTAGAAGTCAATCAGTTAAGTTTGCTTTGAGATTAGGCAGTTTTAGTACATTTTAGTGGATTTTTTTACTAGAATTTAAAGCCGAAGTTGGGCTGTTCATTGGTCAGTGGGTTGCCACTCCAAACTCATCAGTGACAGATTATTCAGGCCTGCGCTGCTTAAAGTGCTTGCACATTATTTTTGCAATTTGGCATGGGTGTTCATATGACCAAAGGGGTTTCAAAAACCACCGCACACAAAGTGAGACAACCCCCTGGTGGCCGGTATGCACAACATCCAATATGGCCGCCGCAAAACATAAAAACTAGCATATCTCGGTCACTTTTTGTGCTATATTGATGTGTGATACATCACTTTCCACTATTTTGATTATGGAAAATGTGTTCTTGCTGTTATCTTGTAGCTAAAATGTGAATTTCAATGCCAAAATCAATGTTCATTGCAGCAGCAAGACGTAAAAAAGACGTCACTTGGTATTTTGTCCCTTTTGGGATTTTCACTCGTGCCTGACTTGAAAGATTGTGAATTAACAGTACAATGTCATGACTAATTATTGCCATGGAAAGCTGTGGTGATGAATCGGTGCTATAATTGTGTTAAGCAGCTCATGATGTGCACAGAGGAAGTAATACAGCGACGTTTAAGAGCAATGTGCAACATTAAGGAGAAAAAAGTCAAGAGGTTTGAAAATGGGCTTCCCTTATAATATTGAGATTGGTATCTCAAGACCACATACCTTGGTGAGCTGTTGGTTTGCTCTGGCTTCAAGAACATGATTGTTTTATACGAAAGTTTAGTGTGTATACTTTGTCCTTTGTGTGGTTTCTTGAAGAAACTACACAAAGAGGGCAAGGTATGCACACCAACTGACACTTACTTATCTCCATATCCCTATATCACATGAACATCATGTCCATGTCTGATTTTGCTTAAGTCAAGTGAGAAAGCAGTTTGCACTCACTCGCCAACCAATTTCTTACTGGTCTTTGGTGTGATATCACCTTCTCCTCAACAGCCAATCAGCTGGTCTCTTCTAGAATCTTGCAGTGATCTCTTTCCATGATTTATGTTTGGAGACACCAACTATGCAATTTGGATGCCTCTCCTTCTGTGTGAAACATCCCAAATTCCAATCATCTACCCCTCCGTCTAACAGGCCTTCATAAAAGATGTGATTATTGTGTAGGACAGTGAAAGGAAGTTCTCTCTGAGACTATCTTTACATTGTCTAAAGCGATGGGCATTGTTTCAAGTTTTAGAAAGAGGATGGAGAGCCAAAGGATCTCTATGGGCAACAGCAAAAGAAGACAATGATTGAAAGCCTGAAGTCCTTAAAGCATTTGAGGAGTTTGGACAAGTTGCTGATTAATGATTTCTTCAGGCATGCATGACTCCATCTCAATCAATGCAAAGTTACTGTAGCTCTGGGCCTTAATCAGCAAAACACCAAATAGCACAGCCTGAGCAAATTCAGTTCAGTTGGATGCCTCCAAAGAACCAACGTCTCAAATCCCAGACATCAGCAAGGGAGGATAAGTGCAGAAAGTTAAAGTCTTGGCAGATGTTCCTCAGTTCAAAAGAACTTAAGCATGGCTGAAGTTCTTGAAAGACTGCCACAACCCAACAAACACAATTACGTATAAATTACGTTTATAAACGGTCGAAAATCCGTTGAAAAACCGTTTTTTCACTACGTTTAAATTATGTTAAATTGGATGGTCCAAAAAACATGATTTTAACGTTTTACACCAACGGTCAGAATTATGTAATGATGATGTTTCCAAAAACAGTTTTTCAATTGCGTCAAATAATCAGCCAAATCATGTTTTCATGAAACGGTTTTCCAAAAACTTTTTTTTTTAACGTTATTTTGATGTTTTCTCCCACGGTTATGATTAACATATATTTTCTGTTTATTTGACATTATTAATACACTGATTTAGGGAACATTTATTCAATGCATTTGAAAAATGTTTTTAGAATGCTTGCTAATTCATGCGTTTATAACATTATTTGGAGAATGGTAATATTACGTTATGAATGAAACGTTATTTGACGTATTCGGAGGATTGTTTCATTACGTGATGGAGAAACCGTTATTTTTACGTTTTTTCAACATTTTTGGGAAACATTTTTATTACGTTGTGGGGAAAACCATTTTTCAAGCGTTATTTTGAAATGTTCTTTCAACATTGGAGGAGGAATGCCTTTATTATGATGGGGGTGTTTGGGCGCAGGGGTATACATTTGATTTTTCGTTTTTGTTGTTTTTTTGCATCTTGAGGATCTTGTGTCACTGCTGGCCTCATCATGTTCTTCCACTGCAAAGAAAGTATTTGTTGTCAGTTTTTCCATAGTGACATAATAGATAATGCAAAATATGAAATGTCAATAATTCAAAGGCCTTTGCTGTGAATATGGTATAAACCTCACAGAAAGAAGGGGATAAGACAAAAAATATAACAAACTAGAAGAGATTCAGAGAAGGCAGGTAAAAAAGAAAGGAAGATAAGATTATTGAAGGAAAGAGAGACAAAAATTCAGACAGGAAGACAGGGAGGAAAGGATAAAATGCATAGAAAGGATGTGCTAGAAAAAATAAAACAGGAAGGATAAGGTAGATTAGCCAGATGGGAAAGATAGAATAGATTAGCAACATAGGAAGGACTATGTAGATTAGTTAGAAGGAATGCCAATATATTGAAGACAGAGGGTATATATAAAAGATAAGATAGGAAGGGCAAGATAGATAAGACACATAAGATTGATCAGATAGACAAGGTCAATTTTATAGGTTTGATAGAAAAGATAAGATAGCAGATCAACAGATTGATGGTTAGATGGATAGTAAGATAAATAGATAGATAGATAGATAGATAGATATAGATAGATATAGATAGATATAGATGGCCAGATAGATAGATAGATAGATAGGTTGATAGCTAGATAGCCAGGTTGATAGCTAGATAGTCAGATAAATAACTAGATAGCCAGGTAAAAAGCTAAATGACAAGAAAGATAGCAAGATAGCCAAACAGATGGCTAGATATATAGATAAATAGCTGGATAAGAAGTTGGACAGTCAGATTTAGGTAGTTAGATAGCTAGATGGCAGATAGATTTCTAGATAGTTCGACCAATAGTTAGATAGCCAGATAGATAACTAGATAGATAGACTGATAGCTAGATAGCCAGCCAGCCAGATTGATAGCCAGATAGCCAGATTGATAGCCAGATAGCCAGATAGATAGCTAGATAGCCAGATAGATAGCTAGATAGCCAGACTGATAGCTAGATAGCCAGATAGATAGATAGATAGTCAGATTGATAGCTAGATAGCCAGATAGATAGCTAGATAGCCAGATAGATTGCTAGATATTGATTGCCAGATAGCCAGAAAGGTAGCAGGACAGGTAGCTGGATAACCAAATAGATTACTTGGTAGATAAATAGCTAGATTGGTAGCAGGATAACCAGATCTAGGTAGCTAGATAGCCATATAGATAGCTAGATTTCTAGATAGCCAAATGGGTAGCTGGATAGCCATATTGATCGCTAGATAGTCAGATAGATAGCCAGATAGATAGCTAGATGACTTGATAGATAGATAAACAGCCAGACAGATAGCTAGATAGGTTGCTGGATAGCCAGATAGGTTGCAAGTTAGCCAGATAGTTAACTACATAGCCAGATTAATAGCTACATGTATAGATAGCAAGAGTGATAGCTAAACAACGAGATAGATAGCTAGATAGCCAGTTAGATAGGTAGTTAGCTGTATATAGAGAGATAAATAGCTGGATAGTTAGCTGTACAGTTCTAGATAGGCATATACCTCTCATTTGCTCCCCAGTCACCATTTGCAGCATTTTTCTTGTCAATCTGGAAAGAAATCAGTTGAATTCATTAGTTCACAAAATATTACTTGTCAGTAAAATAATAACATGATTTGCAATTTGTGGAAAATAATAAAAGTGAAACTCACACAGTACTGCAAGTGATGTTCACAGTCCTGGATACCAATGCAGAATGGCAGAATTGTATCCAATCTTGAAGCCTGTTCACTGAACCATGCATTTAACCCCAATTAATGCTTGCACAATTCTGAGATAATGAGCTACACTCTATGTTCTGGTCTATTCAGAGCTATTTAGTAGGTAATTTGACACTCAGCTTCAATCTGCAAACTATATGGTTATATTAATACTTGTATATTTAATTTGAGGGGTTGTGAAACCTAAATTAGCATTGGATTTGTACTACATCTTGGCTATAAGAAACCTAAATGTACATGTACATATTTATGCAATGCAAATAATATTTCATTAGAAATAATTATACTGTATATATCATTATAATGGCATACTCATCATATAATTCCTCCGGAGCAGCTTGCTGCTATGGAGGATTGTACGGCTACGCCAGCTGATCCGTCAGCCTTCATTTCCGACGCTCAGTAAACATGACATACAGTGATTTACTCAGCACACCTCAAATTTTCCGCTCCACCTCTTCACACACGACATCCTAAAGGGTCACAGTGATGTGGCAGATAGACCAGAGATAGATCTATCCGTAGTGACTGTAAATCGATGTCGTCAATGCCGAGAATAGTCACAAATCGGTCATCTGTTTGGTCAGTCTGGCTGGTCCCCGAACTGCTTGCAGCGCCTCCAAACGGCCCCCCCTTCCAGGAACGACACCTGGCGAGAAAATAGAGTCTTGTATTCGGCAATCGTCGTGAATCCTCGGATATTTCCGAAGATTGCATGTGCTTTGCACAACAACAACATGTATGGGCAAAACATCGCGAAAGTTTGCTGCTGTGACGGTGGGTTACTCAACATGATGTGAATATTTAGTGTAAGCTCTTCTCACACAATGCGTAGCCTGCAATCATATATGCCAATGGCAGGCTGGATCTGCCATAGACAAAACTTGGCATCCCTACATTAGCAGCTTACAGTGTGCCTCATCTACCATGCGAACTGAAATATAGCTCTGATCTGACAGCCTGCACAAAACCGGCTCCAAGTTGTCAAAAACTAATCCAAGAGTGCTGATACAATGCGTTTTTGTGACGTCCCGGCCCATTATTTTGGTCCCATCAAAGTAAAATGGGGCGTAAAACACAATGAAATTGCTTGAAAATCGGCAAAAAAAAAGGCAAAAAAAAAAAGATATTCACATCGCAAAAAACGACTGATCTGCCAGCAAGTATGTGTATTTCTACCTTGGGACTTCTGAAAACTCAGGAATGTTAGTTCGCATGTTGGATGAGACAAACTGTAGTGGGGGTCTGGGGGCCCTCCTGCAGAAAAAATTTGAAATATTAAATGCTCTGAGATGCATTCTGGGGCATTTGAAGCCCAAATGACCTTGTCATGTTCAGTGTCTTTTTCAGGTTGAAATACCTGACTTTAGTGTCACCTGTTAATTTTACCCCTCTTTTTTCGTCGTACTTTTAACTGAATCGTAGGACTGCTTAATATTATTCTACAATGTATATTTCTTACAATATGGTTGGAATTTTGAAGAAAAAAATGTTGGGAGATATATTCTTTGTGGTGCAGTGTCTTAATTAAATACATTTACTTGGACTTTACTTGAAGAAAGACAGGTTGCTTTCATATATGTAATTTTGCCTCTTGGACATTGGCTTGCCTTCCAAAATTTTTACCATAGGCTTTTCTGACAATATTCAGGTACTGGTAGTCAACTGTCTCACCCTACGTGTTCGATTGATAAGGATTGACTGTCCTATACACAACCCACTGCCCCTGTATTTGATAGCTGAAGTAAAAAAACTATCACCAGATCATATATATATATGTTTATTCAAACCAATTGAGGTTTACATGTGACTAAATACAATAAATTTAATTGAAATATAAAATTTAGGTCAATCAGTCCACACAAATTGATATTATGATATCATCAATTTCATTCCTGCTCAAAGTCAAATTGTTAATTGTCTGTTGTCCAGTGATACACTCATTTAATTCCCGAACTACCGAAATCTGAGCCATATCACAAGTAGACAGTTTTCCATATTGATGGCTCAGCCTTGTTGGAATCCAACTTTCATTTTCTCCAATAATCGATTGTTTATCATTGGAGAAGTGTCTCCCAATAAATCTAATAAAGCAGTCCTTGTGAATTTTCATCTTTTTGATGATCCCCAGGCTGCTTTTCATGATTCTCTCCTTTATGTCCCATCCGGCAAATACAGGCAGGAACCGTGTGTGAGTAGCGGGATGCAGCTTCAGTATCAGTCGTACTGCTCTATTCCAGGCTGTATAAAATTTTACCACATGTTTATCATTTAGTCGCCATGATTGCACTCCATAAAAGTGACAGCACTTGTTAAAAACACGCAAGATTACTTTTTCATTGGCATCAGACAAAGCGGTAAGTAGAATATTCACACGCCCATAAAAGTCTCTTCGTTTTGCAGCAACATCACATTCTTCTGATAAGTTGTACTGGAGATGATTCCCTAGGTGCTTGATGCTTGTTTCCCATTTGATTTTGCAAGAACCCAATTTCATGACTAGAGGTTGAGAGCATTCTTGATACCCAAACCTGATACACACTGACTTCTGTGAGTTAAAGTTCATACCAAATTCATGTGCGTATATTTCACTGGTTGCGATCATGTCTTTTAACCCTGACATACTTGGGCTCAACAACATAATGTCATCAGCATAACATATGGCCCCACTGTAGTAAGGACCAATCCAGCAGCCTGACTTTTTCTGTTCCAGTCTGTTGAGTAACTCATCTACATAAATGCAGAATAAGTGTGGAGAGGTGACAGCACCTTGTCTGATCCCATTTGTGCAGGAGAAAGTTTCCGAGTATTGTCCATTCCAGCAGGTACGAACACTTTGTCTTACATAAGAATCCACCAAGATACGCAAGTCCAAGGGTGGAAGACCTCTTTTAATCAGTAATTCAAAAAGGAGGTGATGTTTGACAAGGTCAAATGCCTTACTCATATCCAGGCGGGCACTATACACATTAGATCCACGTTGTAGATAGTATCCAGTTGTTTCTTTCACTACAAGCGAACACATTGTTGTCTTGGTTTGTATGCAAACTGAAGTGAAGAAGTTTTGTAACTTTTGCTTGTTTCTTTCAAGAATAATGTAATCCACCACTTTACCAATTGCATTACATAACGCAATGCCTCTGTAGTTTGCATCGTCACACAAATTTCCACGTACATCCTTTGGTATGGTACATAATACTAGTCTATAGGAAGTGTTATTGCTTCAGTTGATTCCAATAAAGGTTTAGCTCTCTCAAACATTAACTTGGTTTGAAAACCTAAGAAGTTGGATGCTATGTGCTGTCTATAGGCTATCCCTATTAAAAAACGTACTACTACTATAAAATAAAACCATGCATTGAAATTGATTTTCCTTAATAAACCTAGGCCTGTGCCAAACTTAAAAAAAGGAATCTACCTTAGCATAAGATGTCCATAGCCATGATGTCTCCTCTGTCTGCTCTGCTGGAAGTGAATGATGAAGTCAAATGCCTCCACTTATATACTATGCAAATAGTTCACCTACTGTCATCATGATTGCAATTTGTCTGAGCTGCTGTCAACTTTTAAAGAAAAGCTCACCTGATTGCAATTAACTTGAGCTGCTGCCAAATTTACAAGAAAAGCTCACCTGATTGCAATTAACTTGAGCTGCTGCCAACTGTCATGACAAAGCTCACCTGATTGCAATTTCATCAGTGTGACACCCAATTAGGATGATTACAAAATTGGTGAAATAAACTACAATTAACATTATATAATGATTAACTTATCCTCCATAATACAATTAACCTGTATCATGTGTATACATCTGACAGGTAAATTGAATGATTGCCCTTGAGCTGTTGCCAAATTTAAATTTCATCAATGGCACTTCCAAGTGTGTGCCTGATGAAGTGCAATATCTGTTTGCTTTGATATTAGCCTTGTTTTTTTCAATAATATACATTCATGTGCCATTGAAACACATGCATCATAATATTATGTTACTCTACATAATTCACTTTTTACATGGCTTGCCAACCCCTACACACTTGTCATTTCTCTCAATTTAACACAAACCAGAGCAGGTGCTCTCTTTCCCCCTAGGTTCATTTTGCACATTGGTTACTATTACTTAGTACTACATTTTAAACAAGGGTGTTTTTAGGTATCTCCTCAAGCCCCCCAGATTCTTTGTGGCACGAACACTTGCTGGTAGCTTGTTCCTTAGCCTAGGTGCTTCAAAAGAGAAAGCTCTTTTAACAAATTTGTTATGGTTGTCTTCGAGGTTGTACTCATCAGCTTCAATTGTATTGTAGCAGGAACAGGTAGCCAATGAAATTGCTTTCTGTGTTGCCCTACGTTGTCTTGCTGTCTCTATGAGACATATTAATTCAGGGATGTCCAGTGTCTTTCACTTGCCCCAACATAACATTGGCCTAGGGGGACTGGGGGGTAGGGTAGGTTGATTTCGGAACTTCACCATTGGACAAATAGGGATAGTGAGATTTTCATATCAAAAGGCTATATCCAAAATTTGAGGTCTCTAACTTGAAAACTTTTTTGAGGAAATGACATTGAATTTTTGACATTTTGAACATTTTTCGGTTGTTTCGCAAAGTCGCGGTTTCGTATAACTTTGTCATTTCTCATCATACAGTAATAAAACCTACATATTTGAAAAGATCTCAAAAAGACCTACAATTTGAATACAAACATGAAGGGTTTCCGATAATTTTTGATCTGCACTTCTTATAAAATGCACAATTTTGAGAAAGAAAGCCAGATCTGATGATTCAAAGCAGTAATAAACAGGAAATTTCTTGAAAAAAGTATTTTTACTAGTCCATGGTTATATTCTACCCTATGTCAATCGACTGGATTACACTTTCACAAGCATTGGAGGTCTTAAAATGAGCCATATCGGAGATATGGGGGAGTAACAGTTTCATTTGGCAAACCTATGAAAATATGCCGAGTTTTCAAGCTGCACAACTTAATTTTTAATGAATCGAATGTCAGAAGTAAAATTTCAATGTGTTATTGATGCAAACAAGTTCTCAGCCAACATCAAGCATAAAGGTAGGTTAAAATTTGAGATGTAGACCTTTGTATGACACTGCACAAAAAAAAAGCAAATTGTATTTTTTCTCTCTTTTTCTGAGCATTGATATTATTTTAGAAATGTAATATTCCCAATCCAAAAGGCATGATGTGTTCCGTAAGGCTCCAGTGATGACATAAAAGCTGTCTAATATTTATCAAGACCTCCCTTTAACACCTTAGTTCCATTATGAAACTGTTAAAAACTGTAAAGAAGTGCTTTAATAATTTGTATAGTACCTTAATTGTCAAAGCAGGGAAGCTTCATGTTACAACTTCCGCACCCCAGTACAGAAATATACAATTTCCAATTAGGTGGTTGTTCTATTTGAACTTCTTTCTTGGTTAGAATGATGCCATGGATTCCATTTCTTTCTCTTTTTTACAGGACATTATAATACTGAACCTGATTGATTCCAGTCCCTCCTCCCTAATCTTTTACAAGTTCTTAATTTCTGTGATTCTATATGGGATACCTGTGACAATCATTGAATTGACAAAGGTAACTATATTATAGGTCTGGGTGCTTTACCTAAGATCACTAATATTGCCAGATATCTCAACAGCCAATTGAATTACATTTACACCTACAGTCATACTTTGATTGGCAAGTCAAGCAAAAAAATGAAAATTTATCAGATTGTGAAGTTACTTGCGCCTTCAAATTTGGCCTAGGCCATTGATGTTGGTATTCAAAATGAAGGTCTAATTGAGCCCTGTCCAACCATACCAGTTCCATTGTCTTATCTCTTGATTAAGTTATTCAATACCTCGAATCGGCAAACCTCGCGAAAAATGTCTAAAAACTCAAAACTTTAAATGGATTTCCTCAAAAAAGTATTAGAGTTGGAGACCTGAAATTTTGGATATGACCTTTTGACATGAAAATGTCACTATCCCAATTTGTCCAAGATTAAAATTCCAAAATTTTCGCAAAATCAACCTACCCTACTGGGGGCAACCGAACTATCCTGCTCTGGAGGTGCGCATTGCATGCGCTGTCTAGTTTATAAATAAAAATAGTTCTTACAATTATACAGAATTAGTAGCAGCTAGAAAGATAATTTTATGATAGGCCCATAGATGCAAACTTATTGTGCAATGTCATCTTTTTAAATCTATCTGTATAAAGTTAGTGACAGAATAGCTAAATTTGAATTAAAATTGAAATATATATGGATGCTTGTAAGGTAGGCCTATAAAATGACTCAAATGTTTGTTACAGGTACTGAGGTTATAAAATTAATCATATAATATTATGCAGTTACTTAGCTATTACTTTTAATATTAAGTTCATTTGAACTTTTGAAGCATTGAGTAAAATGTTCATGGTTCATTATTATTTCTGTCATTTTGGCTGACCCTTGCACAGTGTTTTTCATTAAAGCAAAAAATCTTATTAATGTCCTCTTTCATTAAACCCCTCTTTCATTAAAACCCACTTTAGAGCCAATATTGAAATAATGTGTGCTCTGAATGACTCTCCATTTGATTTATTTAATTACACAGTTACTTAAACAACTAAAAGTGTCGGACTCAAGGTTACATAACTCAAATGTCCCACTCATAAAAACATACCCTATAATGCCAGGGCTTATTAGATATAAGATATCCATGAAGCATTAATAACCTGAAAATTTAAATTGATTGAAATGAACAAGAAACTGATAATTAGCATTACTATCTATCTTTCTATCTATCTATCTATCTATCTATCTATCTATCTATCTATCTATCTATCTATCTATCTGTCTATCTATCTATCTATCTATCTATCTATCTATCCAATCCATACTGGAGGAAGTTTCTTCATTAACCAAACAGAGACAAGGAAAATTGGGAAGGTATGGAAATTCAAACATAGACATATCGAAAATAGGTTGGTTTTTTTTTTCCCTCGCTAACTCTTTGCCTGTTTTAAAGGTTGTCAATGGGATTAATAAGGAGGAAATTTTTTAGACTTCGTTTAAAAGCATGGTAGCTATTATTCCATTACATCTTGTCAAGAAGATGATTTCTTACTTTAACTCCTATATAACGGATACGTTTTTAAGAGAGAGATGAGTTACACTGTGGTATATTTAAAGTAAATTGATTTCTTGTCCGATACTCATGGTTAGGAGATTCAAAGAAAGTTCCAAATACTGAGGGTAACATTCCCTTTTTGTGCTTAAAAACAAAAAGGCAAGAATAGAAATAAAATAGCTGCCGAAAAGACAAAATTCCAGCCTCCTTGAAGGTAGAACATAAATCTGCAGAAAACGGAAGTGAAAGGATTATGCGCAGAGCCTTACGCTGGATTTTCATAATAGGTAATAAATGGGTTTTACATGCGCATCCCCATACTTCGACGCAGTAAAATAGATAAGGGTAAATGAAACTATAATATAGTGATATCAATGATGAAGAATTCAAATATTTCCTGGCTTTGGCAATTATTCCAATACCTTTGGCAACTTTTGTTTTAATGTAATTGATGTGAGGTATCCATGACAATGTTTCATCGAGGATCACACCTAGAAATTTGACCGAAGAGACCTTAACAATTTCAACACCATTGAGATACAGCTTGCCTGTGTTGCTGTCTAATTTTGATCTCTTGCTCTTAAAAATCATATAATTGGTCTTGTCAATATTTACTGATAGTTTGTTGGAATTCATCCAGGTCATATACTTACACAATTCATTATTTAAAGAGTTAGTCAAGTCACTCAGATTGCTTCCAGAAATAAATAAGTTAGTATCATCAGCATACATAATGGGACAGACAAGGTCTGAAACATATTGCAAGTCATTAATGTATAGCAAAAACAGCAATGGCCCGAGAATCGAGCCTTGTGGCACACCACACAAAATATCCATTTTTTCTGACTCAGTATATTTGAAGAGAACGTATTGTGACCGATTTGTAAGATAGCTACTAAACCATCTGTGGGCTGGACCCCTAACTCCATACTTAAACAATTTTTCAAGTAAGATTTCATGATTAACACAGTCAAATGCCTTACTAAGATCTATAAAGGTGCCTAATATGTATTTCTTATTGTCTATAGCAGATATGATTTTATCCACCAGGTAAGTCAAGGCACTTGTTGTATTGTAACTTTTCCTAAAACCAAATTGCAGACTGTAAATTGAATCATTTTTGTCAAGAAAGCTTACTGTTCTCGCATACATTATCTTTTCATATACTTTCGAGAATACGTTTAGAACCGAAATTGGTCTGTAATTTTTTGTTTCCTGGGGATCTCCAGCTTTAAAAATTGGTAGGACCCTGGCAATTTTCAGTTCAAATGGAAAGTGTCCATGGACAAGGGACAGATTGAGCAGATGTACAAAGGGAGCCAAATACAAGGAAAAAGTCTCTTTGAAAATATCTGTTCTTACACCATCAGGGCCATGGCTGCTATTTTTAAGCTCACCAATTATTTTGTTTACTTCATTCTCTGTTACTTTCTCCAGAAACATCGTTTGATTCATGTCTTCCTTGATATATGAGCAAGGTCTTACATTAGTATCAGGACATTTCCTAGAGGTAGTAGGGCCAATGTTGATATAGAACTTATTAAAGCTATTAGCTATCTCTTGTTCATTATCTTGAAGAACACCATTTATAAGAAATGTGTTACCGATCTGGACATTCTTCTTCCTGTTGATTATTTCCTTAACAAATTGATCATTGGTGAAAAATCCTATACAGTTGAAACCCTGAAGGATTTGCCTGCTACCCTTGACCCTGCCAAGATTGCTACAAAGAGAGTTGACAAAGTTAAAGCCTTTTTCTCAGCTGCGTCACCTTTGTCTAACTTTTTTCCGCTTGACGATTTTGAGGTGGATGGTGATCACTTTTCTCATGTGGAGCAGTACTACCAGTGGAGTAAAGCAATGTTTGCTGGAGAACGTGATGTAGCACAGAAGATCCGTAGCAGTACCTCCCCGGCTGATTGCAAAAAACTAGGTGATGGCGTCAAAGTAACCGAAGAAGAGTGGCTGGCGAAAGCCAAAGAAGTTATGTCAAAGGCGTGTTCTCTTAAATTTGCGCAAAATGAAAGAGCTAGACATTTCTTAGTTGAAACAGATGACACTATTCTCGTTGAGGCTGGCCCCAACCTTACGTGGGGTGCTGGCATTGGCATAAATCATCCCGATATCGGAAAGCCGGATGAGCACAAGGGCCAAAATCTACTTGGTGTCATCCTTATGAAAATTCGCAGTGATGTAAAAGCAAATGAAACTGCCCCTGACACTTAAAATAAATATCGTATATGTTGCAATTTATATTGAAAGCTTCACACTGACTTTATCCGTTTCTAAGCAACATTTCACTTTTCCTACCATAATATCATATTTGGTGTTTGTCATTCGACTTTGGAATTACATAGATATTTTGTTGATGTTTCTTGAAGTTTAACAACTTTCACTTATAATTTATATGTAACTCTTAGTACTTTATATTATTGTAAATAGCTAAAAAGAACTATTGCATTAATCATCAAAACAATTCGATGATGGTACTTACACTTGAACCTAAATGTTGCATCTAACATATAAAGGTGGTAGACTATTGTGACGTCAAAATGTTTTTGAACAGTTGTAAAGTCCTTATCCTTTTTTGCTGATTTTTAATATTATGTCAAGACTCACTTTGAAAGTGCTTATGGGATGTGGCTATGGAATCATGCTGACGTAACTTCCCACAAATTGTAGTTTTTTGCATAATCGTAATCTTGTTTTAATGCTTATATTTGTGGTACATATGTATTGAACACCAAGCTGTACTGGTGTCCCATCTCACCTATAGATTTGTGACTAACGATTGCTGACTTTCATATACCTGACTATTTATTTATTTATTTTTGCCTGTTTACAAATTGTGACTATTTATGCTTCATGTTAAAACCCTACATGATGCGGAAATATTTTTTCCATCTGCTGCCTTTGCTAATTTGAAATAACCACTAATGACGTGGTCGAACTTGAACTGTTCTAGTTTGTGAATTTGTATGGAAATTGCTGGTTCATTTTAAGGTCCTAAATCTTTATTTTAAGGTCCTAAATCTAAGTTACTGGTTTAGTTAAAGGCACTAAATCATCGATAAAATCTTAATTTGAATGATAAAATCTCATTCCTAGTCAAGCTAATAATCTGTATCCGATAGGAATCAGTAAATGTTGATCTCCCCCATTTTCCTTGATACACTGTTGCCCCCTGGTGTGTTGTATTGTAATGAACTTCACTTTTGATAGTATTGGTAATCTACTTGTAACTTGAGTGATTTTGACATAATTATGCAAACTTTACTTTGGTTGAAGGTTCATGCAAATTATATCTTTACCTTATGTTTTAGCTATGTCTGTTTTTTTTTTTTTTTTTTTTTTTTTTTTTTTTTTCACGTGATCATGGTTCGTTAAACTTATGCTTTAATGTTTGTCAAATTTATTTATATCATACAATGATTCGCTTGTGCTAAGTTTTTTTTTTTTTTTTTTAATTTGTGATAAATGATATTGACTTTTATTGAATATCTTGCCTACTAAGTTACCCCCTGGAAATTTTGTGAAACATGCCAATGCGCTCCAATACCGAAACTAATTCTTGTTAAAACATCTAACCAAATGATATTTAGTAAATTGCGCTTTTCACTTTCAATCAACTTTATATGCATAAAACAGTCTTTGATAAAACTATTGAAAGTTTTAATGTTTTCTTCTTGATAATCTCAGGTGGGAGAAAATTACAATGTCAAAATATAATGTCAATTTCTAATGTTCACTTCTATGCCTGATGCTTTGATCCTCAAAATCGTATATTTATTCCTTATTTATTTAGAAATTTCAATTAAAATTATCCTTTTCCCAGAAAGAATAGTGCCGCATGCCCCCCCCACAAGTTTTCTCAGCAAACACTCCCCCTTGGTGTTTATCTTCATTAATATGAACTTCAGAGTCTTTGATGTCTGAAATACACTTGCAAAATTAATTTAACATACAACTTAAGCCTTCTCGCCCTAAAATACTGAGATCCTCAAGATAAGAAATAACTGGGTTTTTGTTTTTTATATATACAGTTTGATTTCTTAATCTATGTTAAATACAATGCTGAAAGTTTTTCTTAAATAATCACTCATGTCATGCATGGTCCTTTTTTCCCCATGTCTTCCATGCTTCTCTTCGTTCATTCCTTTTGTAAATGTGTTTGATGTTTCTTTTTCCCCTGTTTGGTAAATGCTTTCGAGGAGATGGTGGAAGTGACTGTGGAAGTGATGGTGACAGCTATTGTAAATTTCCTATTGATATTATCTGTATCTTTCAGTCTAGAAAATGAAATTTTAAATGGGTATGGTGGGTTACATAAGAACTCGTTATTACATGTGCTAAATAACCACGCTATTGATCAGTCCTTGACAGATGGAGAACCCCAAATCCTTGAACATTCTAAATATATTGATACCCAAGAATTATTAGATATTCTCCCTGAAAAGCAAAACATTTTTAAAGTTCTTAGTCTAAATTGTCAAAGTCTGGGATCAAAGTATAATGCATTGCAATTATACATTAAAGAAATTCAAGACAACCTCTCAAATTGTTACTTTGATGCTATATGTTTACAAGAAACATGGTTAGATGATTGCACTGACTCAAGTTATTATAAAATTAAAGGTTATGAATTGATATCTAAGGGCAGAACCTGCAGTGCTCATGGAGGTCTCGCTATATACTTGAAAAATGACCACAGCTTTAAACAGATTATCTCAGACATCAATAATTTTGACTCTTGGGAGCACCAGTTTATAGAAATCTCAATAAAAAATACAAAGACAAACTTTATCCTGGGCAATATTTACAGATTACCCAGGGAGACAAATAATGACTACGACAAATTTATAACAGAATTTTCGGAAGTAATGGATAAGTTTGAATCCACAAGAACAGACATTGTAATATTTGGAGACTATAATATAGACCTTTTGCAAATCAATGAAAAACCAAGAATTAATGACTATTTCGACTTTATCACTTCTAAAGGACTCATTCCAAAAGTCACATTGCCTACTCGATTTTCGAGGAATTGTGCTACCTTAATTGACAATGCACTATGTAAGTTATCAAATGACTTTAGCAAAACTTCTTCCTATGTACTTATGAGTAATATCTCAGACCATCAACCATATTTTTTGTCTCTTGACTATATCTCTACAAAACAGGAAAGAACAAAATTCATACTTTCACAAAAATATGATCAAAAATCTATTGAAAATTTTAAACTTCAATTCAACAGTCTAAATATAAACAGTCTACTGAATTTAACTCAAGATGGAAATCCTGAAGATAACTACAATTTGTTAGAAACGCATTTGAAGATCATCAGTGAAAGAAATTTTCCAAAGAAGTATGTTAAATTTAACAAACATCGACATAAAAAGAGTGCTTGGATCACAAATGGCATATTGAAGTCCTTAAAATTCCGAGACAAACTTTTTATGCGAATGAAAAAGACACCAAGAAACACTGATCTTTATACAACTTTGAAAAGCAATCTCGCAACATACAACAAAATTTTGAGGAAAAGTATCAGAGCTGCAAAATCAAGATATTATCATGACACTTTCAGTAAATTTAAAAAAGATGTTAAGAACACTTGGTTGACCATAAAAGACTTGGTAAATAGAAAGAAAGTAAAAACCAATTTGCCTGAATCTTTCATGATAAATGATAACGTTGTTTCTGATCCAAAAGTGATCTCTGAAAAATTTAATTCCTACTTTAACTCTATCGGACCAAAGCTTGCCTCCGAGATTTCCACTCCTCAAAATCTTTGCTACAGTGACTATCTGAGTTCTCCAGTGGAAAATAATTTTCAGTTCAAAGAAATTACTGAACAGGACATTGAAACAATCATTAACAATCTACCAAATAAGTCTAGTCGTGGATACGATAGCATGCCAATTAAACTAATAAGATCAATTAGGAATGTAATTGTCTCTCCTTTGACAAAAATCATCAACCAGACTCTGATGAAAGGAGTATTACCTAACAAACTTAAGATAGCAAAGATAGTGCCAATACACAAAAACAAAGAACAGAATATCATCGAAAATTATCGGCCAATCTCTGTTTTACCTGCCTTGTCAAAAATCTTCGAAAAAGTTATCTCTATACAACTGACAAATCATTTCATAGATCAAAATTTATTTTTTACCAGCCAGTACGGCTTTAGAAAAAATCATTCTACAGAGCTTGCTATTATAGAAAATATAGATAGAATAACCCAGCTCCTTGAAGAAAAGAAATTCCCGTTGAACATATTTTTGGATCTGTCTAAGGCGTTTGATACTCTGGACCATGAAATTCTCTTGAGTAAGTTGCATTATTATGGAATAAGAAACAATGCCTACAATTTGTGTAAAAGCTATCTAACGAACAGAAAGCAGTATGTTAATTTTAATGAAACAAATTCAAGTATGCTACCCATAGAAACAGGCGTGCCACAAGGTTCCATACTCGGTCCTTTATTTTTCCTAATCTACTTAAACGATTTTGACAGATCCTAAAATATGTTCAAATTCATTATCTATGCAGATGACACAACTTTGCTGTCTTCATTATTCCTTGAAGGAAACTCAAATTTGTCTACACTGCAATCAACCATGAACAAAGAACTTGAAAACGTCAATAACTGGCTCAAAATTAACAAACTTTCACTCAATGTAAACAAAACCAAACTGATGATATTTAGCATTCCACAAGTGATACCGCCTGCACTGAACATCTCTATCGAAAATAATAGCATCACACAAGTGGAGACCTTTGATTATTTAGGGGTGACAATAGACAAGTGCCTGTCATGGAAAGCACATGTGGAAAAAATTGGGAAAAAAATTAGTAAAGTAACAGGAATAATAAGCCGTCTTAAACATTTCATACCATCTAGCACATTATTAATCCTGTATAACTCTCTTATATTTCCTCACCTGATTTATGGCACCTTACTTTGGGGACACAAATCAAAGATTATTCAAAAACTGCAGAAAAAAGCTGTGAGGACACTGGCAAAAGCGAAATACAACAGCCATACCGAACCTATTATGAAGAAATTTCATATTCTAAAAATTGAAGATGTTTTGAAACTCCAGGAATATAAGTTCTGCTATAAGCTAACAAATAAGACATTACCAGCCTATTTTAACTCATACTCACTTGTCAGATTAAGAGATGTCCACAACTATGAAACACGAGGAAATAATGCATTGGTGCCCCCAAGAGTCAAATACCAATTATGTATGTGCTCAATAAGACTCCGACTGCCTTTAGTTATCAATAACCTACCTTCTTGCATTCGCGATAAATTTAGCACGCATAGCATACAAGGTCTGTGTTTTTATTTCAAAAGAATCACAATTTCCAGTTATGAAAGTGCATGCCTCCTACAGGATTGCTATATTTGTAATTTTCGCTAACTGCTTCGGTCAAAATTAACTAGATGTGCCCAAAAAATACCCATTCTAATTTTAGTTCTAATCAAAATATCAACAAAATTTTCATTCTCATTTTTCTCTCACATCTGATCCAAAGTCACAACCCCAGGTCACTTCCACCATCCACCTATGAAAATGTGCATGTAATATGCAAAATTGCATATATAATCATATATTGTATTTCTTTCTTTCTTATTTATTTATTTTTTTTTTTTTTCTCTTAAATGTTATATTATACATGTACCTTTTCTTTTATTTTTCTCAATCAAAACTGTTTCCCTTTTTCCAAAATTTCCATTAACTTGTACATAAAGTTATCCAATACTGGTGAACCAGCGCTATGTCTTATTTTTGCATATATCATTTTATTAATATAATTAACTTATTGGTGGCATGTATGTTAGCGATGCCTTATGGCGTCAAAATATGTGTCTCCCAGCTGATTAATTATTGTACTTATTGTTATCACCTAAAACTATTGTTATTGGAAATAAACAATCTCTCTCTCTCTCTCTCTCTCTCTCTCTCTCTCTCTCTCTCTCTCTCTCTCTCTCTCTCTCTCTTAATTACATCCCAAGACTTACGGACATTGGACTTACATTTTTCCAGCAAAGCATTGTAGTAATCTCTTTCACATCTGCTGAGCAGTCTTCTTACAGTTGATTTGTATTCCTTGTACTTCTTTATGTTTATTTCAGTAGGGTATAAAATACAATTTATTTTTATTCTTCACGGAATTTCTCAGGCCAGAGGTTATCCATACCTTATTATTCTTGTAACCAATTTTTTTGTCCTGAATGGGAAAAGAATCATTGTAAAGCTTGGTGAATCTTGTGTAGAAACGGGTAAATGCAACTTGTGGATCATTGCAATTTAAAACATCATCCCATTTTATTTTCTGAAGCTCATTTATAAAGGAGACTCTCGTCTGGTTATCAATTTTTCTAGTTCTTCTGGAGTTGGACCTTTCTTCAATTTTTGTTCCCAGGTTAAAACTGAATATTGGATAATGATCACTGACATCAGTGCACAAAATACCATTACAATGAGTGACATTAGTAATGTCGTTGCACAGAATATTATCAATAAGAGTAGCAGACTGACTAGTTATTCTTGTTGGTCGATTGATCAGTGGGAAAAGAGAGACTGAATATATTGTATCTAAAAAGTTTGAAGTTAGTTGGTGGGAGTTTGCATTGAGCAGATTTATATTGAAGTCCCCTAACAGGTATAACAGTTTGTTCTCTCTTTTCAGTTTTTCTAGAATGCCACTGAGCAGATTATTAAAGTCATCAATATTTCCACCAGGGGGCCTGTAAATGACACCTATGATAAAATCCCTGCTGCTTGAGGTTTCCGAACTGGGAATTTCAATGAAAAGTGATTCAATAACATCACAGAATTCATCATTTCTTGGTTGATAATTTAAACCATTCCTTATCATCAGAGCCACTCCGCCTCCCATTTTGTTAATTCTGCAACGAGCTTCCATTGTATAGCCAGGTAAAGAGAAGCATTCAACATTAGAGGGATTGAACCATGTTTCTGTCAGAGCAATTAATGCAAAATGAACATTCAACCCAGATAAATAAATATCAGCAGATCCTAGATTTTTAGGGGCACTACGAATATTAAAATGAATAATACTGAAAATTGACTTATCTATATGCTTAGAGTTACACATGTAATTGAAAGTGGAGTCCGTAAAATACTCACAGTTTCTGACATTTTGAAAACACTGAAAGTTATTATAAAAATGTAGATCTGGGTCAATCTCCATAATTTCTGATTCGTCATGACAGTCATCAAAATCAAAAGGACTGAAAGTAAGTTCATCAAAAGCAGGTAAAGATCTCACATTAGGTAATGGATTATAAGACATTTCGGAAATGAGATTGGCATCTTCCAGAGCATTAAAAGGGAAATTTTCAACCAAACACAAGTGACACATATCAGAGTGAAATTGATTGACATCATTAAGAGACCAATGAGGCAAACAATTGATATGGAAAGTGCGAGAACAGAGGTAGCATGTTATCACTCTACTGTGTGCCAATAAACATACATTACAACAAGAGCACAAATCTGGCATCAGAATTTTCTGGCACTTGGGCTTTCGGCTGAGAATAAGGAAACTTGAAGGTGTAACAACACACAGTTAAAGTGTCATCGTTACAGGTGATGCATGAAATGAGATGAGGATGAGAAACAGACATTATAATACACCAGTCATTCAAAATTTGAAACATACAAACATGTGCCATAAGGAGGAGATTGCTGGGGACTCCTGTAACACTAGAAGTTGTGTCACCACTCTTAATCATTATACAAAAATGTAATATTCTAACGAGTTATTTCAATTACTGGTTGTGAGGATCAGTTAGCACAGTCCAATGTTCAGTAATACTTTTGAAAGAATCATTTTTTCAATGCTAAAATCAGATGTTAAATCGACATTAAAACTTTACCAACTTTCATAATGTCAGAATAATGTATTTTATGCATTACAGACACTTATTTTCAGGTAACATAATCTCAACATTTTCATTAAACGTTTTTTCCACGTTAAAGAAATACGTGTTCAAAAAACATATTTCTAACATTTTCTTGAAACATTCTTTCAGTGCTAAAGTCAGATGCTAAATTGACATTAAAACTTTACCAACATTCATAATGTCAGAATAATGTATTTTATACATTACAGACACTTATTTTCAGGTAACATAATTTCAACATTTTCATTAAACGTTTTTTCCACATTAAAGAAATACGTTTTCAACAAACATATTTCTAACATTTTCTTGAATCATTCTTTCAATGCTGAAGTCAGATGTTAAATCGATATTAAAACTTTACCAACATTCATAATGTCAGAATAATGTATTTTATGCATTACAGACACTTATTTTCAGGTAACATAATCTCAACATTTTCATTAAACGTTTTTTCCACATTAAAGAAATACGTTTTTCAAAAAACATATTTCTAACATTTTCTTGAAACATTCTTTCAATGCTAAAGTCAGATGTTAAATCGACATTAAAACTTTACCAACATTTATAATGGCAGAATAATGTATTTTATGCATTACATTTACAGAAACATATTTAATAATATAATAATAATAATAATAATAGAAATATATATAGCACCTCTTCCAGTATACTGCTCAGAAGCGCTTGTGCTGACCTTAGTTATTTATAGAAGCTTTTAAACAAGTGTGTTTTTAGATTTTTCTTGAAGCTCTCCAGGGTCTTCGAAACTCTTACACTTTCTGGCAATTTATTCCAGAGTCTTGGTGCCACGAAAGAGAAAGCTCTTTCTTCAAATTTGTTTTTGCTGATTGAAGTGGGCTCTGTTAACAGTGTCTGGTTGTCACTTCTCAAACTATAGTGTTGATTAGGTTTCAGCTGAATTAGTTGCTGGATATACGTCGGTGCTTGGGCATTAAGGGCTTTCCAAGCTGTTGTCATTAACTTGAAATGAATTCTAGCGGGAATTGGTAGCCAGTGCAGGTTCTTTCTGTAAGCTCCCACGTTATCATGTCGTCTAATTTTCTCTATCAGTCAGACAGCAGTGTTTTGCGCCACCTGAAGTTTGTTCATTAAGCGTTTGGATATACCATACAGAAGGCCATTGCCATAGTCAAGATGAGGTGTCACAAGTGCATTTACTGCAGTCTTCACCGTTTCTTGCTCATAGATTTTCTCAGTTTCGAGACATTTCTTAGATTGAAATAAGCATTAAGGCACATTTTGTTCGGGTAACATATTCTCAACATTTTCATTAAATGTTAAAAATACGTTAAACTTTAGCGGTAGGAATAACACGTTTTTCATTAACATTGAAATTTGGTTAAAAAACGTTATCAAATAACGGTTTGAGCACCGACCGCTATAAAACCGTTGAAAAACCGTTTGTGTTTGCTGGGAAGGCACAAGGAAGGCTTTGTGCAGTTTATGGACAAAGAGCAACACAACATCCAGATTTGCACCTGTTATCCAAAATAAAGGTCAAGTTTGTTCTGTTCAGAGTACCCAGACTTAGTGTCTTACATTTGTATCACCCTATTATTTCCACATTAAAGAAATACGTTTTCAAAAAACATAATTCTAACATAATTCTTTCAATGCTAAAGTCAGATGTTAAATCGACATTAAAACTTTACCAACATTCATACTGTCAGAATAATGCATTTTATGCATTATAGAAACTTATTTTCAGGTAACGTATATTCAACATTTTCATTAAACATTTTTTCCAAGTTAAAGAAATACGTTTTCAAAAAACATAATTCTAACATTTTCTTGAAAGAAACCTTATTTCAATGCTGAAGTCAGATGTTAAATCGACATTAAAACTTTACCAACATTCATAATGTCAGAATAATGTATTTTATGCATTACAGACACTTATTTTCAGGTAACATAATTTCAACATTTTCATTAAACGTTTTTTCCGCATTAAAGAAATCCGTTTTCAAAAAACATATTTCTAACATTTTCTTGAAACATTCTTTCAATGCTAAAGTCAGATGTTAAATCGACATTAAAACTTTACCAACATTTATAATGTCAGAATAATGTATTTTATGCATTACATTTACAGAGACACATTTAATAATATAATAATAATAATAATAATAGAAATATATATAGCACCTCTTCCAGTATACTGCTCAGAAGCGCTTGTGCTGACCTTAGTTATTTATAGAAGCTTTTAAACAAGTGTGTTTTTAGATTTTTCTTGAAGCTCTCCAGGGTCTTCGAAACTCTTACACTTTCTGGCAATTTATTCCAGAGTCTTGGTGCCACGAAAGAGAAAGCTCTTTCTTCAAATTTGTTTTTGCTGATTGAAGTGGGCTCTGTTAACAGTGTCTGGTTGTCACTTCTCAAACTATAGTGTTGATTAGGTTTCAGCTGAATTAGTTGCTGGATATACGTCGGTGCTTGGGCATTAAGGGCTTTCCAAGCTGTTGTCATTAACTTGAAATGAATTCTAGCGGGAATTGGTAGCCAGTGCAGGTTCTTTCTGTAAGCTCCCACGCTATCATGTCGTCTTATTTTCTCTAACAGTCGGACAGCAGAGTTTTGCGCCACCTGAAGTTTGTTCATTTTAAAAGCGTTTGGATATACCATACAGAAGGCCATTGCCATAGTCAAGATGAGGTGTCACAAGTGCATGCAGTCTTCACCGTTTCCTTGCTCATAGATTTTCTCAGTTTCGAGACATTTCTTAGATTGAAATAAGCATTACGGCACATTTTGTTCGGGTAACATATTCTCAACATTTTCATTAAATGTTAAAAATACGTTAAACTTTAGCGGTAGGAATAACACGTTTTTCATTAACATTGAAATTTGGTTAAAAAACGTTATCAAATAACGGTTTGAGCACCGACCGCTATAAAACCTTTGAAGAACCGTTTGTGTTTGCTGGGAAGGCACAAGGAAGGCTTTGTGCAGTTTATGGACGAAGTGCAACAGAACATCATGATTTGCACCTGTTATCAAAAGAAGAGGTCTAGTTTGTCCTGTTCTGAGATACCAGACTTAGTGTCTTACATTTGTATCACCCTAATAGCAGGAAGAGGCTGACACTCCTTATATTTACATCATATTACTCAGCAAGGCTATTGTCTAAGCCTTCTAAAACGCTTTACTGGTAACGCCAATCATCTTCTTCAATGATTTTGGCCAGTTTGAACTGTTGATTGGGTTTAGCCATGACCAAACCTTTAGATATATATATATATATATATATATTTAAGTCTAAGACCTCAGTAAGTCACAGTGCTCAGATAATGTTTGGACTTCATGGCGTATTTGGAGAGGTATTCCTGAAGTCAATCTGTCACTTTGGCATTAATCCATGAATCAGCATGATTCAAACTTGATTCTCATCACATACAATGAAGAGCTGGTACATGCATGATGGAGTTGTACTTATGAACAGCTGAGGGAGACAGAATCTCCCTGAATGATACAGGAAGGCAGGCTTTTTATAAGCTGTTACTTTTTGTAACATTCAAAAGTGGCCACTATGTTGTGCAGTATTCATCTGACAACAGTCACTCAGCAACATTTCACTCTTGTACTGGATTGTATGAACGCTTAACACAGGTTATCCTAAAGTGGTTAACTCCTATAACTTATCTTCTAACCAGGTTATTGGCAAAAACTTTTGTCATGTTGTAACATGAGTTCAGTTAATTAAAATTAGTTATCTAACTCATGTTCAGCACTGACACAATGTCAGTAAAATGACTTAACCACTTTGGGTTAACCCGTGTTAAGCGTTGATACAATCTGGTACTGGTGGAGCTGGACATGCTGTCAGATCAGAATAGTGGGTCCCAAACTGGATTGACCTGTCAGATGTGGTACAAGCAAGTTCTCTTACTGCAGGATAGCTTTACGATAGTATGTTGGCTGTCTTTCACCTCCCAGTGTTAATGCACTGGAGGTGGTTTGAAGTCAGAAAACCACTAAGAATCTACTTTTTTGGCACATTATCTTGTTATTGACTTCATAACAAAAAGAAGTGCAAGTAGCTGTGCAGCAATATGATTTTGTGCTAAGCCCTTGATCACCAGTTACCATTTACCTTCAGCTCTAAGCAACTGGAGGCGTCATGCTAGTGCTGACATAGCCCTGGACCCCTGGGGACAGGGGTCATGGATCCTCCCATTGGAAAATCGTGAGATTTGAAAGACAGGGTTTGGGAGAATCAAGATATCTAAAAATATATGTAAAGCATGCTCATTTCAATTATACCACCTAAAAGTATATAAAATGTCCTACTGACGGCACCTATTTCTACATCTCTACATGTAAAAATAACTGAACACTCAACCTGTGAAGTTTAAGAAACAATTTTTTTCTTTATACGTTGAACAAACGGCGTCTTCCCATTGGGTGAGAGAGAGTGATGTCATAACAAACGTTTATGATGTCATAGGTTATTTCAGTGACGTCACAATGGTGACATCACACTCCAAAGTGAGGCTGATGGCTGTCTCTCAATTATTTTTGACATTTCTCTCATTTAAAGGTAATTTTTACCATGGCAATTTTGCGAAAATGCCACCAAAACTAGTGCCGTCAGTAGTAAAATATGTGGGCTGCTCAAATCCAAAATTTCATAAAATTCTGATAAGAATTGTTTAATCTACACCACTTCTCCCGATACCATGTCAAAATCTCAAGATTTTGAATGGGACAACCCATGACCCATGCTACGCATGGGTCCCAGGGCTAGTGCTGACAGTTCAGACATGGGCCTGAGATGAATGTTCACTTCAGATGATGTATAATAGTTGCCATGTCAATAAGTTCAATAATGGCTTTTTTATTTCAGGAGAGTAAATGTCTTTTTTGGGAATTACATTTCAATTAACATTGTAGCACAGTGATTGAGTGAGTGACTTTGTGTTTTACACCCCATCAACAGAGTCGTAGCAGTTTGCCTCATTGTTGAGTTCTTAAAAGATAAGACACCATTTTTGTTTTGACTTTGCTTTCAGCTCTGAGGAAATAATCTCCAAATTAGAATGAAATTCAAATACCTCACAAAAAATATGTTTAAGCCTTGAAGGGCAAAAAACATGAAAATCTGTCAAAAAATCATCTGGAGCTGTACCACAGACCTATTAAATTACAATTTACAACTAAACCAACCCCAGAAACAGATTTGGCATTATCATAAACACTGAAAATAAGGTATTGCACTTAAATTTAGAACAAACAGTGACCAAGATATACCACCGGTCTTTTTTTGTTTTTTGCTGTGGCCATATTGGATTTTTTGCATACCGGCCACCAGGGGGGACTCCCACTTTGTGTGTGGTGGTTTTTGAAATCCCCTTAGCCATATCAAACACCATGCCAAATTGCAAAAACTTGACACCAAGGGCACAATTCTGCCGGATTGCCTCCCCACTATAGTGTTCAGAGATCAAGCTCTGTCTCCAATTCTGTAGCACTATATCTGTCAATTCAACCTGTTTTTAACTTCAATTTACTAACACCCTTTGCACACTGAGCACCTGAACTTCCATCAGTTTTACCCAACTGCAGATACTATATTAATGCTGAATTCTTTCTTTCAACAATGTGCTGAGAAGTGACACAACATTAAGCATTTTTATAATACAGTTACCCTCATCTTTCAGTGCAGTGACCCCCATCATTGAATAACTTTTCTTTTGAAGGTTTCATCAAATTTCACAAGAAATGAGTTGGTTTACCACTCATAATCAGCTTTCTACAGTTCTTAGATGGTGCCTGTGGTCACATTTCTCTGAATGGCCCAAAATCCACAGAAACTGTCTGCAGACATTTCTAGTGGACATTGAAATAGCTTTAGTTACCATCATCCCATTTCTAGTGAATAAGAATCTCTTGCATTTAAGAGTGCATGCCTCACCCTGTTTGCTTTATAATTATATATAATCATTATGTCATAATGTTATTTGATATTGATTATGGAGATGCATTCTAATCTTGCTGTGAATCGATCAAGACAAAATTAATTTTGGAAAATGGATCCCTGAAGGAATTGCTTTTCCATTGAGTATCAGAACATTCAGCAGAACTGGTCATGAAGCTGTTGTCCAACACCCAAGGCGAAAGGGTTGATCTAGTGGTAGCGTGCCAGGCTGCCAATCGCTGGGTCCCAGGTTCGAAACCAGCTCTTGCCGGGTCACCTGAGCCTATGTTGGACGGCTGTTTGAATCATCCTTCGCTTCATTGTACTACCCTGTCCTAATTAGCCCACCAAGTGCATAAATACAGGATGTGAAGCACCAATCATCCAACCATCGTCTTACACCCCATAGTGAACTTGAAACAACTTTTGGGTTAAAAAAATTGATCAAGAAAACGATTAGCGCAGTGATATAGAGGAAGGTCAGACGAACATTTTGATGTGTATAATGAAATTTGCTTTAGACATTTGAGTTTTAGATTTTTTATTTATCACTTTAATTGATTGATTGATTGATTGATTTATTCGGAATCACACACAGTCATACACTTACATTCACACAAAATGATATGAAGGGATAAGTGAAGGTGATCCCGGGATGACACGCTAAAGTCTGCTGACTTATTTCCAGTGCAGTCCCTGATCACACCCTATTCTTAGCACATTTTTCCAGCTGGGTAATTTCTAAGATAAAATTTGTTATTCATAAGAAGAACTTTGCAGTCGTTGCCACAAGAGAAAGTACATACCACTTCATCCAGACTGACAGAGAGTGATAAACCTTTAACAGTAAACATTTCTGAGAAAATTTATAAAATATGGTTATTTGCCAGCTTGTCCTTAGTTTCATCATTTTGGTTAAAAATTGCAGTAAAATATCCCCACTAATATTTGAGTTAAACCTCACGTCACATGACCACCTCAGTTGCCAGCAATAAACGCCTGCCATGGGCATGTCACTCACCTAATCTATATACCTATCCTACTTTTTTCGGCTCATATTTCAGATGGGAGCCCACGATGGTGTTACTCCACTCTCATTTCCGTTTACCGACTCCACCACCGATCTCCCACCAGGAGTGCATGAAACAGCATATTCTCATATTTTACTCCTCCACAGAGGGAGCCACTTCTAATAACCATTTTCCCACGGGTGGCAGCACCTGTCTTCATCGGTTTTAGCCTGGAGACAGCCCGACCCTTATGCAACAGGCACGTTGTTCCTATGTTATTGTTGATCTGATTGCCTGCTAACCTGCTGTAACAAAACCTCTGATTGCCCTGCATGCTCTTTTTAGGTCATGCCACCTACCAGGAGGAATTCCTCCCCCTACAAATCGGGCTCTGAGGTCTCAGGCAGGCCTCCAGCCAAATCTGCTTGACATCTATAGGAATGTGTCAACAATTAGCCATTTTCAACTTTAAACGCCCATACCTTACTCTAAATACCAGGTGTTCCTAAAACATCTCCTTATTTTAACATGCCAGCATCACTTCACAATAATGCATTGTCAAACTTTTTTCACTAATGGGCATTTTCTAGTACCTTACATTTGAAGTATATGGTGTATTATTAGACTTTTTGTTAGTTGTATAAGGGATTTAACCATGCACTGTGAAACAAGTACTTATTACAGATCTCGTATAAGTGTGCCATGTTCCATGTGAATATATGCACAGATGATGTCAGTATTGCCATACTGACATCAGTATTGGCACTCCAAGTTTGAGTGTTGATTCCAACTGCGACCAACAAGTCAGGCGTATGGGCTGTCTTAAGTGTGAATAACAAATGATTAATCTGCATTCATTGGTATGGTTGTTTGATTCAGTTGGAGCATGTGAAACTGATATGTTTGAGCCACTTGCTTGATCCATCATGGACATCATGGTGTCCTGTTGTGAAATTTCTCCTTGAGGGCAGCACTTTGTGGCTTTTCAGCCTTTTAGGTGAGATGTGGGCCAAAGAAACTGTTCAGAATTGATGACTGGAATGAGGATGATGGGGAGATTTTTTGGAAGTGAACGTGGCGGTGTTACATGGGCATACCAGAGGACGAGAAATGCGTCGGGGGGGGGGATTAGTTGCTCCCAAAAAATTTGGGAAAAGGCCAGACAAGGAGGCTAAGAATTCGATCATCAAATAAACATTATTGGAAATAAGTGATAAGGATGCCCCAAAGCAAAACTCCCACCCCTCTTTGGTCTTAAATTCTGAATGGTTCCTGAGTATACAATTTTGCCAAGACAGAGCAGCATATGAAAACCTCTCAGACCAACAAATGGATGTGAGAGTGAATGAATTTGTTTTGTTGTAAAAGTGCTAAAACTGATAGCAGTTATACACAAAATTCATGCATTATATATAGCTGGATATTGCAACTTTTAGATTTATTCAAAACATCAAACTGAATAATCAATGTTGAGCAACAATCTAATGGCTTATTGTGGATTTGTAATGGTGTGATCAGTATGGGTTCCAAGTGACACAGCTGAAACTGCGAATATACCAACTGTGAAATCATTATGCTGATACTGACATCACAAGAGCACTGTGGCAGTTGAAAAGAACGTGGCACACTTATACGAGATCTGTAATAAGCAACCATGTAAAGTGTAGCCAATGTTGAGTGAATCATCAGAAAACATATAGATAGAATGTTTGGAAGGATTGAATTAAGTATGGAGTAAAATACTATGACTTTATAGTGTTATTATCGTTTTCATAGCTACATGTTTTTCAGGTTTGCAATTTGCTTCAGTCCAAACTGTGATGTCAGAGATTAAGTTGAATAATTTTTTTTATTACAAGCACAGATTTCAGCAAACTGACAAAGTGCAGTGACACTTAAATGATGCATGTTTCACTATGCACTGTAACTGAACCAAACAGACTACTTAGCCTGAAAGGAGCAATTACTGACAAAAAATGTTTGAAATTGTGATGACTGGTGTCCTGTGAAAAACAGTAACACATTTTGTTTGGAAAACAATTAATGAGGTGCAACACTCAGCTTAGACATGCATTGTTTGTTGTGGTTGTACATAAATAGTAACATTGCCTGACAGTTTTAAGTTCCTTTGTCATGAACTGTGATGTCAAACTCTCAACTGATATGTCACAGATTGAAGATTAAACCAATCACATTGACAGATACCCAATGATGTCACGGTTTAACTGCAAAAGGTAGTTTTCAAAAAAACACATAGCTATGAAGACGATAATAATGTAAAATAGTTGT
This sequence comes from Platynereis dumerilii, assembly GCA_026936325.1. Classification (NCBI taxonomy): domain Eukaryota; kingdom Metazoa; phylum Annelida; class Polychaeta; order Phyllodocida; family Nereididae; genus Platynereis; species Platynereis dumerilii. The sequence goes on from JAPTHN010000018.1 coordinate 14,474,338, forward strand.
ACATGTTTGTATTTAGTACATCTTCATCTAATTTACTGAATTTATTTTATTTTTGTTGTTCTATCAAATAAATAGGCCTCATGACAGGATACACCCCCCAAACCCTCTCATAAACTCAGCACCCTCAACTTAACCTCTTTTACCCTCAACTTACCCCTTTTCACTTCCGCCACCCTCAACTGGGCAGTTTTACAGTATTTGCACTCAGCCGATTTTTCATGTTTATGCAATTATTACGAGAAAAGTATGATAGGTATATTGAAATTTCGGGCAGTGGCAATCTTGTCCTACACTGACATATAAATGCACCATATTTTACCCTTCTGCAATGCTTTGTTTTGAAAGAATGTGTATACTGTTTTTGTTAATTTTGAAGCTTGAGACATATCTCAAGGTAAAACAGAACCATAATTGGTTTTCAGAATGTGAGGCTTGAATGTGATGTCAAAAAAAGCATGTCCTCTCCAACCCATAGAAAAAACACTAAGTGTTTTGTAGGAAAAACAAGCTATTTGTGTATCTTTTGCTCAATCATGTGCCTTTACAAGTATGTGACAAATGCAAGTTAAAAAGATATCCAGGCCATGTTCATACATTTTCTTAGAAATTAAAATTCATGATGTCAAAAAATGTCCTCTCCAACACATCAGAAATTTTGCTCTGATTTGTGCGTTTTAAAACTGGATTCATTGAAGAAACGGCCATGGTTATACAAACTAAGTAAACCTGGATGCCTAAAAAGGGTTTTTATAAGTATTGAAAATGTCAAATATATTATCTTTCGTTATCTATTACACTATTTTGAGAAAATCAATATTGAGAAAAAAGTTGATTTATTTGTGTCATATATCAATATAATTGTAATTTTTCACTATTAACTCAATGACTTTAAAGGATAATAACCGAATATCTTGTTAATGGAGCCATCAAAGATGATTTTTCCAAAGGCGCCTGATTTTTGGTCATTTTCAGAGGTTTTTTGTCCCAAAACACTATGTTTGACACAACCAAACACCCTAAGTTTCAATTGTACAACAACAAAACTTGACATGGGCTTAATAGGATACCTAGGGATTATTAACCACGGAAATCATGTGTCTTTTGAGATTGGTATCCTACTCAACAGAAACTTTCAGGGTAATGGCAAGACAGATTTCTGTAATTTCATAATAAAAATTGTAAAAAAAAAATTATGGCATGTTTAATCAACATTTAAGTTTTGTGTGGGTTTTGATGTTCCTATGCAACAATTTGGCTTGATTTCCAAGAATAAGAATGGGTGAAAATTGTTTCTAGACGGATATTTTTCCTGATAAACAGTTTTTTCAAGGATCAACCCTTGCCTAATTTAAGTAGCGGTATTTTGGTAGTAAACCACCAAATCACTTCAGTCCTCTTTGATTATATAAACAGTAATATGTTAATTTTATGATAGAATGATGGAAATTCTCAAATTTCAAACTTTATTTTGACCCCCCATGAGACACTTTGAGTGCAAATACTGTAAAACTGCCCAACTACCCTCAGCTTCCCTCAACTACCCTCAACTTAACTCAACTAAACTCAAGTAACCTCAACTAAACTCAACTTACCTCAACTTAACTCACCTCCCCTCAACTAAACTCGCCTCCCCTCACCTTCCCTCAACCTAACTTGCCTCCCCTCCACCAAACTCAGCTTCCCTCGAGTAAACTCAGCTTCCCTCAGGTAAACTCGCCTCCCCTCAACTAAATTCGCTTCCCCTCAACTAAACTCGCCTTTCCTCAACCGAACTCGCCTCCCCTCAACTAAACTCAGCTTCCCTCAGCTAAACTCGCCTCCCCTCAGCTAAATTCGCCTCCCCTCCACTAAACTCACATCCCCTCGCCTCCCCTCAAACGAACTCGCCTCCCCTCAACCAAATTCGCCATCCCTCAACTACCCTCAGTTACCCCATGATAAAACAGTGGTAACACCAGGGGGTTGAGGGTGTATCCTGCCATGAGGCCTATAAATATTGATTGATTATGAATGGCAGATAACCTATATCAACATTAAACACCCAGCATCCATTATAAGTACTCAAAATACATTAAGCATGAATAATATGATAATGGCACAGCCATGAAATTCGCTAAGCAATCACATTTCATATCTGCTAGGACATTTTACGTATGACGTAGAGTGATACCAATGTTGTCGTGGTGAGGAAAAGTAATCATAAATTTCACAACCTATGAGGAAAGGTTTTTTTATCATTCATCCCAACCAGTTTAGATTTTCAAAATGGTCAAATAGTGATGGACCACAAAAGTGACAGAAACTTTGCACGATTGAAATGGAAAAATAACCATGAAATTCACAGCCCATCAGGCAAGGCTTTTTTCTCTAGCCAACACAATAAATTTAAATTTTCAAAAGTGATCCACTGATTGAAGGACCACAAAAGTGACAGAAACTTTGCAAGACTGAATTGGAAAAATAACCATGAAATTCACAGCCCATTAGGCAAGGCTTTTTTCTCTAGCCAACACAATAAATTTTAATTTTCAAAAGTAATCCACTGACTGAAGGACCACAAAAGTGACAGAAACTTTGCAAGACTGAATTGGAAAAATAACCATGAAATTCACAGCCCATTAGGCAAGGCTTTTTCTAAAGCCAACATAGTACATTTTTGAATTTGGTCTAATGATTGAAAGACCGCAAAAAAGACGAAACTTTGCAAGATCGAAATGGAAAAATAACCAGGAAATTCACAGCCCATTAGGCAAGGCTTTTTCCTCAAGCCAGGGCAATAAATTTTCGAACGTGGTCCAATGAGTGAAAGACCACAAACATGACAGAAACTTTGCAATATTTAAATGGAAAAATAACCATGAAATTCACAGCCCATTAGGCAAGGCTTTTTTCTCAAGTCATCAAAACAAATTCGAACGTGGTCTAATGAGTGAAGGACCACAAAAGTGACAGAAACTTTGAAAGATTGAAACGGAAAAATTATCATGAAATTAACAGCCCATCAGACAAGACTTTTATAAATTTTTACCCTAATTTTTTCATAACTTCCAAAGTATGGCGAAATATAGCATCCACAGTTAAATCCAAACACTGGGTTGTTTAGGAACACGAGATTTCATTTAAATTTAACCCAACACCAAATTCACATTATGTTTAAATTCATGTTATTCTGAAGGAACACTTCATTTCAATTTACCTAACACCAAATTCACATTATGAAGAAATTCACATGTTATGCAGAAGGAACATTTTCTTGTTTCAATTTACCACGGACTGACAACAGTCTGCTGTAGAGGCAGGCGAGTTGGCGAGGCTGCAGACTGGTGAAATTCAAGTCAAAATGGGTATCGAATTAGCTTCTAGGGCAATAGGACTGCTGCCTTTCAGGTCTGTGCTCTGCAGAACTCAGCAGATCTTTGCTAGAGTTTTTGAAAAATCCATGTAAGCGAGTATGTGAACACCAGCAGTGAAATGTTGTAGCCTGCTCACTGACGGTCGCAAATGTACTCCTCTTTTTTTTCGAGCGTGAAGACATGACAATCCTTTTTTTTTCAAATGAAAAGGAGTGACATGCATACTTTTTATCGCAATTCTAACATTAAGGCACCCTAGCTAAAGTTGGAAACAAACTTTTTTCCCCATGTCCAGTAGAGCCCTGCGCGGTCACCCAAAAGCACGACCGCCCCGCCCCGCAATGGACTAAGCTTGACCACGACCGCACCGCCCCGCACTGCTGAAAAGCTGACCACGACCGCGACCGCCCCACATGCTTGAGGCCAGACCGCGACCGCCCCGCACCGCATGCGGACATGGTATGCTTGACCGCGACTGTCCCGCTTGACCGCAATATGACCACAGATGTCCGCAGGTCAAAAGATTTTGTGACTCGGGTCCTTTGTTCTAAGAATATATATATGAAACTAATCACATAATGATGAAACATTGAATGGATGACTAATGATTACAGTCTACAGTTTTGTCTCACTCTGTTGTCTTTTTCTGTAGATATTATCTAGAGAATAAGATTTATTTACAAGTTTTAAAGGTTTGAAATTAAATGACATAAAAATAGAAAATATACCATTCACTTTTACTTTACTAATCTGAAAATGCATCTTATTCAGTTCATTGTACTAAAATCTAAGATTTTCACATGTATGTAATGGTTGAAGTCATTCATGTAATACTAACAAATATATATTTATTTTTGTTTTTTATAATAATGAAAATATTCCTAATTGCACTATTTTGCTAGTAATTATTACATTTTGGTCCTTGTGGGGTAAAGTGGAATGACAATGTTTGAACAAGCACTGGGTGATAGCAGATATGCATGATTGGTTCCACTAGCTACAGGTGTGTGTAAGAACCAACACTTTAACAACAGGCTTTTTAAAAAAAAGAGAAATCAAGTTTTATTATTAATTAGCTTAACTTGATTGTGGAAAAAATATATAATATTGAAAAGAAGAAGGCCATGGTATACAATTAATGCATAATTACAATTACCTGTTAGGCTGTACTTATTATTACCAGGTTGCATTCTAATCATTAAATTAGGGGAATTCCCATTTTATGTGGGGGTATTGATACAATAACTGTAAAAATAAAATATTTCATATTTTACATGCCTATAAAATCATGGTTTAGTGTGCTATTCTTATTTTATTATTAATGTTACTGAAACACTAAATCTTGATTTCTCAAACTTTAGGTGAATTGCCACTTGTTATAGGGGCATTGACCCAATTGCATTGTCTTTGTCTTGAGACAACAATGGTGGTCCAACAATAGATACCCTTATGCAGCTATATTATACACTTCTTGTCTATTAAGAATGTTGGCATATTAATATCACATTCTACTGTTATTAATGCAATTCTGTTCTAGAATATTTCTGCAATTCTGCAAAAATGCAAAAGGTTGATTTTTCTAACTTTGGTATACTTATGACTGAGAACAGATGAAGGTCCAATAACTTTGGATATTAATTTTCAAAAAGAACAACACATTTCATTTACTATTAAGCCTACACTTATTATTGATGTTACATAAACTGATATGTTCAAGTTTAGGAATTATGTAAAATATGCCATTTACTGAATGTCATCTATATCACTATATTTTCCCTAAATTAAAAAATATATATACCTATGTAACAGAAAATACTGACAGATTCTGAAGTTTGCGGTCATTTGCGGTCATATTCTGACCGCATGGATTGCCCGCCCCGCCCCGCGACCGCTTGGCCAAAAGTATGACCATGACAGCCCCTCCCCGCAAAGGTCTCAACCTGACCGCGACCGCCCCGCACCGCATGCGGTCAAGGAAACTGTGACCGCACCGCCCCGCGGGCTGCGGTCCTTGCGGGCGACCGCATTGCGGTCTGACCGCGCAGGGCTCTAATGTCCAGTGGCGTGCATACTTTTAGCCACTTTTATTTTTCACCAAAAATCCAGAGCCCCCTGTTTTGCAGATATTGATAGCTTAACTCAATAATTTTCAGAATTTCAAGTTTTCTAGTGAAGATAGAAAAGACAGACAATGAAGTTTATTTACACAATGAATCATTCAAATTACACATACTTATTTTCAAAATGTTATTAAAAATACATTTAATTATTATGAGTGAGACCCACCGATCTAAGGCCAAAATAAACCTCTATCAATTGACCGCAATCTTCACAACTCTCGCCCCCCCCCCCTCCACGATTATATTTGAGGAGGCCTACCTACCACTGGCATCAATGTGAATTTCCCTAAATGCTTGCCCAACTGTCAAAAATATAAAGACACACTCCAAACTGGGCCAAAGTTGAAGCATTTTCAGGTTTGGTCAGATTTGACAGTTGACTGAGCTGTCATGTTTCTTGTCATGATCATGATCAAAGATGACAGCATCATAACAAACTTCATGGTCATGACTAACTTAGTAGCCCAGTCACTCAGTTCTGTCAAATCTGACCACACCTTGATTGTTTTGGGTTGTTTGAATTATTTCTGCGATTTCCTTTGTGGAGGAAAAAAGTGAACACAATGTCATGCTCTCTACAGCCCTTGCTGAAGTGGCAGAACAATCTGTATCTATTGATAACAACATTACTTGGGTGAAATAAGCCAAACAAAGTTGGTAGATCCACATGTACCTGCTTTCTTGTTGATTCCTGTCACACTGCAACTTTTCCTCGTGACCTAATTCTCTAAGTGTGTCACACGGTTTCGCGAAACCTGTCCAGGTGGCGTTTACCAACAAAGAAACCCCCTAGTGGATTAAACATAAATATCGCTTTATTAAGCAATTCTTGGAGAAAATAAATCAACAGCAACATGGATTGTGAAAATAGGACCAACTAGTAACTTTGGCACTCAGTAGCAGCTAGTTTCAATGACTAATACGTACAGGACTGCTCATAGTACAGCATTATCAGTGCTCGTTCGTGGTGGCGCTGCAGTCATCGGATCGTCTGGTTGATGACTATTCTGTGATTTTCTCCCATTGTGGATTAAAAATGAATTTATCCATTGGAATAACGTAAACGGAGGCTATCATAACACAAGATTTGAATATTCATGCGCTTTTTAGGAATCAAAGGTACGTTTTTCAACATTATTGAATTCGCAACGAATCAGTTGTTCTGTGGCTGGACCTGACAAGTCTATTTTTAGCACACAGGCAAATTGTTTCTCGTATCATTAAAAACTAGCCGTGGTGTAGATGGAGTCTCAACCAAATTCTTGAAAAAAAAAAAGAGTTGCCATGGTAACCCGTCTGAAAATTATAATAAATCAATCAATTGAGACAGGAATGTTTCTACAGAAATTGAAAATTGCACAAATTGTTCCAGTTAAAAAAAAGGACAACAAAACGATGATAGAAAATCATCGCCCAATCTCAGTACTACCAGCCCAGAGTTGGAGTCGAGGCCAGGACATCCGAGACCGAGACCGAGGCATGAGCATCCGAGACCGAGACCGAGACCAAGGCATCAGCTATCGAAACCCTGACCGAGGACGGCAGAACATAAATTATGGTTGATTGCCGAACTATTTTTAGCCTAGTATATTATCAACATTTAGCCTTCATATTGCTTACAATGAAGCTATAACAGTGCAATTAAAGATTCACTCAGTGACTCAAGTAAACACACTGAACTGAAGACAATAAGGGGGCAATCATTACATTTTTTAATGACGGGGCCGCGGAATTCGTCTCACCGGGAATAAATTAAGTTTTTTATGGAACGGCGACAGATTTAATTTGTTTCGAGTGTCTGAAAACTTCAATTATTTACTTCAAAATCAAATATTGCCGACTGAGATAGTACATGCAACAGAAATTTATTTCATTAAAGTTGAGAAAGAATAATTGTACTAAGGCTTTTTGGCATGACTGGAACAACAGATAGCGTACGTTTTCTAAATTACAAGACAGCTTGTCTGTTTTATGAGGAATTTTCTTATTAATGCTTTTATAAGATATTTAGAATTATATTATGAGGCATGTATGCACTTCCCATCCAATTTTGTCGAGTTACGTTACACGTCAGACACTCTAACATGCCAATGTGAAGTAGACAATCAGGTACTTAGGCATCTTGCATTTTAAAAATTGTAACAATAACATTAACACTTCCATCATCATGGTCGAAATTTACATGAAACAATGTTCAATGTCAAAGCACCACAATTAGTGAAGGGAAACAAAATATATATTTGTTACTTTCGGAGATTAATAATTACATTATGTCACAAAAAATGGTGGTGCTGCCTTATATCGTAACACTCAGCCTTGAATAGAAAAGCTGTCTTTAAAGCAGAAAAGGAGTCTATAGATTCTGATATATATATATATATATATATATATATATATATATATATATATATATATATATATATATTGGATAGTTCAAGATAGGTCCCTTAGATAAGGTAAAGTGACTGATAATTATAATAAACTGACAGGAAAATTTTGTTTGACTGTTTTAGCAAATTACACTTTATTTATGTGGCTGGCCTCGGACATGCCTCGGACAAATATCCGAGGCCAGAGGGTCTGAGACCAAGTCCAAGGCCAAGGATTGAACATCTGAGACCAAGACTGAGGCCAAGGCCATCAAAATGTGGTCCGAGGCAGGCCTCGAGGACGAGGCCGGCCTCGACGACTCCAATACTGTACCAGCCACATCAAAGGTTTTTGAAAAAGTTATTCATCAGCAGTTTTAATTATTTGAATCTCTTCACCTAATATTTCCTAATCAATATGGATTCAGGTAAAAGCATAATACATAATTTGCAGATAAATTGAGAATATACTCAGAGTGGTCGATGGCTTAGAAAATAAAGAAATCCCCTTGAACATATTCCAGGACTTGTCGAAGGCATTTGATACTCTTGATCATTTGATACCGCTTAGTAAATTCATTCATTATGGAATAACAAGAAACACTCTAAAAACTAAAGTTCTAATAAGATACCAAAATTGGTTTATAAGCTTGTCCTGTATTTTGAATAACTTTTGATTAGTTAAAAAACCATAGATAATTGGTATTTTCAAAAACCAGTTGCATTTGTACAAGAAAAAATCAGTATTTGTTTTTTGTTTTATTTGCAGAATGTCAGTAGTGGATATTCATGTTTCAAATTGCAGATACTGTAATTCCATCATAGAAATCCATTAATACTAACATGCATACGATAGAACAACCCTGCAGGTTTTTTATTTTTGCCATTTGAAATCATTGGGATCTGTCATCAATTCAAAATTAAACCCCTTCCTGCACTTACAACAACCAGCATATTACTACAAATATCAAAACTGATTCTCCTATTATGTCTCCATAGATATTTTATGAGACCTTTTTTAAAATTTTGGGATGTGAATAATGGTCCTACTGGTACCCAATTGCAGGTTTTTCGATATCATTTCATAGAAATTTCTTAATACCAATATAAATTGTAGACTGCTAGGAAAATGATATTTCAAAGTTCCTGGTTTGATTCAACTGGTGCTATTCGAGTTACTTGAGTGAATCAAATATGATACATCAGGTTATCATAACCATGCAACAGGGAGGCAGATCATTATGGAAAATACCATATTAGATCTATTGTGATCCGAATTTTTTTGAATGCTGAATTATCAGGTTTACCAATATTTCAACATTAGTATTAATTAATATGCACATTTTTTCAAATTTTTCTTTAAAAATGATGTAGTTAAAAGTGAATTAAAAAACCATTTCATGGATCTAATTTCAATGTTTATTTTCACATATACACATTCACACAAATTCGTAATAATAGTAAATGTTCAAATTACTGGATTATTGAAAAACAAAAATATTGACACTCATTTTTCACAGTTTTGCCCTGGAAATAAAAGCATCTCCGCAGTCAGCGATAATCACAAGACAGGAAAGCAGAGATTAAAAAAGATGAAATTGTTGAAATAAAGACACATTACGTCATGTGAAAAATATCGAATTGTACTTGACGAGGGTTATATTTCCAAAAGGGGCAAGTCAGGGTGGCAATGCCAACCGAAATGTCAGTATCATTAGTTTGTATCAAAAGTCTTCAGTAGCCAAGAGAATGAATGGATTGACGGATGATTGAGGCTTTACATCCTGTATTTATGCACTTGGTACGCAAAATAGCACAGAAGGAGGACGAAGCAATGAGTTGAAGGATGATTGAACCGGCAGTCCAACATTGGCCAACGTGATCTGGCAAGAGCTGGCACGCTACCTCTAGACCAACCCTACCCTCTCAGCAGCGAAGAGGATATTTTACGTCATTATTATTGCACACAGCATTGGGATAGAATAATTGTTGGTTGAAGTTTTCCTTTTCGTATCACTATTTATGCGCTTGTAGGCCAATTCGGATGGATGGAAGGTGAACGACTGTTCTGGAATCGAACCTTGCAGTTTGCATTTTTGGGATCCTGAAAGTGAAGATAAGCATTGGTATCCAAAATATCACTTTTATGCAAAAAAACTAATCAGTCAAGGCAGTTATTATTTACACATCAAATACTTTATCTGCAAAACCTTCCCTGTAACTTTTTGTGTTTATACTCAACATCTCATTACCGACTAACATCGATTATTTCATAGTTTCCCTGCACACTGGCAGAATATGAAGTCTAAATAATTATTTTTGCCTTCTCACTGTGTGTTTTATCAGCAAAAGATCTCATACTTTTAGCACTCATCTCAATATTGCAAAGAGGAAGTAGACATTTTCCTTTGGTATTACAGGTTGGGCACTGGGCCATTTCCTGGTCAAATCTGAAATAGCAGATAGATGTATCCTTAAGTTTTGCAAGGAGGACAACGCCAAAATACATAAAGTACCTTATTCAATAAAATCAATGCCTCAGTTATGTAACATCCTATGTTCACTCATTATTTGACTGATGATAGGTAAAACAAGCTATTTTTAATATAAGAAACTATCAGAATATTATACATTAAGTATTTGAAAATTAAAAAAAAAAGATAAGGAAGAGCTGTTATTCAACTTACGTACCTTGAAAAGCATTGTCTATATTTTTCCCAACTTGCTTTATGGTGCAAACTTCTTCCGAAGGTAGTTTTTTGTATTAAAGACCTGCGTAGGAACATACCATTATTCATCTGAAACAGAATGAAAACAACTCTCTTATATGTCGAAGATTTTAAAAATATCTGTAAAAGTATGTAATTTGAATAAAACACAGGCATGTGTAACACATTTCGCCTCAAGAATAGTAAATCACATTACAAACACTATACAACTCAACAAAATACCAATCATTTTTCAGTATGAGAGGATTGATGGTGACCCGGCAAAAGCCGGATTCGAACACTGGACCCAGCGATTGGCAGTCCAGCACGCTACCACTAGACCAACCCTCCCCCCTTCAGTATGAGAGGTGGGGTAAAAATTTGTATAACTTGTTCCCATTAGTGGGTAAGCTGTGCCACATAACGGGGCAAGTTTAGGGGAGAGCGGGGCATGATGGGCACCTTAACTTTGAAGGTCCAGCATGTCATTACTATGTCAACAAAAATTACTATTTGTTGCTGACTGGTTTTGCATTAGGATCTACTTTGAGTATAGAAAATCTTGTTTCGCTCAATGAAAATGTGTTTGAGTTATAAGCACTTTCAATTTTTTGACAGGTGTCCATCATGCCCCGCAAGGGTGGGGCATGATGGGCACCTTGTTTGGGCATGATGGCCAGCTTCAAATGTTGGCCAATACTTTCGTCATTATTATTGTAAAACTGAAATAATTCCAATATTCTTAATAAAAAAACTTTCATTACATGATAAATGGTAGTTACTGAACCAACTCGGCAAACTATAATCACTTTTTCGTCTAAAAAATGCAGCTAACAATCCAAAAACGTAAATTTAACATCATAAAAGTAGATTTTGCACACAAATTATGTTGTTAATTCTTTACCTAATGTAGTAAGTAAGAATATACCAATAGATATTGAAATAGGTAGTATTGTCCATTCTCGCCAATCTTCCACTATTATATTGAAAGAAATACATATACTTGGTTCAAATGGGGCATGATGGGCCTGGGCTAGCTCCAAGAAACTGGGCTGCCTTGGGTAGGCCAGTTCCAAGCACTTGTTGTTGATTTGTTTGGGGGTCGCTAGAAAGGAAGTCAGTATGGACAAAAGGCAGGGCCAAGTATAAAACAAATTACATCTGCACTTTCTCTACAACTGTACCCTAAAAATCGCCAGTATTCTTGACAAAATCGCTGGTAAATTACCTAGTTTCAGGCCATGTTTTGGAGTAGAGTTGCAGCAGCATGCTGCCATTCACTGGGGGCAGCCATAGTGGTGCCACTGCGCATGCCTGGCCAAGCTCCACCCACTGTCAAGTGCAAGAGCACTGAAAGTGGCAGGAATTGGCGCCATTGAAGCTCCAGTGATGATCCAAAGGGATCCAGGAGGACATGGGGCCATTGAGGGGCATGTTCAGGGTCAAGGCAATTGAAACACAAAAGGAATCATTTGATTTCCCTCTAATTGCTAATTGTAATTGTCAATTAGCATTGACTCTGCCTTTGGAAGCCAATTGAAAGAGTCAATTCTGAATGTAGGCCTGGGCCTATTCACCACTTGGTATTTAATTATACAAAGTAGTTCACCTAAATTAATTACATGGAAAAATATCATACTTTGAATATTCCTTCACAACATGTGGAAAATAAAGCACATCAGAAGTAGCCCCGACATACATTTACAGTTAAGCCTAGTGCAGGTGCCATTTGTCAAGTGGTGGACTTGCCAGTTGCCATGGCAACCACATTTCCATGTATCAATCCAGCAGGATGTTTAATCCTAAATGGGTCACAGGGGTCATTTGATTTAAGTGTTCCCTGTAAGTGAAGAAACACATGGTCAAGATGGATGAAGCTCTTAATGAAATTGCTTCTAGCCTATTGTCATTTAATTTGAGAGATCAACAGAGAGAAATCATCTTGGCTGCAGCTTCCAAGAAACATACTTTGGGTATTCTTCCAACAGGTTTTGGAAAAAGTGAATGTTTTGGCTTATGTGGACCTTTACTTGATCATGTAAGTACAAATTGTGTCCGTCCTTGCATTATGCTGTGTAGTTCTACATTTCACGAATTTCAATATGAAGACTATCTGCATGTACTAAAGCACAGTGCCACTGACTGAAGGTTATCATACAACACATTTTCATTCAGATGTTTCCTGAAGAATCTCCTCACATGACTTTGGTCATTTCACCGCTTCGCAGTCTTATGTTAAACCAAGTTAAAAGGTGGTCAAAAGTTAGTCCGACAATCAAGCCTGTGGCAATAATGCACCGAAAAGATATGACAGCAGAAGAAGTGACAGGTAAGACTGATCAAAATACCTGTATTACTTAATCTCCAAAATAGTTGCGTTTGCATTACCCATTTGAATGAAAACTTTAACTTTGTTAAATATCTGTGTGAATTGGGTGTTTCTTTTTCAGCTTTGCAAAAAGGAGAATACAACTTGATATTTACTTCTCCTGAAGCAATCAGCTCAGCAACTTGGTGGGATTGGCTGAGACAATACAGAGACAGCATCTCTCTTCTCGTTATTGATGAGGTCCATTGTTTGACACAATGGTGAGTTCATCAATTTCACTTAAATCAGCATTCAAAAACAACTGCATGGTTGAAATAGTTTAACATAATTTTTATTCTTAATATCCAGGGGCCAGACATTTAGGCAAGACTACCTCCTTGTTCCACGACTGCGCTCTAGACTCTGTAAAACACCAATCATGATGCTGACAGCCACTGCGACATCAACAATGGTGGATGACATATTGCTTAGCATGCATTTGAACAGAGCTGATGTGAGAGTTGTTGCTGCCATTCCAGACAGGTACAATCTTAATGATTATATTCATACTGTAAATGTAAAAATATGAATGAAATTGGGAGTAGTATACATGCATGCATGGATATATTAGCACTCTTTGTTCTCACTTAAAGGATAATACACAAATTTCTACAAAGACACAACAAAGTTGCCGAACATTATTCATTACATCAATTAATCTGCCATGTAGGCTGAAAATACAATGCTTGTTTATCTTGCAGACCTAACATATTTCTTGAGGTGAAGGATTCAAAAACCTTTGAGGAAGCATTTGCGGAGTATCTGGAGGTTCTTCGAGAAGAGGGAGGAAAAGCACCAAAGGCCATCATATATGCCAGGTCCTTTACATTTTCATTGTTGACACCTTATGCATTAGTATAAAACATTGCTTTACCCAATTAACACCTCATTTTTATTTTGAAACAGGGAAGTTGAATCGGTCTCTAACATCTTCGCCTGGATGGTGTCATCTTTAGGTGAGAAGGCCTTCACTGACAGGGAGCATCCAACTGTCCACAACCGCATTGTGGAGATGTACCATGCCGGAACTGATAAAGAGAGCCAAGTCAGGGTAGCGAATGGAATAGTTGAACCCAAGTCCAGCCTTCGCTGCGTTGTTGCGACAATTGCGTTTGGAATGGGCATAAACCTTCCTGATGTTGAGTTTGTGTTCCATTGGGGTGCTTCGGCAGACATAATGAGCTACTGGCAAGAGGTTGGCCGCTGTGCCAGAGATGGTCGCCAAGGGAAAGCAATGCTCTTTATCTTCCCAAGATCATTGGACAAACGCCGGGTGGATGAGAAGTTCCGCCAATTAATAGAAAATGTTCGTTCCAAGTCCAATTGCTTACGAAGAGGGATCCTAGAGCACTTGTTTCTGCCAGAGATGCGGAAGGTGGAACTTGAAGCTGCTTGTTTGAACTCTGTCTGTTGTTCTGCCTGCAAGCAGGTATAACCACTTTCTAATAATGTTTATTCCCCACTCACAACTTCATGTCGAGAAATGTTCTTCCAAATGTCAAGTCGCTTAGACATCGATTTTAGTTTCTGACCAAGTCCTGCAGCAGCTGTAATGCGATTGCTTGCAACATACTCATCAAATGCTCTGTGGCTTCTAACAGGCAGGTAGTCACACAATGCCTCCGTCTTGTAGTCCTCCACAAATCGCTTGATGTCACTGTGATATACATTGTCTCTCTTTCGGGAAGGCAGACTACGCATGTCGACGAGACCAACTGATGTGAACATGTTATCAAGTTGTTTACCGAAAGGACCAGACATTTGGGCACACCTCAGAACTTGCTGTTCAGTGTAGTTGCCACGAGCATTCTTGATCATCTCTGCAAATATAAAATTTAAGTTTAGTCCTATTATTAATTAATTGCCTCACATATTCAGTCACTGGATTTTGCAGTACTTGTGCTGCCGATTACTACAGTTTGCCATATATACTTTGTAATAATTATAAGTTCATCAATATTATATGTACTAGAGTATTGATAAGACTTACATACATGTACTTGACATTACAATTCATATTTTTGGATATTTTTTTACCTTTGAAGTCCAGGTTGATATGTTCATTGCATAAGTCCAATCCAAGATTTCCATTTTTCTTTCCACTGGGATTTGCCACTCGATTCCAAATGAGGCTGTGTCTCACAGCAGCAGGAGCGTATCCACCTACACCTGTCAATAAAAGCAAAGCAATTTTTACTGTATTTATAACGACATTGTTGTACTTTATTCTGACGCACATGTACTGAATGAAGAAATTTGTATTTGCTGAGATAGATAGATAGATAGATATGGTAAGTGCAGCCCTCTAAGCCCAGTTCTGGGCGCTCACGAGGGTTGATTGATGGGATGAGAGAGAGAGAGCAGGAGTCCTCAACATGTTACACATTTACCCCATGTGAGGGATCTTTTACTTGCCCAGCACAGACACTGATACAAGCCTTACAAGGGGCCGCCAATTTAACGTCTCATCCGAACGACATCCAGCTGGGATTTTGCTCATGAAGGTATACTGAAAATTTTGGGTTCCCCATCCGGGGTTCGAACCCATGCAGGCAAAGACAACTGTTTATAGCCTTGGTTTGGTTTAAAGTTTGTTTTTTGGTTCAACTTACATGCCAAAAAGTAGTGAGCATTTATGAAGTACTTTGGGTGTTTTTTCCAGAAACGAATAATATCAGCTTTCCAGTCATCAACCATTGCAGGTCCATCGCCAGCTCTAACGGCTGCTCGCCTAGTCAGATGTCCCAAACCATGCCACATCAAGCTCTTAGTGTGATTCAGAATGTAGTCGTCACACTCCTGGCCAAGCTCACATGCCTCACTGCAATACCAGATCTCTGAAAGAAAATGGAACGTATAAGTCACTCAGTTAACAAAGCCACTGGCCCACAGAAGTTGCTATAAGTAGTATATTATTAGTGAACAAAGCTTTTTTTACCTGGCACATGGTCATCTTCAGCAAATCCAATGCAACTCCTGTGGTACCACTCTTCTCCTTTACACTGATTTCCAAGTGAACACTGAATCATACTTCCTTCCAGGGCCCTATGACACCAACAATGGATATAGTAAGTGCTCTCAGCACATTCTGCACAGCAATACCAGTCTTCCAATGGGACAGTCTGCAACCCAGCACAGCTCAGATGATGCCAAGTTGAACGGCAAGCCATGTTGGCACACACAACCACTTCGTCTGGAAGATCTGAAATTTATGTTTAAAAAAATCAAATTAAGAAGTTTCAAACCACACATATACAAATTCTTTGTGCGGATTATCTTTAGTGAAAAGTAATCAGAAAGAGTGTAATCATAGCAACCTTGTCCACAGCTGCAGATTCCTGGCGCTTCATTGCTGGTAATTGTGCTCGGATCACAATATGTCATGGCAGCAGTTTGGATATCCGCCTTGTCGGGGGCCTGCCAGCAGAAGTCAACAACCTTGTATGCTAATCTTTGCAACCAATCAAGTTGATCTTGTACAGAAGATGGCAAATCAGAAGGCTGGTCATCGAGAGATTCCATCTCGCAGAACTTCATGGCACAAAGTAAAATGTAGCCTTCCGTGGCAAACTATAAAAAAGGTCATAATTAAACCAGCTGCACAAAAACATGAAAAACCTTGAAAAAAATGACAACTGCCAACCTCCGTAATACTTACTTCGTACATATCCCAAACATGTTGGAAATTGGCCATCACATCTTTCTTCATGGATCGGTGGTTGAAGTCATCCTTTAACTGACAGATGGTGCCTTTGCTGGCAACACTTGCAGCCCGAAACAGATCATTGTTGGTGTCCTGCAAATAAAGTTAACATCTTAATCATGATTACAGCTGTACGACATAACCAAAGGTTCACAAATTATAGTTGGGCCAGCCTGACAAGGGCCTATACAGCAGCTGGGTGGCCGAGTGGTTAAGGTGCCCCCTGCTCCGCTGAAGGTCTTTACCTGCATTGGTTCGAACCCCCGGGTGGGGAACCCAAACTTTTCAGTGTACCTTCTTGAGCAAAATCCCACCTGGATGTCGTTCGGATGAGACATTAAATTGATCGCCCCTTGTATCACTGTCTATGCTGGGCAAGTAAAAGATCCCTCACATGGGGTAAATATGTAACTTGTTGAGGACTCCCGCTCTCTCTCCCATCTTATCAATCAACCCTCATGAGCGCCCAGAAGTGGGCTTTAACTAAGAGGGCTGCACTTACCATATCTATCTTTTTATAACAAGGGACACAAATTTTTTAATATCACACCTATTAGAGATTATTATTAAGAAATATTGCTATGTCTCCATCAAATTCACATACCTGCAGTAAAAGGACTTCCTTGTGAAATTCTTGGGGACATGGCCAGAGGCTTTGCAACCGATGAGCCTGCTTTTCGCCGTTGCTTCTGGCATTCTGAGCGTGCAACATTCTCTCCACAGATTGGCCATCACCACTTGCGAGGCAGTCACCTCCTGAGCCTGAAGTTTCCACCACATATCTTTGTAGATGTTCCATGACATTTATCATGCCTGTTGTGGAACCAGGGTTTGCATCAACTGTTCCCAAAGTCACCTGGAAAATAATACATGATAAAACATGTTATTTTATAATTCCAGAAATTTTAAAGGTAAAAATGGGTGTGCCAAACATAAACATTAATGCAAGTAGTCATCAAATCTAGGCCTACTTACAAATTCTGACATTTCAGACATTTCTTTGCAGTATTGATGTGGCATTTGGACCGCAAGCTTCTTCTTGGCATCTTCCAGGTGTGGCATGTGCTCGCAAAGGATTTGCGATACCTGGAATGCCATTCTGCTTCGAATCCTGTCGTACACCTCTGGACTAGGCAGAAAGCAGTACGGATCCAATTCGGTGGCCTTCTTGGTGTCCTCTGATCTTGCACCTGTGAACGGAGCACGGTCCTTTATAGCAAAGCACATTGTCAGCAGCTTAAATTTGTTGCTGTTCTGTGAAGTACTATGCTTCGTCTCCGACCCAAACTGTACATTGTCCAGACAGAAGCCATAGGATACCGGTTTCCACCGTAGCTGTTGTTTCTTAGATCCATCAAGAAATGCCTGAAATTGGGAAAAAATAAAAAAAATTTACATCAGCTGTGCCTTCATTACAGGTACACACAGTCACACATTGCTCAAATATTGCTTACCCTTATTCTCACCAATGCATTCTGTTTTCAATATTACTCCTTGCTATCTGAGAATGACTTTGTTTTGATAATCCAATTAGATAGATAGATAGATAGATATGGTAAGTGCAGCCCTCTAAGCCCAGTTCTGGGCGCTCACGAGGGTTGATTGATGAGATGAGAGAGAGAGCAGGAGTCCTCAACATGTTACTCATTTACCCCATGTGAGGGATCTTTTACTTGCCCAGCACAGACACTGATACAAGGGGCCGCCAATTTAACGTCTCATCCGAACGACATCCAGCTTGGATTTTGCTCGTAAAGGTACACTGAAAATTTCGGGTTCCCCAAGCGGGAGTCGAACCCATGCAGGCAAAGACCTTCAGCAGAGCAGGCGGGAACCTTAACCACTACACCACCCAATTGATGATAATTACCTTGAGACCATCCTTCCAATTGTACAGAAGCTTGTCATGTGACTTTCCAAGGTTGTCCACATGGTGGCGAGCGGCACCTACTCCCAGCGAAATACCCATGTGGTTCAGTGTCTCAAAAACCTTGTGGGAGACACCTTGCCTCCACATTTCGACTGCGACACAGGCAGGCACAAACTTGAATTTCTTAGGAGCTCGTCGAAACAGCACCATTGAAATAAACTGTCCGAGATTCCTGTCAAGAATATTTTGGGCCTCCTCATCATTGAGAGTTCTGAAAAAGTCAAAGTTGGTCTTGAAAACAACAAACAACAAAAAAACCATAAAGAAACAAAACAACAACAAAGAAAACTGATATCCTGTTTTGAAATTAATACATCAATGAAGATGAAATAATTACCTCTTACTGCCCTTCTGGCCTTTCAGTTGCCTGGACTTCACATGGGCCTTCTTTGGTGACAATGCTTGCAGAAAAGACACTGTTGCAGGCATGTCTTCTTGTGCTTCTTCTATGGCACTGGTCCATGTAAAGCTGCTGATGTTCTCCATGGTAACTTCTTGATTAAAGGAGCCATGTTTCCTTATTTTCTTAAGCTGCAGAAAGAAAGGAAGACAGTCATAGGCCCATAAAACCTTTTCAATTTGAATAATATTTTCATATGTTTTAATACCTAAGACAAATTAATAATTATTATGCATATATATATATATGAAGGTAATTCACATACCTCGTTTCTGACAATGTCACAGCTGACTTTGACAAGTGCTCTTCTCGCTGAGTCTGAGTGTGTTGTTAAACTTCGGAGAGCTGCCTCATACTTGTATTCCTCTAAGTACTTGAGGGCCCTCTGTAGTGGAGTAAGTAAGTCCTTTTGGTCTGGGTCTCCATGGTTGAAGTCCAATTTTCTTCCTCCTTTTTTCCTTTTTTCTACAGGAGTTGCAAAATTTGTACTGTCATTTGCACTAGCAAAGCCACTGTCATTAGGGCTATTTCTGGGAGTGGAGAAGCGGGCAGGTCTCTTAGGTGTGGATGCAGGTGTAGCAGGCTTAGAGTCATTTCTATCAACCCAAGTCCTTTTCTGGGATCCTTTTCTTGCCCTTGTGTTAGTCCTCAATACATTCCAACAATGATGACAAATGAAATGATTTCCAGTGAATAATGAATCTGCAGATGATCTCTTAAATACCTTGCTGAAGGTCCTTGGTGAAGTTAGCTTTAGAGTGACAGACCTCCTCTTAAAACCTTTGTTTTTTTTCTCAAATTCTTTGGAACATACAACACATGTGGTAGACATCACAGGAAGAAGTGATGTGGGGTTGACATTGACTTAGCAGCACCATGCAGGTCCTAATCAGGGCCCAGCAGGGAATTCCCGGATCATAAACAACACCATGTGGTCTGACCACGTGGCTTTGTTGACAAAACAAGCCCAGCTTGCTCCTGATTGGCTGGTGTCACGCATGTGCAGTGAAGCTTCCTGGGCAAGATGGAGGGAGATGCAAAATCTCAGCTGCTGCAGCGACTTTTTAGGCTGTTTCAGAGTTACTAAACCCTTCAAATAAGGTATTTACAGTGCGATCTAGTACTTTATACAGTTGAAAGACTTGAGGAAATGTGAAACTTTGATTACAGAAGTGTTATCAGGCCGAAATGACTTCCATGCCATATAACTGTCAACAAAGTGTATGGGTGTAGTTCTGACTGCTTCGCCCCCCCCTGGGCCAAAGCAGTCAGTTCTGGCTAGGCCTGGGCATGCCCCAAACTTCATTTTTCATGAATGCCCTCAGACACCAGTTTAAACAAATAAAGTCAAATCAAAGAGTTTTCATGCAAAATGTAGAGATATCTCTTTGTGAAAGTAACACAAGACAGCTGTTAAAATATCAAACACGCATAACCACAACGCACTTGGAAAATCAGGAAAATAGTTGTTAGTGTTTGAAAATCTTAGAAAGTGCAATATCTGCTAAAGTATTGGAATCTGAACCATGCAATTTTTTCTTCAATAAAGGTCAGCAAAAGGTATTCTAAACAACAAACATCAGCTTCCTCCAGTGTTAAACTTTGGAGTTAAAGCCCAAACCCATCATACCCCGGGGGCCCATCATGCCCCGCTCTCCCCTATTCCTCAGTGTATCAGGTGAGACCACACATTTCACCAATTTCTTCAAAAGATAAAATATATGTCATGTGTATGACATGATTATGCAGTGCATTTTTAACATAGTAACTGGGAGACCGAATGGTCTCCCAGTGGACAGATTTGGTCTCCCAGTCATTGCCAAATTGGTGTCACCATTTTTCACGGTAACTCTCATTAATTTCAGGTTTGGTTTGTCATGATTTGTAGTTCTTGGGTGTATGTGAAAGCAAGGCTTCTATTCATATTAAAATATATTCTTCACCGTCTTGACAATTATACTGCTACAATCTTTCTGTTTCCAATTTTCGTAAATTAATTTAATTTAAAACTTTTTTCTGACTCGGTTTAGTGTTAATCGGCCAAAATCCTAACTTAGCTGTCAGCTCAACAGTCCAAAGGTCCTTTTGCAAGAATGTCATTATATAATTATTTCTTATGAATCTTCAGCCTATCCATAGAAGTCACTCAACACAGCACTATGAAGTTTCGATGGTCTCCCAGTCTAAAATCCTTAAAAAATGCTCTGTAATTATGGCTGATGGTCTGATGCTCTGATATGTAAAATGAAAGTTATCACAGAACATTGATGGCCCACTTAAAACAAAAACTTTAAAAGTATATATGCTTTTTGGAACATGTTTGTAATAATAAGTTCATCTTAGCCTTAATTTCTTCACAAAATTAACAGGGTTCTGTCTGAAACAAGCAAAAATATTTCAAAGAAGAATATAATCCCATATCATACCATTGGCACAACTTACTAATGCACAACTTCCTCAAAACACATTTTTTAATGATTATCTGTCACCACATTAAATGCCAAATTACACAAATGAAGAACACTAATGCTCGTCTTCACAATGCATTCAACCAAAAATACTAAATTTATGATAGGTGCTTTTCCTATAATATTTGGCTTTTTTTTTTCATAATTTCAATTCAATCCTACAATTGGTTGCACAAATTATCCATACCATTACCCCGGTCTCCCCTGCAGCAGAAGACTGGCAAAAATGATTAAATCATTATGAATCCTTTTACAGGTATAATGCAATATTCGCAGTATTTTAATGAAAGCATTATCAGAACAAGTATTGATTCAACACTATCCACTTGTTTGATTTATGCATTATGTCATATATGAATGTTGACATTGTGTACACCTTGCCCTAATAAACACAATTGAATTCAGAATGCATTTTACTTAGGAGTTAAATAGAGGAATTAAAACAAACTTACCAAGTTCTTCTCAATCTTCTGCATACTGACATGCCAACTCTTCCAGTGCAGTGTTGAGACTGATAAACTCTGCCTTAAGCGTTCTTAATTCTTGATTGATAAACAAACAGCTTTTCTTGTCAGGCAACATGTTATTACAGATTTCATATAGGTGTGCCATGTTCTTTTCAACTGCCACAGTGCTCTTGTGATGTCAGTATCAGCATAATGATTTCACGGTTGGTATATTCGCAGTTTCAGCTGTGTCACTTGGAACCCATACTGATCACACCATTACAAATCCACAATAGGCTGTTAGATTGTTGCTCAACATTGATTATTCAGTTTGATGTTTTGAATAAATCCAAAAGTTACAATATCCAGCTATATATAATGCATGGATGTTGCGTATAACTGCTATCAGTTTTAGCACTTTTACAACAAAACAAATTCATTCACTCTCACATTCATTTGTTGGGCTGAGAGGTTATTGTGTGCTGCTCTGTCTTGGCAAAAATGATATACTCAGGAACCATTCAGAATTTAAGACCTAAGGGTGGGGGTTTTCCGTGGGGGCATCCTTATCACTGATTTCCAATAATGTTTATTTGATGATAAAATTCTAAGCCTCCTTGTCTGGCCTTTTCCCAAATTTTTGGGGAGCAACTACCCCCAACCCCCCCCCCCCATTTTTCGTCCTCTGGTCTGCCCATACAACACCGCAACGTTCACTTCCAAAAAATATCCCCATCATCCCCATTCCAGTCATCAATTCTGAACAGTTTCTTTGGCGCAGATCTCACCTGAAAGGCTGAAAAGCCACAAGGTGCTGGCCTCAAGGAGAAATTTCACAACAGGACACCATGAATGTCCATGATGGATCAAGCAAGTGGCTCAAACATATCAGTTTCACCTGCTCCAACTGAATCAAACAACCATACCAGTGAATGCAGATTAATCAATTGTTATTCACACTTAGACAGCCCATAAGCTTTAATTGTTGGTAGCAGTTGGAATCAACACTCAAGCTTGGAGTGCCAATAGTGATGTCAGTATTGCAATACTGACATCATCTGTGCATATATTCACATGGAACATGGCACACTTATACGAAATCTGTAATAACAGCTTTGTGTTTTGAGATGAGGTCAACCACTGAGTGAGCCCTGAGAGATTAGTAAAATACCTAATTGGATATTTCAGTAGCCATGACTCACAAACAGCATAGTTTGCCCTCTCTCTCAAAACTTCTTACAGCTCTAGCAATTGATCTGAAGAAATCAGTTTTTTTTTTCAGTGCCAGAGTGGACCTATGATGTCATAGGTGGATCAGCACCAGAGGATATGCAAAATTGGTGCTATCAATGATGCCATAGGTCAAATTGGCCAATAGCGTTCATTGTGAACAGTTTCATCATAGCCTTGCAGTTACATCATTCCTAGAGTGGCAAATAATACCACAACAACAACTTAGGTGCAAAGTTGGACTGCACCTGGGGAGGGCAAACTGTGCTCAAAAGCTGTCAATTGTCCTTATGTTTGCATATTCACACCAGGTACTGTGGTAACCAACAATGAAATACAGGATTAAAGTAGTTGTTTGTTTTACACTCAAAGAGAAATCCAACAAAACTGCAAACAGTACACAGGATTCTTCAACTTGACAAATCCATATCAAATCCAATTGAGACCAGAAGCATGTTTGTGAACAACTGTGATAAATTGCAATTTATGCTATTAACCATGCTTGGTTGAATTTCAGGTACTTTAAGTGTCACCAAATAAACAACCCCCTTCCCCCTTCTTAACACCTGAGTTTTTGCAGTGGTATTATTGGCTCATCTGGCAATGACATAATTGCAAGGCAATGATGAAGTTGTTCACAATAAATGCTATTGGCCAGTTTCACCTATGACATCGTAGCCAGCACCAAAGATGCATAGGTTCCAATGGAGTCTCAGGCTATGACATCATAGGTCCACACTATCAAAAAAGACAATTTCTTCAGAGCAATTGCTAGAGCTGTAATAAAGTAAAATGCATGAATTTCAAAAACATGAACCACAGCATTAACAGTTTAAACATCACAAACCATTGTCCCATAAGTATATTGAAAATGGATCATAAGAAAGGTGCTTTTTCAGAAGTTTGGTTTTATAAAAACCAAAATTCCCCATGACCAAAACCAATTTTCATGAAAAAAATCACTTGCTCTGAAGAATACAAAAATAAAGTAGAAAAATAACAAACTGGTTTTTTATTGTACACACTGGTTTTGTACAATACCACTAATATCCAAAAATTTTTAGAGTGAATTCATACAAGCTCTGTCAGTCTTATCTAATTGACAGACAACAATTTGCAGAATATGATGGGTTAAAATCTATTATGTATAAAAATGGGCCTGCCCCAGGGTTCTATAGTAGGTCCTCTTTTCTTTCTTATTTATATGAATGACTTTGGCAGGTCCATGGATAAGTTCAAATTTGTTATGCGTATTTTAGCAAAACTACCTGCTAGGACGCAAGATTCTGCTTGCCCTTGCGTCCTGTGGACGCAGATATCCACGTGCGACGTCGTGCGTAAAACGTGGGTCATTACCAGCATGTTAAAATGTGGGCTAGCGGTTGCGGTAAAAGTGCGTAAATGTCAATTTCAAAGTTTTCTCTGGCAATAAAATGGCATAACTTCCTCAATTTTGGTCGGATTTTAAAAATTTAAGCTGCTGGATGCATCACAAAGAGCTCAGGATTTCAGAGAGCTCAACAGCTCTGTTCCTGTTCTGATGGGAAAGGCACAAAAGACAGTCAACTGGACAAGAGTTGATAAATAGACAACTTTTATTTCATTTTTCATCATCCAACAGTGAGTTATAGGTGGGCCTGCTGTCTTCTGTATTATATTGGCCTAATATGCAAAACACCATATTTAAACTCTGCATCTATAGTCTCTTCAGGTATAACTAAATAAGAATATGATTTTTATTGTTGGAAATAGGATGAGTAGGCCTTTTATATAGAGAGGTATATATTATATTTAGAAGTTGGAAGTCTCATGTCCGCTACTTCACGCTATCTACCATAATAGTTGGACTCTGATTTTTTTTTCAGTGGACCCACTTTTTTATGGTGTTGGGTCCATGGACCCAACTTTGAAAAGTCCTAGCGCAAACACTGATGCACGCAGATGACACAACTTTGTTAGCTATGCTCTTCACAATCAAGAATGAGATCAAGAGTCAAGGTTGAATAATGAACTTGAAAAGATTAGTGCTTAGTTAAAGCTTAATAAACAAAATATATGCTCTTTCAGCCTAAAAACAAGGTTGTCACTGATATGAATTTATTCATAGATGGTGACAAACTGGAACGAGTGGTAATTAATCATTTTCTTGGCATTACTGTGGGTGAATGTCTGACTTGGAATGAGCATGTACACAAAATTCAAATGAAAGTGGTCAAAACGTTAGGGGTAATGAACGGTGTCAAATCATCCTTGCCATCTAAAACTCCCACATTTACTCGCTTCTATTATATGGTAGTTTAACATGGTGAGTGAGACACAGTAAACTTATCAAAATTCAGAAAAGGGCTGAAAAAATTATAAGTAAGAGTAAGTATAATGCTCATACTGACTCTTTATTTAAAATAATTAATATTCTGAAATTAGAAGATATTCTATACATTAAAGAGTTTAACTTTTATTATAAGTTGAGAAATCGAGACGTCCCAAATTATTTCCTTGACATGAATTATCCAAGGCATTCAGAAATTCATCCTTACCCTAACAGAGACCAACATTACAGGTTTCCTTAATTTTACAACAATATACCTGATTTATTTTTAAAAAAATTTTACACATAGTTTTCTAGGTTTTAAGTTATATATAAAGAAAACAATTTTAGAAAGTTATACTAGCACATGTACCAATCCTCATTGTTATGTGTGTAGATAATTGCATTTAGAGTTTCTCCAAATTTTAGATGGTCACCTCTTCAGGTCTGTCAACTTCAGGTTTTGATTTGATTTGATTTGATTTATTCAGTAAGAGCATATAAATACGCCCTCACCATGGATTGCACAGAAAAGCTATTAAGCTTATTTCTGCTGTGGTCCGTTTGGTGAACATGGCGAGCTTAAAAAATTGTGCACTACAGGGGAGTGTGCATAGACAGAAATTGAGTAGTAACATGTACAGGTTTTCTGTTTTTTTCTAAATTTTTCTTTTAAAAACATTTTTAAAGCTTCCAGCCACTGTACCTAATAATGCATGGACAAATAATAATTCAGGGACTCCTCGACAGCGGCACAATATTGCCTTAGAGGAGTTCCTGTAGCTTATATATTTAAGTACTGGAACAAAAGAAATGGCTTGGTTGTTTAGGATAGAGAGGTAAAAACAGTTGAACCGAGCTGGAAAAAGGCATTCTAATAGGTTGCAGAGGTCACCTATTATAATCATAGGTAGGAGAAAGGAAGGAAAATGCATAGTAGGTGTGGAAAGAAGAAGGTGGCTGGTTGTGCATTGTGTGCACAGAAGTGAGGAATAAGGGGCGACCATTTAATCTCACTATGCGTTTATAAATATAGAAAATGTAATATACTATGGAATTGTAATTACAGTTTACAAAATTGTATATATATGAGCTACAAATAAATCATCTGAATCTGAATCTATTTCATTTGTCATTTCATTAGTTATCTATGATAGTGCAGCATAATTATAAATATATGATTAACTTATGAACATGAAAGCACACCGTTAATCTATGTAGAATTGTTTAATAATAAATAATAATAATAATAGACATTTATATAGCATTAATTCCAGTAAACTGCTCACTAGCGCTTGTGTATAATAGCTCTATTTGTAGAAAGTCTTAAACAGATAAGTTTTCAGAATTCTCTTGAAGCATTCAAGTGTTGTCGAAGCCTTGACATTGTCCAGGAGTTTATTCCAAAGTTTTGGAGCAGCATGCGAAAAAGGTCTGTCTTCAAATTTTTTTATATTGCAAGAACCTGGTTCTTTTAAAGGGCCTTGTTGTTTCTGAGATTACAGAACCTTTTGTTTGGATTTTGACTGGATCAGATTTTGAACATACACAGGCGCCTGTCCATTGACAGCCAGCTTTCCATGTAGTTAGCATCAGTTTGAATTGGATTCTGGCTGGGATTGGCAGCCAATGTAGCTGCTTCCTAAATTGGCTCACACTGTCAGTTTTTCTATAAGTCGAACTGCCGAATTTTGGGCCACTTGAAGTTTATTTATCAAATGACTTGATGTACCATATAGAAGACCATTTCCATAATCTAGGTGAGGAGTGACAAGAGCGTTAACTGCAGTTTTGCAAACTTCCTTGTCCAATGATTTCCTAATTTTTGATATATATCTCAGGTTGAAATAGGCATTCCTGCACATTTTATTGATTTGTTTTTCCATGGTCATGTTTTTGTCAAAGATTACGCCTAGATTTCTAACATGGTCAGCTGCAGTAATTTTCACATTGTCCACATTGATTGATGATATTTCGAGTTTATTGAGTTCATGTGGACTGCCAATGAACAATAGTTCGGTTTTTTCACCATTGTTGCAGAGCTTATTTTGATAAAGAAAGTTCCTAATCTCAGCAACGCACTTCACCATTTTAAGTACTGCATTTCTCTGATCTAAGAATGTTGTTTTGAAAGAGAGGAAAAGTTGCTCATCATCAGCATATTTTTGATCATCGACTTGATTATTGGCAGCTGCTTCACTTAATGGAGTGATATATGAATTGAAAAGGATTGGTCCTAATTTTGAACCTTGAGGGACTCCAAATTTAAGAGGCAGTTTGTTTGATGTTTTGTTATTAATTATCACTGACTGAGATCTTTGAGAAATGTATGACTTGAACCAGCTTAGTGCAGAATCATGAACACCGTATCTGCACTCCAGTCGTTTCAGAAGAATATTGTGATCAATTGTGTCAAAAGCTGCCGACAGGTCCAGCATTACAAGCATTGTGACTTCGCCTTTGCTCATATTTAACATAATATCATCATGGATCTTTGTCAAGAGGGTTTCAATGCTGTGAAATTTTCTGTAAGCAGACTGTTTGTCATCGTTCAGGTCGTTTTTCGTAAGATAGTCAGTATATTGTTTAATAACAGCTCTTTTAATCAATTTGCTGAGGAAAGACAGATTTGATACTGGTCGATAATTCTTTTTGATTAAATCCAATCCAGATTTTTTCAAGAGAGGTTTCACGAGAGCATGTTTCAGTTCAGATGGCATTTGTCCTTGTGTGAGTGACTCATTGACAATATTTGTTATAATTGGGAGGAATTCGTCGATACATTCAAGCAAAAGCCATGTGGGAATGGGATCCAGTTGGCAGTGTTTAACTGGCATTTCAGTGATGAGTTTCTTGATCTCACTTTTAGACAACTTTTTAAAATTCCGGAGCATGTGAGAGGCAGTTTCATCATCACTGGCAGTCTCATTGATTGCAGAGTCTAACTTGGACCTGATTGTTTTGATCTTTTCATCAAAAAACGTATTGAAATCATTTGCCAGGTCAGTTTCATTGGTATGTGGGGGCAGAGGCAGTTCTTGTTTTCTGTTCAGGCTTGAGTTCAATAGCTTGAACAACTTCTTTGCGTTACCCTTCAATTTTGGATCTCAGATCTTCAGATTTGAGCTGACTTAATTGCTGATTTAATGAATTTCTCTTTTCTTTGAAAGACTCCCAGTCGTTCTCCTCCATAATCGTTCAGCCTTCCTTTTTGCTGTCTTTAGATTCTTAATATCAGCATTGTTAAATGGAGTGTGTTTGCGTAGTGTAATTTCTCTTGTTGTGACAGGGGCATGTTTGTCAAGAACCTGTTTGGTAGAGTTGTAGAGCTCCACAAGTTCATTGAGATTTTTCTGTTCGAGCCCAGTTCCAGACAGATGTCTGTCTATGTCTTTTTTGAAATCAGGCAGGTTTATTTTTCTAGTCTTCCTGAAACTGACTTTCTTTTTTGGTTGTTTTGCTCTTTTTATTGGAAAATCAAAGAGAATGCAATTGTGATCAGACAGAAGATCGCTGACCGTACAGTTGCTCAGGGTACATTTTTCTTGCGTTATAACAAGATCAAGTATGTTGCCATCTTTGTGAGTCGGTGTCGAGACGTGTTGCACAAGATCGAACATTTCAAGTATGTTGGTAACTTGAATGACTTTGCTATCATCTGGTTTGTTCATATGAAAGTTGAAATCCCCAGTTATAACAATTTCGTTATTCATTGTTTGATAATGACTCAAAAATTTCGTAAATTCTTGAAAGAATTCTGCAAGACTGTATTTATTTTTGTTCGATGGCTCAGGGCGGTATACTAGAAGAACAGTAACGATTTTTCCATCTTGTTGTATTTGGATTTCCATGTGTTCAAAGGTCTTTGTCTTCATGCGATCTTTTTTAATTGCTTGTATGCCTGATCTCACAATGCAACCTACTCCACCTCCGGGTCTTCCAACTCGGGGAGAACTCAGAAGGAAACATTCACCATTTTGCTCCATCTCGCCAATTTCAACTCTATCATCATCTTTTAGCCAGGTCTCAGTGAAAAGAAAGATGTCTAGATCATGCTCATCCCTATAGTCCTTGACTGTCTGTGTTTTCTGTCTCAGGCTTTGAGCATTCCATACACACATTTTCAAAATATTGCTTTGCTTGAGATAGGTCCTGACAAGATGATTTCTGCCATTTCCTGTATTACATGGATGAGAATCAGTTTGTTTTAAAATTTCGAACCTGTTTGACAATTTGATCGAACTTTCATTGCCACTTGGGCATTTTCTTTTTGGTATAGCTGACATGAGCTTTTTATCATGCAGTTTTAGTCCAGTTCGTAATACATCGGAATACAGCTTGCGATGCTTGTTCATTTTTGGCCAATTCTGACTGATAAAAGGGAAATTAGAGAAGAGTTTGCTTGAATCAGAGGCCAGGCAGTTTGTGTCTGACCAGAGAAGCGTTTGTTAGAATCAGAGGCCTGGCAGTTTGTGTCTAACTAGAGAAGAGTATGTTAGAAACAGAGGCCAGACAGTTTGTGTCAGACCAGAGAAGAGTTTGTTAGAATCAGAGGCCAGGCAGTTTGTGTCTGACCAGAGAAGAGTTTGCTTGAATCAGAGGCCAGGCAGTTTGTGTCTGACCAGAGAAGAGTTTGTTAGAAACAGAGGCCAGACAGTTTGTGTCTGACCAGAGAAGAGTTTGTTAGAAACAGAGGCCAGGCAGTTTGTGTCTGACCAGAGAAGAGTTTGTTAGAAACAGAGGCCAGGCAGTTTGTGTCTGACTAGAGAAGAGTTTGCTTAAATCAGAGGCCAGGCAGTTTGTGTCTGACCAGAGAAGAGTTTGTTAGAAACAGAGGCCAGGCAGTTTGTGTCTGACTAGAGAAGAGTTTGTTAGAAACAGAGGCCAGGCAGTTTGTGTCTGACCAGAGAAGAGTTTGTTAGAAACAGAGGCCAGACAGTTTGTGTCTGACCAGAGAAGAGTTTGTTAGAATCAGAGGCCAGGCAGTTTGTGTCTGACCAGAGAAGAGTTTGCTTGAATCAGAGGCCAGGCAGTTTGTGTCTGACAATACTCAGGTCTGTGAGAGTCAACAAGAACAGTTTATATCAATCTCACAGGTCGGTGTGAGTAGAAAGCCAGTAATTGCAATTTGTTCTCTCAAGTCTGTGAGAGTCAAGTTTCAGTGTACTGCTGCACCCACAGGTCTGTGTGAGTACAAAAAAGTGAGTACAAAAAAGTGTAATACTAAAGTTTGTCACTTTGGAGGCTTTGCACTTCACTTTCACAAGTCACCTCCGGGAATTATTTTTACTCAGTTCAGATAACTTGCCTTTTTGGACAGATTTTGTGCAAATATAATATTAAACTTTTCTGTGAAGGAAAATTCTCCAAGTCAATAATTCCAGAACTATCTTTTATCATTGTTTATCAGTGACACATTATGATGTGTAGAATTCAAATTGAGATGTAACTGACAGAGAAAGCAACACTAAAAGATTGGTTATTAATTTTTTCTCTTATATATCTGCCAAATTCCTGCTAGATTTTGATTAAAAAACACCTGAAACATTTTGAACAGTTCAATGGACACACTTCAATCTAAAACGGTTTTGTTGATGAAGACAGATTGCTGTTCATGAAAATGATAACACTGTCAAGAGTGTCAACACATAGTTATTGTGAGTGGTAACATGAATCATTTGTGATATCACATGATCTAACAAGCATATAAGTCTCAAACAATATTTTGTTTAATATTGTTAAAGATTGTGTCAACAACTCAAACTTGCCAGGCATCAATTAGACCATCATTAACATCACTGCTTGTCACTAATTGAAGAAATATCAAATGCTTGCAAATGCAAAAAGGACAGAATCTAAATGAAAAACTCAAAGTGTTGATTATGAATATAATATAAAATTTTGTATCACACCTAAATTTAAACAATTCAGATATTTTGTATTTTGATGTATATATATTTCATGAATATAATTATAATATATATGATTATAATTAATAGCTGTTATGAGTTATAAATTATATTCTGTTTTTGGCTCTCAACATCTACTTCTAAATTATGGAGTTCAACAGCAAGTTTTAACCAGCCAAAGAAAGTTTATCTTTTAGCCTCCTTTAAATTTGTTGAATTCTGCAAAAAAAAACACACACAGTTCTCCCGATTCACAGAAGGCCCGGGCCAAAAAAAGTGTATATAAAAAATGCACTTATTGTTATCTTAGTAGCTTTGAAGGCATCTTTAATAAAACAAATCACCCAGAAAAATTGTTTGATCACTCAATGTCAGCATTTTTGCCATTTTTTGACAATTTTCAAGCAAAATTAAATTAATGATTTACATACATTTTCTGCCTATAATGCATATAACACCAGTTTTAGGTGTTTCCCATCCAAAGGGACTCTATATATAGAACTTTGGTATATTCCATTAAACTTTCTGAAACCAAAATTTAATAAGCTGCTGGGACCAAGAAATTGTTTTAAAAAGGCCTGCATAATAACATAAAATATGCTTTCATAAAGGTGGAGTGGCATGAAAAAAAAATGCATCCAACCAAGTTATCTTTAAACCAATTTTAATTTCTTGGGTATAGCCAAGTCACTTCAGTAGATTCTCATGGTGAGCCAAGTACTCATACCATTAATTTTTTGAAATTCCAAAAGAAGTTTTTTTCAGCCCACCCTAATCAAAATCTTTAGGTTGAACATAGAGAGGAAGGAAAAATGTCATATTCTGCTTCAGTAAGCAGCTTATATAGTTTGGTGACCAAATAGGAAAAGCAGGAAAACACAATCACTCTAGGCTGCAGACACGTCACTGGCACTGAAAAACGTTTTTATGCTCTAACAGCAGATCTTTGCTTCGTAATTCAGTGCCTCAGCCAATCACATGAACTATGTTTTCAACTTTTCACTATCATATTCCAGTTACTTGTAACTGTTGAAATTTGCTGAAAGCAATCTTTTGATAACTCTTAGAAAACCTGGAGGTGCTTTGATTAAAATGTTGGAGTATAACTTGTGTGAGACACATGTCTATATTTCACATAAGGAACTAATGATATAAAGTAGATCGCCACAATGAAATGATGCATTAGAGTGATGACTTCACAAGCATTGGTTGTCATCCGGGGAAATAGATTTATCAAGGATGCCAAGTGTGGTAACAAAGTGCATGACTGGTTGTTAATTATCTCAATACTTCCTTTCAGACTCTGCATCCGAGTTATAAGGAGAGTGCACTGGCAAGGGAAGAAGACCTGACCAACTTGGTTTGGAGGCAATTAAGATATGGGGCAACTGATTGGTCAGAAAGCAAAGGAAAAATTTGGATTACTAGCAAGTCAATTGCAACAGACGTTATGGCCAAACTCAAGGTATGAACTTTCAAATTATTCTTAGCATCAGGGATCATGGTTCTACATATATATAGATTGGTACTTCAATAATTGGTTCTTTTCACCCATTTCGCAAGGAATTGTCAAATTATACAAAAGTAGGCACTGTTACAGGACATATGGTGAATCCCTGTTCTCCCTCTTGAAACAAAAAAAAATTGGGTCAACAGCTCATGATAGCGCAGCTTGTGTAGCCTGCTGCAAACCATTGTGGTGAGAGTAAGGGGCTAACCAGATTATAGTTGGGGGGGGGGGGGGGGGTAGTCCAGGGGACGTTATGGATTTTGCTCTAATAACCTTTTTTTACGACTAAGCAATTTTTGAAAATTGTGTTTGAAGGAGCGACCAACTTTTAATTGCAATTCTAATGAGTTATTGTGACCAAGCTACAGGTGGAAACAAACTGTTTTCTAACTTCCATGTGCGCTAGATATTTTTTTCAAGTCAAGTGGCGAAAATAACATATTTTTCTTTTTTCAAAAATCCATTGCCTACCCTCAATATCATGTGGTTGGCCCATAATCAAATAGTAATGATCAGCATGCAGCTGTCCTGGTTGACATGAAGAAGCCTACGGGCTGCATTGAAGAGTGGAAAAATATTAATAAATTGTATCTGGTTGTCTATCTCTTCATTTTATCAAGTGTAGCCAAATAAATCTCACCACTACAGTGCACCAAAAAAAGTTATGGGAAAAATTGGAATCGATCTGTTTCTGCTTCTTCTTTCCGAAGGCAATAATGGAACTTCTATCCTTTAGATAGACATCTCATGAACAGATCTGACATGTTGTTTTATTATTTTAATCTGCAAATTGGGTGTGCCAGGCAGTGGCGTCAGTGTAGGTGGGGCTGGTGGGGCATTTGCTCCACCACTTTTTGGTCAAAGTGTACTTGTTTCTGAATGGGAAAAAATATAATTTTTCCCCTGACATCTTCCACGAAGGTGTGACCACTATTTGCTCCACCACTTTAAAATGAAACTGACGCCCCTGGCACTGCCAGGTGATTCTTGGCAGCAACTTCCATTTTCGACCTCAAAGAAGTTTTGGACTTCTGGAGGAATAACTAATTTAAGATGATGTCTCTCATACAAATGACATAGGAAATATGGAATGTTGTTTGTCCTTGACAGATGTTAATAAAAATTATTTGTCTTTAGACCCCCAGTATGACAAACAAATAATTTTGGTTCAACTCACAGTTTGTTTAATTCTATAATGAAAATGTAACAGTTACAATCATATGATCAATTAGTTAAAATATATAGTTGAGTGATCGAGTGACCTGATCAACATTGGCTGAAAAGGTACCTAAAATGATAGTAACTGCATTAAATACATACATAATATTGATAACTGATTATAAAAGTTATATAAATATGAATAACATTAACAGTTTTGATATTTATGGCAGGCTTATTGTATCAATAATGGCCAAAAGCTAAGCGAGGCTTAGCTGCCGCCATAAAGAAGAAAAAATTGAGATTATTAAATTTTGAGGCTGTGAGTTGAGAAACATAATCTAATGGTACTAATTCTCAACTTGAATCTACAGTACATAGTTAGAAACATACACATGACAAAATTATCTATATGTTAGATATGTTATTGATCTTTTAAGTTGGTAATAAGAGTCAGTTGATCCACATGGTGTGATAATGACATATAACGATTGTCCGAGATCAGGGTTGATTCACCCATGTATACATAGTACTAAATGTGGAGACTGTGCTTCGTACGTGACAGTAGTTCACTTGAGTGTCATGGCAATGATGAATAATAATGATTTTGAGATGGAAATTAGCAGGAGTGATAACCCGCAAGTCAAATTAATTGGCTGTCTCTGAGAAAACCATGCAGGTTGTACAGTAAAGTGAAACGTGGCCCGAGCTGGATTTTAACGAAATTTTCACCACTTTAAAATAGGGTGTCAAGTGTGGCGCAAAATTCCTTTAACATGGGTTTCAATGGGAAAACATGGCAACTTTAGCACTATAGGAACCAGAGCGCAGCGCATGGTTTGAAAATTTTATGATGGAGGATGATCACACATGACTTGAATATTCTAAATTCACTTTTTCTAACGTGGAACACTCTTTCATAAGCCAGATATAAGCATTTTTAGATAGCGTAGGGTGACAAATTTCTTTGCGTTTCACAAAAAATCAAAAAATACTAAAAATGTCATAATTCTGCTAAGATTTGTCCAAATTTGACAATTTTAGTGTCTAACTATATGTTTTGGACGATTCCGCACCTCTTGGGACGAGTTTTATTTTGATTGGAGGCCAAAGTCACAGCCTAAGGTCAAGGTCAAAGTCAATTTTTTCTGTAATTTTATGATATTTCAAGTTTTAATCCCCGATATCTATCAAAAAGTCCCATAATATCAATGCTTATTCAGCATAAACTGATTTTATAAATTTCTAGCTATATGTTAGTATCCTACACTGTATCAAAAGCCTGTTTTTTTAACCGTAGGGGGCACTTTCAAATTTACGAAATTTCATAATTTTTTCAAATTGCACATTAGATATTTTGAAGATGTCCATCGATCATTGTGCATTAATAATTCAGTGTTCAGTGGATTGATTCTATTGCATGAGAGTTCAATAAAATATTCTAAAACAGACCTTAGAATATGATATGAATGTTTTCGGCGGCCATTATTGAAAATTTTGTCACCTCAGTTAATGTCAAAACTAGTAAAGATAACAGAAAAATTTGCCATCATTGATTTGTATTGATAATAACAAAACCACAGATAAGCAAATCATGGCAGAAAAATTCAATGGTAATTTTATAAACGTTGCATGTAAAACTTACACAGATGTAGAATTGGTAATGATGAAAGACACTTTGATTCTTATCTGAAGCAAGTGTC
Organism: Platynereis dumerilii; assembly: GCA_026936325.1. NCBI lineage: Eukaryota > Metazoa > Annelida > Polychaeta > Phyllodocida > Nereididae > Platynereis > Platynereis dumerilii. The sequence goes on from JAPTHN010000018.1 coordinate 14,510,021, forward strand.
ATGCAATTCAAATTTCTCTTTTAGAAAGGTTACAGCAACAGAAATATTAACCATCATAGATAAACTAAAACCAAAGAAAAGTAAAGGAGAAGACCAAATCTCAAGCAGTCTACTTAAACAAATAAAGCTAGAGATATATGAAGCAATAACACTGATAGTGAACCAAATGATTGAAACTGGGATTTTTCCAGACATCCTAAAAGTTGCAAAAGTTCTGCCAATATTCAAGAAAGGAGATGAAAAATTAATTGAAAATTATAGACCAACATCCATTCTACCAGCAATCTCCAAAATATTAGAAAAAGTGATATATATATGCAGTTGCATGAATATTTTCAAACTAATAAATTATACTTTTCTAGTCAATATGGCTTTCTACAGAACTTGCCGTTGTGGAAGTTATTGACAGAATTAATTACGAAAAATATAATGGCAATACACCACTAAGTATATTTATCGATCTCAGCAAAGCTTTTGATTCCATCAGACATGATATCTTGATAGAGAAGTTACATTCATAATGGTCTGAAAAAAGACTCACTGTCATTAATTCAAAATTACCTAAAAGACAGGAAGCAATATGTACAACTGGGTAATTACAAATCGTCATTACTTTCTATTAAGACAGGCGTACCACAAGGATCCATTTTAGGACCATTATTCTTCATAATATATATAAATGACATTGCCTTATCTAGCAAAGCATTCAACTTCATTACCTATGCTGATGATACGACTCTACTTACTGTATTACAATATGAAAAAAACACCCAATCTCCATCAGAACTACTGCTAAATAATGAATTGCAAAACATAAACATGTGGCTGAAAAGTAACAAACTCAAGCTAAATGTATCAAAAACTAAGTGTATGATATTAAGATCAGCAAACAAAAGAAAGACAATCCATCCGACACTAAAAATTGATGGTACAAACATTGAATATGTGGATGATTTCTTACTCATTGGCATAAAAATCGATAGAAATATAAAAAAAAAGCACATTGGCAAAAAAATAATGAAAACAATTTACATATTGAGCAAGCTGAGACACTATTTACCCCAGGATACTCTGAAAACAATATATAATGCACTGATAAATCCTCACTTGAAATATGGGATACTGTGTTGGGGATTCAATAGCATGGACATCCAAAAAAGAGCAGTACGAATTATATGTCATAGCAAATATAACGCACACACTGAGCCATTGTTTAAAAGATTACGGATTCTTAAAATTCCTGACATACTCACAAGAAAAATATATAAGTTTTATTTTAGATTATACAATAAATATATTCCCAGTTACTTCTTAGACTACTTTGAAATAAAAAGACAAAAAGCCACACATTCTTATAACACACGAAATAATAAATATCTAAAACCAAAAATAAAGCATATCATGGATGAAAATTGATATCATGTAGCCTTCTTATTTGTGGTTCCAATGACATCTACATTGTGTAATAAAAATTACTATTATGGGAGTTATTTCTGATTTCTGACAGAAAGTCTGTTAAGCTAAAAACAACTAAATTCGCGATGCGGTGCTCAGATAAATAGATTTTTATGGATGTATTTGTGACTGTGTGTTTCTAGTGTTGATAGTTGTTTTAAAACTGATTGATTAAATTCACCCAGGCTGAATTTATGATTTTTTTGCATAGTATTTAGCCTCAAATGGTGATTAATATATGGGCGGAAATCATTTTATTAAATAAAATTTAGGGGTAGGAAATTTGCTTCCTATCAAATTTTAGTCCCTATTTTTGAGTAAAACAACATTGTATCATGTAGCCTTCTTATTTGTGGTTCAAATGACACCTTTGTTGAGTCATAAAGATGATTATTAAGGGAGTTATTGCCAATTTGGTGAAGGGAAGTGCGTCACAGTAAAAATATTGAAATTCGTCACGCGTTATTCAGAAAAAGTGATTTTTTCTGGAGTTTACACGCTTTTAAATTGCAGAAACAACCTGAAATGAACTCCTTACACATCCAGCAAGAAAACTAGGGGGGTCCCAAAAATTCCCTCAGGGGGGGGAGGGTTTCACTTTCTGGCTCGTGGTCTAATATATGTTTCCCAGTGTTTCTTCTAGTTAAGTGAGCAAGAGACTCTGACTAAACGCAAATTGACCCAAAAAAAAAATTTGCAAAAAGGAGAAAAGAAGATCGAAGTGAAAACTGTGAAATTATCAATGTGAAATTATAAATGACTACATCTATATGAAATTATCAATGATTATCATTTTTATTACCACTTGACAGCCAATACAATGTGTGGAAGTGTTCAAATTTTAGCAAAAAACTGCAAAAGTCCATATTTCACAAAGGTGTGGCAGCCATTTTGGAGAAAAGATCTGGACACCGTAGCCACACTGTGGCTACGGTGTCCAGACCTTTTGTCCAAAATGAAACAATATGCATCAGATAGCCTGGTAAATATACTAAATCACCATATAAAACTTAATATGCTGTATCATTTTTATTACCACTTTACAGCCAATTAAATGTGTGGAAGTGTTCAAATTTTAGCAGAAATCTGCGATAGTCCGAAATTTAACAAAGGTGGGGCTGGTGTGTCCAGACCCTTTTTCCAAAATTAAAGTATATGCACCAGACCTTGAAGAAACTAGCACAGGAGGCGCAAGCTAAGGTTTTATGATGTTCCATGTTCGTCACTATGAGGTCCTAATGACCAGATGACCCCACCTATTCTCTCTCATCTTTCCCTTTGTTCTTCTCAAGGATTTCACCCTTATCAAGAAAGTATCCATGAAATTCATATCTGAGAGGAGTTTTAATTTCAACATTTAGGCTAATTTAGGGCATAAGTTTTACTTTTGAAGACAATATTGTACCATGTGCACTTATAACACCTTAAAATGATCCCACTCACAAATTTTCATGGTGATTATATGACTACAAATGCAGTTTTTTATGTGACTTAATCAGGAAAAAATTTGTGTCAAATTAGACACTTTTTAACTTAATTTTTAGGTCTTTGGAACATTTTGGAACAAAATAAAATTTAGAGTATGTTTAAGATGACATTGAGATGAGATAGTATGCCAAGTTTGATCACTGCCAAATGTGGTAAAATTGGTGAAATTTGATGATTAAGATGTCATGTTTTTTTTTCATTTCTAAAATATAAGTTTTGATGTAGCTTTTTGAAAAATTGTCCTATTTTATTGGGAAAAAGACAGTCATGGTTTATATTAAAAAATACGGAGAGTAAAGGTGAAAATTTTGATCAAAATTTGTGTTTCAAAAAGTTAGATCCTCATAAGGGTAGGGGTTTTCCAAAGATCAGCAATTAGAGGGGTGCAGCTTAATGAGGGGTAGAGCGACATACATGGTACATCAAAGATGAGCTGCTCTCCCGGGGTCCTGGGCTAAATATGATACCATTTTCAGCTATTAAGTCATAAAAATTAGTGGTGTCATATCTCAGTTAATGATGTTTCGTCTCCTGGGCTACTTACTCCAAGACCAGACAGCCTAGAAAATATACTACATTACCAATAAACTGATGGGAGAGAATTAACCCAGACTCAATTTATGTTGTTATTTTTTAGAATTTAACTGAAATTGATGATTATATGTGTTCAGAAATCTTTTTTTTAAATAACATGTTGGGGGTAGGGGGTAGGAAAATGGCCTTCTGTTAGATTTCAGTCCCTCTCCTCAACTAAAGCAACATTGTATCATGTAGCCTTCTTATTTGTGGTTCCAATGACACCTACATTGTGTAATAAAAATTACTATTAAGGGAGTTATTGCTGATTTGTGACAGAAAGTCTGTTACGCTAAAAACAACTAAATTCACGATGCGGTACTCAGATAAATAGATTTTTATGGATGTATTTGTGACTGTGTGTTTCTAGTGTTGATAGTTGTTTAAACTGATTGATTAAATTCACCCAGGCTGAATTTATGAATTTTTTGCATAGTATTTAGCCTCAAATGGTGATTAATATATGGGCAGAAATCATTTTATTAAATAAAATTTAGGGGTAGGAAATTTGCTTCCTATCAAATTTTAGTCCCTATTTTGAGTAAAACAACATTGTATCATGTAGCCCACTTATTTGTGGTTCAAATGACACCTTTGTTGTGGCATAAAATGATTATTGAGGGAGTTATTGCCAATTTGGTGAAGGAAAGTGCGTCACACTAAAAATATTGATATTCGTCACGCGGTATTCAGAAAAAGTGATTTTTCCTGGAGTTTACACGCTTTTAAATTGCAGAAACAACCTGAAATGAACTCCTTACACATCCAGCAAGAAAACTAGGGGGTCACGAAAATTCCCTAAGGGGGGGAGGGTTTCACTTTCTGGCCCGTGGTCTAATATATGTTTCCCAGTGTTTCTTCTAGTTAAGTGAGCAAGTGACTCTGACTAAACGCAAATTGACCCAAAAAAAAAAATTTGCAAAAAGGAGAAAAGAAGATCGAAGTGAAAACTGTGAAATTATCAATGTGAAATTATAAATGACTACATCTATATGAAATTATCAATGACAACTATATCAATGTGAAAATTGTCAATTACTATATCATCGTGAAAAAATCATCAATGACTATCAAAGTGAAGATCATCAATAATAATCTCAAATGACACTACAAAGTATACTGTGACTTATGTTCCTCGGTGGCCTAATGGTTATAGCAGTTGATTTTGAATCCACTGGCCTGAGAGGACATGGGTTCGAATCCCAGTCCTGGAACTAAATTGGAGTGAGTTGGGGGTGGCTGTGCCGGGGAGGGTGGCCACTGTGGAGGCGGGGGTCCCGAAAATTCCCTCAGGGGGGGGAGGGTTTCACTTTCTGGCCCGTGGTCTAATATATGTTTCCCAGTGTTTCTTCTAGTTAAGTGAGCAAGTGACTCTGACTAAACGCAAATTGACCCAAAAAAAAAAATTTGCAAAAAGGAGAAAAGAAGATCGAAGTGAAAACTGTGAAATTATCAATGTGAAATTATAAATGACTACATCTATATGAAATTATCAATGACAACTATATCAATGTGAAAATTGTCAATTACTATATCATCGTGAAAAAATCATCAATGACTATCAAAGTGAAGATCATCAATAATAATCTCAAATGACACTACAAAGTATATTGTGACTTATGTTCCTCGGTGGTTATAGCAGTTGATTTTGAATCCACTGGCCTGAGAGGACATGGGTTCGAATCCCAGTCCTGCATCGAAATTGGAGTGAGTTGGTGGAGTCTGTGGACGGGGAGGGTGGCAAATGTGGAGGCAGGAGTCCATCCTCCTGTCTGGTGTATTGTAGCAGTTACCCCAGCCAGACTCCACCCGGAGTGACTGGATGCCTGGATCCAAGGAAACAAGACTCAAAGGGAACACAAGGAAGATGCTGCCACCTGGTGTGATGAAGATCAATACAAAAGATATCTCAAATTTATTTATTTATTTATTTTTCTCAGATCTAGTCACTAACTGACAGATCACTAGCTAACTTTCAGCTTCGTTAAATAATTCGCTCTGATCTAGTCACTAACTGACAGATCACTATTAAATTGTTCTGATCTAGTCACTAACTAACGGATCACTATTAAATTGTTCTGATCTAGTCACTAACTGACGAATCACTATTAAATTGTTCTGATCTAGTCACTAACTGACGGATCACTTTTAAATTGTTCTGATCTAGTCACTAACTGACGGATCGCTATTAAATTGTTCTGATCTAGTCACTAACTGACAGATCACTATTAAATTGTTCTGATCTAGTCACTAACTGACGGATCACTTTTAAATTGTTCTGATCTAATCACTAACTGACGGATCACTTTTAAATTGTTCTGATCTAGTCACTAACTGACGGATCACTATTGAATTGTTCTGATCTAGCCACTAACTGACAGATCACTATCAAATTGTTCTGATCTAGTCACTAACTGACAGATCATTTTTAAATTTTCTGATCTAGTCACTAACTGACAGATCTACCAACACCTTCGATAAATCACAAATTGATTGATCCTCGATTCTAACCAACTCCTTTGGTCAATCACAAATTGATTGATCCTCGAGCCGAACTAACACCTCGGTCAGTCACAAATTGATTGATCCTCAATTCTAAACAACTCCTTCGGACAATCACAAATTGATTGATCCTCGATCCGAACTAACACCTCGATCAGACACAAATTGATTGATCCTCGATTCTTACCAACTCCTTCGGACAATCACAAATTGATTGATCCTCGATCCGAACTAACACCTCGGTCAGTCACAAATTGATTGATCCTCGATTCTAACCAACTCCTTCGGACAATCACAAATTGATTGATCCTCGATCCGAACTAACACCTCGGTCAGTCACAAATTGATTGATCCTCGATTCTGACCAACTCCTTTGGTCAATCACAAATTGATTGATCCTAGATTCTAACCAAATCCTTCAGTCAATCACAAATTGATTGATCCTCGATTCTATCCAACTCCTTCAGTCAATCACAAATTGACTGATACTCGATTCTAAGCAACTACTCCGGTCAATCACAAATTGATCCTTGACTCTTAACTTTGGTCAGTCACTAATTGAGTCATCTAATTGAGTCATCCTTGATTCTTAAGTCACACATTGCTTGCTTATCGAATTCTCACATCAAACAGATAGTAACAATGCACACATATAGAAAGCTTTATTCTGATGCCTTGCGAACTGGTCTAAATAGAAATGTCAATGGGCTACAACCAGCAACATCTGCAACTCAGCCAAAGGTAAACCGTGTAATTCACAAATTGACTGATACTCGATTCTAAGCAACTACTCCGGTCAATCACAAATTGATCCTTGACTCTTAACTTTGGTCAGTCACTAATTGAGTCATCCTTGATTTTCAAATATTCTTAAGTCGCACATTGCTTGCTTATCGAATTCTCCCATCAAACAGATAGTAACAATGCACACATATAGAAAGCTTTATTCTGATGCCTTGCGAACTGGTCTAAATAGAAATGTCAATGGGCTACAACCAACAACATCTGCAACTCAGCCAAAGGTAAACCGTGTAGAGTCAGGGATGGTAAATCCGTCCAGGAGGGTAAATCCGTCCACCCTCTACTATAAGCATACAATCACATTTATTACAGTTGTGTGAGTTTTAAAAGCAAGAGAAACTACTTTTTCAACTAATTTTGCCGTGTTTTTGTGTTAACAGCCTTTCAAATGATATTTCAGGTCCATTTAAACACTGAGAACAAAATACAATGAAAACCTGTGACGTCATCACAGCCATTTTGTGTCGTAGATGGCTCTAATATTGTTGGCCTTTTTCCATCAACAAAAAAGAATTGGAAGTAAAAAATTGTTGATTGAGATCAAGAATTCTATTATTTTGTTAGGATTTGTTAAATTAACTTAATGGCAACATCTGGAAAGGAGATACTATGGAAATAAAAGTGGACGGAATTACCATAATTATTTCAAAACTGGCTTGAATAGGTGATTGTAAATCCGTCCACCCACTCCAAATGGGGTTTTAAAGTACTGTTATGACTTTTAATATCTATAAATGGCATAACACTGAAACTAGATTGAGCAATTAGACCACTTGATTGGGCTTAAAAGGTTTTTCAATTATAATTAAGGCAGTAAATTGAACTTCTTGATTGTCAACTTGGCCTATCTTATTTAAAACTTCTGCTATAAGTGCAATCAGCATCCTTTTATTCTACAATCCACACAAAATCATTTCTAAAAGTTAATAGATTGCAACATTTGAAAAAATTACAAGATATGAGGAGTTTGTGCTGATTTCAGCCCTGTGGACGGATTTACCATCCTTGCTGGACGGATTTACCAGCAAGGTGGATGGATTTAGGTGCCCTGACCTTAAGTTTTGTTGCCATGGTTTCAGCAAAAATATTTAAATATTTGACTTTTTTTTGGCTGCTGATGATATCATATATAAACAGGCCTCGTTTTTGGGTATCTACAGACGTCTAGATTGTCTACAGATGATCTGTTCATGTCTCTCTGAGACGTCTGTTCAACCTGCTTTGTGTGTACATCTAGACCGTCTGTAGGCAGCTTAAAATTGGATGCTACAGACTTCAGCCTATAATTTTAAAATTGGTTATCTATGCACTAGAGACGTCTCTATCTCATGAATCTTAGTGTCCAACAGACGTCTGCAGATTACTTTTTCAGGGTCTGCTGTGACGTCTGCTAAAACTCATTTCAGAGAACATCCAGACCATCTGCAATCAACTTTTACAGACGTCTCCAAACAACCAAAACTTAGGCCATCCAGACAAGCCAATGCCTGTACCACATTGTCTAGAAATACCACAAATGGAGAGTCTACAGACGTCTCCAAACAACCTAAAATCAAGCCATCCAGACTAGTCACTGTCTGTTCCACATTGTCTTCAAGGACCACAAACGGAGAGACTACAGACGTCTCCAAACAACCAAAACTCAAGTCATCCAGACTGTACCACATTGTCTGCAAAGGCCACAAATGGAGAGTCTACAGACGTCTCCAAACAACCGAAAATCAAGCCATCCAGACTAGCCACTGTCTGTTCCACATTGTCTAGAAATACCACAAATGGAGAGTCTACAGACGTCTCCAAACAACCAAAAATCAAGCCATCCAGACTAGCCACTGTCTGTTCCCTACAGACTTCTCCAAACAACCAAAAATCAAGCCATCCAGACTAGCCACTGTCTGTTCCACATTGTCTAGAAAGACCACAAATGGAGAGTCTACAGACGTCTCCAAACAACCAAAAATCAAGCCATCCAGACTAGCCACTGTCTGTTCCACATTGTCTAGAAATACCACAAATGGAGAGTCTACAGACGTCTCCAAACAACCAAAAATCAAGCCATCCAGACTAGCCACTGTCTGTTCCACATTGTCTAGAAAGCCACAAATGGAGAGTCTACAGACGTCTCCAAACAACCAAAAATCAAGCCATCCAGACTAGCCACTGTCTGTTCCACATTGTCTAGAAAGACCACAAATGGAGAGTCTACAGACGTCTCCAAACAACCAAAAATCAAGCCATCCAGACTAGCCACTGTCTGTTCCACATTGTCTAGAAATACCACAAATGGAGAGTCTACAGACGTCTCCAAACAACCAAAAATCAAGCCATCCAGACTAGCCACTGTCTGTTCCACATAGTCTAGAAAGATCACAAATGGAGAGTCTACAGACGTCTCTAAGCAACCAAATGTCAATTCATCCAGACTAGACATTGTTTAGTTTGACAACATCGGCTAGAAGGACCATAAATTAAGAATCTACAGATATCTTAATAAATTTGACTTGATTTAGACACCAAACAACCAAAAGTCAAGCCATATCCAGGCAGAAATTCAGAAAATCTACTATTTCAGGACCAGAACTCAACATAAGAGTAAGAAAAATCATTGATTTATTCAAATATATTACAAAATCAAATTCATATATATACATGTTACTCTATTTTGGCATACACTTAGTGCGTTTTGATCTTCTCTTAGCGATACGGGGGCTGTCCTTGACCACTATCTGCCTGCTTCTTTTTGTTGCGGAACAGCATCCACCTGAAAGAGATAAAAAACATCCATTCAACATTTTTAGCGCATTGAAAATTAATTTCAACTTTAACTTGTTTGATCACAACTACCAATTGATTATGATGGCAAGAGTAGTCAGTGTTGTTTTGGACTGCAGGCAATTATTTAAAAAAAGATTTTAACAAGAGGAAGTTATAGATTATAGCGTCAATTGCTTGACATCATTAAGAATTTAATGTTGGGATTCTGCTTCATAATTGTGCCTGCCCTCCTGCAATTGTCTTATAATATGCACTCGAGGGCAAAATGTTCACTTATTTCAAGATGACTTACGGCAAGTACAGTTTGATCCTCAGTTGGCTCCCCTGCCTCTGGACCCTTCAAACGCTTTAGAAGCTCTAACTGCTTCCAATGCCTGCTTGTGTTGTTTGTCTGAAACACACAAAAACAAAAATGTTTAAGTTCAACCAAATTAGAATTCATTTTGCATGTTTTAAAATTGTGACATGAGGAGGTCTAAGCTATGATTTCAAGTATGACTGAAACTGCTGTTCAACATATGGAAATTATGTTAAATTTCGGCTTCTGCTTTTCGCATTACAGTGCCGCCTGTAAATAAGTGAAACGCATGATATTGTGTTATTGCATCAATGCTAAACATCCTCAACCAAACTGCTTGTGGAAACACGAATTCACATGTTTAGCATTGACGCGTTGTCACAATATCATGCATTTCACTTACTTACAGCTGGCACTCTACATATGTTGTTGAACAAATAATTATTGTAAAGTTCACTGGATATCTTATCTCAAAATTGCTCAAGTGGTTACCAACAAAAGTCCAGCATTTGCAGTTACAACAGTATAAGTATGCAAAAGTCAGTAAATTTGTACCTTCTCTTGCCTTGATCTGGCTAGGAAGCTGACAAATGGAGAATCAGGAGGTGAAGGGGTAGGGGAACTGGGTGGTACATGTAACTCAATAGTCGCTGGGGATGCGGCAGGTCTTACAGGGGATGCATCAGGTCCACCTGGAGACGGGGCAGGTCCAACTGGCGATAGAGCAGGTCTAATTGGAGATAGGGCAGGTGTAGTTCTTTCTGGGGACGGGGCAGGTCTCAAGGGGGGTGAGAGAGGTTGACTCTCATCTCTGAAGTGCTGAAAACAACAAAAGACAGATTGTTGAATAGAATTAAATATAATGTAATTTGTATGCGAGCATAGATCATTTTGAAGTCAGAGCTTTCGCTTGAAATTGCTTTTAGGTAGGAAAAAAAGAAAAGGTTTAAATTCATTTATAACCATAACAAATTCCTAGATCATGTAGGACTCAAACCAAAGACATGATAGTTAACCACTTTGATATTTATATCATCATTTAGTATTTAGTATTTATGACATTAACTCCAATTTGATGTGCCGTTTCAAGTACATTGTTTGACTGAAATGTAGAATTATTAACCATAGTTAAATAAATGCCTGGATCATGAAGGGCTCAAGCCAATGACACTGAAATGTAGAATGATTAACCATGCACAGTGTTTTTTCTGTATCATTCAATGAAATTGAATCCCATATATATACCTTGTCTTGTCGAATTCTTGAAAAGTGAGTCCTTCCTGCTTCATACGCTGACCGAATTTCCTCAACTTGCATGACACTTGATATTCCTTCGAACTTGATGCGAGCTGGCCACCAGCATGGTGGTTGCACCTTCTCACCATTCTTGCAGTATGTGATTCTCTTGCAAGCATGACCTGGAATGAAATTAAACGATTTAGTGTCCAGTAAATGTCAGCCGACTAGGTGACAAACTTTTGCACCAATAAGATGAAGGTAAATTTCGAAATCATAAACCAAGTCACCATGTGATAAACAACTCCAAGCTATAACCGCAGGTGGCATTCACATTTTACATGGTATTATTTCGAAATTTTCGATATAGGAGCCCCAGTCTACGGAGGACAACAAAGATTGAAAAATAATATATGTACTTACATGGATTTATAAGGTGATCAATAAAAAATCTATATATTATATGTCATCTATCTATGACAAAATTACATCTTCTTCAGGAACTTTATAAATACACACATATTCTTCACTGACTTTGAGGCCCAATGGCAATTTTTTTAGAAATTAGCGTAATTTTCAAGACAATTACCTTTCGATTGTGAGACTCTGACCATTTCAGTCAAAATTGGGCGCATGTCATCTCGACTGGCTTTCTTGCTGTCTGGAAGTGCACCAAGGAGAGGCAAAGGTTCTTGTTCTGTCGGTTTTGATGAAATGGATGACATCTCTTCTTGCACACGTTTGTTGAAGTCCTCAAATCCAGCTTCATTGACACTTTTTGTAATCATGTCTGCTACTAGAACCCAAGGTCCACGGGTGAAAATGGTGGCAGTGGGTGGCAAACAGTAAGAAAAGTTTGACAGAACTCCAAGTGTTTGTAATTTGCTGATGTTTTTAGAGATTGAATCAAGACATCTGTTTATAGCAGGTATATTTTTTGTGTGCTTTTCGTCTTGTTCCATGATAGTAATGAAGTTAATCCTTCCAATGTCCAAAAGCAAATGATGTTGGCAATGAGGTGGACACCCCTGAGTTACCCCCAAACTCCACCTTGTGGACAGAAAATCATCTGCCTTCTCATTGGTCAATCCATTTGGCGGGAAATTAACCCCCTCTGTGTATTTCTTTCCTACTCTTCTGCTCTGCTAATCCACCTGGTGGATTATGGCACCAAGCACCTGCTATTGGTCAGTGTTTTGGCGGGAAATATGTCACCCTGCTCCCCCCCCCCCCCTTAGTATTTTGCAATGACTTGTTGTCACTTATTGTAAGATTTTTGGACAAGACACAACTCTCTTCAAAATGCTTTTGGTAAATAGAACAAAGAAAAATCGGAGGAAACATATGTTTATACAAGGTCCTTTCACACAAGAAACTACTGTTACATCAGCTGAAGATGATCTTCAACAATCACAAACAAGCAAAGACTGCAAAGCTACCAAAACAAGGAAAGCAAGGTATGTTGTTTCAATTTAACAAAACATTTTTAAATTTGTGTAACATGTATTATAAGCAGGGAACATTTGTTCAAGATACTAGTCCATCAGTTTCCATTGACTAACACTGAACATTTAAGCTGTAAAACAAGTAAGAAAATTCAGTATTGAGAAATTAGTGGCAGATTATTGTAAACACTAGCATTTACCAGTGATAAATGGCAGTAAGAGAGGTACCTACTAATATAGGCATCACACACATCCATGCCTTTGAGCTAAGATGGTTTAGAGATAAAAAAAGGATATGCTGGTGAATAAAATTGTTTTAAATTGGGTAACATTACTCTTGATAAATTAAGCTATGAAATGAGGTAGAGCATTTCGGGTGGTCTGCATAGATGTAGCAAGTAATTAAATCAGTGACTGGCTGGAAGTGACCATCTGTGGGTTTCACGCGGATATCTGATGTGACCCTACATTAATTTGGGGATTTATAATGTAATGCAGCAATGGATGAATGAAGAGAAAGAGCACGTGGTTTTCTGTGGCAAAGCTATCTATGCTTCAATGCTGACATTCAAATGTCACAATTAAAGAAATTGTGGAGCCTGATTGGTATTGAAGTATCAAGTGTGAATTACTAAATGGTAAATTACAATGAAGCACTTATAGAGATGTGTCACAGAGATTTCCTTTGGTAAAATTCTCATATTGTCTGTAACATTCAAATGTTATCAAATTTCCTATACTAATGTTAATCTCAGTACAAATTCTCTTTTACAAATTGGATTCCAAACGTTGTAATGTTGAGTAACTTGAGCATGATAAGGGCTAATAAACAGTTAGCTTTCTGTTGATTTGTTGAAGTTCTTTTGAATGGGTTACAATTCAACATTTATTTGACATAACTGGTGTCTTTACAAAAGACAAACTATTTGAAAATTAAGAATTATTACTGAGATTGTATACGGATATAATCAGATAGGCCTATGTTGGAAAGTTTAGGCCTTTGAAATCCATAGGTCAATCCAGTTCTATTCACATATATCTAGCTGTAAGGTCTATTGCACTTCAGCATGGCACTTCAGACTTGACACTTCAATAGCAATCAGGCAGGTTACTCAATGTAATTTAATGGCAATTAGGACTTTTAAGAAAAAAATAAGTTTGAAGGCCTTATCCTACTTCCATTATCATTAAATTAGCAATAGTCTACAGCTATAGCTAGTAGTACATAGCCCATGGTAGGCGCGAAATAGCATGATCAGATTGATCACAACAAATAAAATGGCGGCAATGGGCTCGATAGAAAACGTACCGTTGTGCAGCTCCTCTGGTCTCCTCAGATCAGAGTGAAGCTACCCGGCGACCCGGGGTATCCCAGCACACAGCAGAAGAAGTTGGGTAAACATAAAAGATAGAGGATGGATAGGGGTGAATTTGGTGTTAATTGAAAGGAAAAAGTGTTATGCATCTGGAAGGGCATGTGTAAAGTTGGGATAGAGAAGGATAGGTTCAGAAATTAGAGAAAGGCCATGTGACGTCATGCCATCCCATCATACAAATTATTATAGATGGAATTATGATTACACATAAATAGGCCTATTTCTTTCTGATTTCCACATTAGTGGCTATATCTCACAGTAACAGTAAAAACAATAATTCTTCACTGTCAACAAAATATTAAGAGAAAGACGGGTTTTTATAATAAAAGACAGGTTTTTATTATAAATTGAAATAGTCATTGTGGTGCTGGGAGGAAACAACTTCAAACAGTCAGTTTTAACTTCTTCTTTTTTCTTCCTTGCTTGATAATGATAACTTATGTGTACATGTTCTCAGCAAAGGTTGTATTCCCGCAGCACAGAGCATTTGTCAGCAAAATGATGAAACAATTCGAGCAGAAACTTCAAAAGAGACTGACAACAATATAGGCCTATATTTACAGAGGGATAGATAGAGAGACAGAGAGGTAGATAACCATAGATTGTCAAGATTCACAAAAGATAAATTACATAGACATATAGACAAATAATGAAATTCAAGTATTTGAAGCTTTATATAATCTGTTGCATCCATTATTTCTCTTTATTAAAATTTTCTCAATAATTTTTCCGGTTAAATTTGTCACGACCATTGTGACAGCATCATAAATGCAATTCTCTTGGACCCCCATTACATATTACATGGCTAATTGGCTATCATGTGAAATATGGTAATAATGTAATTATCATGCTGCATTACACATGGCCGTGTCAATTCAAGATACACGCTTAGTAATTGATTCAAAGGGGAAATTGCTTGAAGTCAAAGAACAAAAGGTTTATTGCATTGGCGCTTATCTTTCATATTTCCCTCAAAGAAGTACTTCTGCAAAAAGATTCAAAGGAAATTACTGCAATGCGATGATTAATTGATTAATGAGATGATTAATGAGATACAACACTATACCCCTTTAATAAGCTGATAATGAGAAAAATGCATTCATTAACATCAACACTAATACAAGGTTAGATAATAACTATAGGTGCAATTGAAACACACAGTAATAATAGGCTATACATCTTAAACAGTCATTCCTATTCTGAAAATATCTACACTGGAAAAAACGTTTGTGTGAAACAGACAAAACAAACGTTACCTGGTGTCTGTCCAAAATTTTGTGTAAATTCACACAAAATGTATGTGTATTTTTGACATTTCATTGTCAATCTTGATCAAATTTTTGTGTGATTTGATCAATGAAATGTCAAAAATACACATACCTTTTGTCTGAATTCACACAAAATTTTGGACGGACACCAGCTAACGTTCGTTTTGTCTGTTTCACACAAACCTTTTTTTCAGTGTATGCATATTAATAAAGAAAAATTAATTGACATTCTCAGCCAAAATCTGAATATAAATTCCTTTAAAATGAAAAATGTATTACACGGCTCTGCTTCGGTAATTTAAAGTGGTAATATCCGCCTGCCATGATCAGTCAATCTTACAGAGTCAAATAGGGTAAAACCGTCCAGTTTTGTCATAAGTTATGTTTCTAATTTAAGGGCCTGATTGGCATTGAAGTCATGAAGCGTCAGATCAAAAGTGTCACCCTCAAGTGCAATTTGTGGTAGCTTGCTAGACTGCCAATCACTGGGTCCAGGATTCGAATCCGGCTATTGCTGGGTCAGCAGGGCCTATGCTGGATGACTGTTTAAATCATTAATCACCTCCTTGCCGTGTCCAAGACGGTATATGTAAAAAGTACATGTAATAAACCACCACTTTTTTATGAGCCCCGGAAGGTCACTTGCTATTTTTAGCCATAATTCATTTTCATGTACAGTGTATCCTAGCTTTCCAAAACAGCTTCAGAAGTACATGTGGCAATGCCAAGTAAATCAACAAATTTGTCAAATCTGATTCCTTTTTCGCGAAAGGTATAATCTGTCTCTCCCAAGGTTATAAGCAGAAAAATCCTACTTTGCTACATGTAAAAGGGCCATAAAATTCCGAAATCCGTGTGGAATTGCAGATTGTGTAAGATTTACATTGCTAACTAGTCAGGATATTTTAATTGTTAATAATGTTTTAGCTGCATTTTAGCTTTTTTTTTTTACTTTTATACCTTTATACTCAATGTATTATACACTTGTTTTTAATTTTATAATGTATTTTCTCTCTCCAAGGAGGCTAAATAAAAAAAATCATTAAAAAAATCAAATCAAATCAAATGCAATCCTGAAGCATGATTTGTATTGAGAAATCTGTGGAAAAGATGTGAATTGCAATTATCTGCCTTCAAAGTGTGAAGCCACCCAGGGATGTACTGATTGCAATTCTGGATTGCTCCTGTGCTTGTCAAAGTGTTTATTGAAATTGACAAAAATCGGCAGCTGCAGTCAGCAGCATCAAACCAGGGATGGCTGGCTGGTTATTCGATCAACAAGATTAATGGCGGCGGCTGACGGAAGCAATAAATTGATGGTTCGGCTGGCTATCAGCGGAGGCTCTCATGTCTAATCAAACACACACGTACTGCACCGCTGAAGTAACTTATAGATCCATGGAGCCACATGTAGCATACATGTATTAAAAGTATACATTATTTTTAGTTAAATATTTAAAATAGATTGGATAGGTAGTCATAATTTATGATAAGAATAGGTAAGGCAAGACATAGATAGGTAGATAGATAGATAGATAGATAGATAGATAGATAGATAGATAGATAGATAGATAGATAGATAGATGGATGAGGTGTTTAAATGATTGAAGATTGTTTGACATCAGAAGGATTCTATGGACTGTGTAATAGAAAACTGTCGTGACTTTTGATGGTGTGATGTTCTCAACATCTTTTTCATGCTGGACTATAATAATTTATTGAAAGAAGTATGGCATGACTCAGTCATGATCCCACAACCTCTTCATCAAATTTTAAAACTTATCAATAAATCTATATAATGTCATACCAATTTTGTCAAATTTTCGCCCAACACACATCAATTGACATAACAATTTTAATGATATAAGTGACAAATCACTTTCTTTTTAACTTGGAGAGGAAGGTATACAAGCAAGTGTTATGTTGCTTTTTCCTCAGTTGGTTAGTGCTTTAGGAGGCTTCAAATGAAAGGAAAATATGATTTTACACAATTTTCACTATTCAGATATAGGCGTTTTAATGCAAAATATAGCACAACTTCAACCTAGATGAGCCACCTCTAAATATTAATCAATTTGGCTGAAATTTTGCACACTTTCTCTACATGGCCAAAGGAAAAAAGTTAGTGGGTACCATCACCAAATTTTACACTTTTATTGGATGTGGGCCACCCTAGTGGCCATGTTAAATTTTAATTGACTGGATTGTCTCTCCCAAAGATACTGATCAATTGCCTTTGAGAAAATTCACTTTTACAATATCCCACAAGGATGTGGGGCTGCTTAGATTAGAAGGGGTGAATTGCAATTTACTGACTCAAGGTGTGAACGGCAAATGTTGAAATTTTTACATGTTAAACATCTTTTTGGTCAAATTGATATTACATTTTCCCGTTTTTTATGATTTCAGCGATTTGACGAAAATTTGTACATTGAACGAACAGACAAGATACATTCAGAACCTGGTTGCAAAGAAGAAATTTGTACAGCTGACATGCATCAAGGGAACGTATGCTATTGCTGATCACAAGGATGGCTACCTCACTAGGAAATGGATTTTAATTGAGGAACGATCATTTGTAGATGGGGACGATTGGGCCACTCTGTTGGTGTGCGACTGTTCTGATGGTCATGCACAGAAGGCTAGGTTAGATGCTATTGACTCGCTTATTAAGAAAGAGACACTGCAGATGTTTAAGGAAAGGGAAGAGTCTAACTATTGTTCCCACTGTATTGCTGTGAAACACTTGAGAAGACCTGAAGCACTCTCTGGCGAAAAAGCAACAACTGAAGTTATCAGCACATCTCCATTTGTCGCCATAGTAAATGCAGGGTCATTGGGACTAGGTCTGATATATGCTGGACATTATCAATTCAAGTGTCAGACCTGCAGTCAAGGAAGTTGTGCTCATTTGGATGTCTTTGAACAATGGACCGGAAAATCTGATGAAGGAGGTGATGAGGAGGACAGTTCGTCACACGCATTTGCTAAGATTAAAATTTCAAGAGAAGTGCATGACCGTTTTAGGTGCATCTCTACACAAGGCAACCCCTGGCCAGTCACGGATGACTAAAAAATGAAGAAAGATGAAATAGCCAACAACGGCTTTCCCAAAGAACTTAGACCGCATCTCTCCTCCCCTAAATGTCCCCATGGATCATCCTATGGCCTCTCCCTCATCTGCAGTGATGCGATGATCCAAAGAGAAGGAAGTGTGAAGTTGGTGTCACTCTACAATTATACAACAAAGGCTAAATGCAAATGCACCATTGCATATGATGGGTAGAGCGACCTGCTTCTGAATCTGAATAACAAACACTTGTTTGATCTTGAATGGATGTTCTCCATACTTGACAGAACCAACTGTTCTTCCTGTCCGGTGATGACATCCTACAAAACTGCGATGCTGGCAAGGAGTCGTTTCATTTGTCCTGGTGAATTGACTTACGAACAACTCAGACGGGCCTACAATTGTTTCATAAGGTGATTATTAATATTTATTTTAAAATCTTCTTTTGAAAAATTATGTACTGGAAAAGTATATACCATGTACTACTAGAATATAAAATTATTTTGGTGCAACTTGTGGGTAAGGTCATATTTTATTAATTATATTATTAATTAACTACTAAAACT
Organism: Platynereis dumerilii; assembly: GCA_026936325.1. Taxonomy (NCBI): domain Eukaryota; kingdom Metazoa; phylum Annelida; class Polychaeta; order Phyllodocida; family Nereididae; genus Platynereis; species Platynereis dumerilii. The sequence goes on from JAPTHN010000018.1 coordinate 14,528,877, forward strand.
GAAATGTGATAAATAAGACCTAAGGCACATAGGAAATGGTGCCAAGAAACTTTTTGACCCAAGGATCATTACCATATATTATCCAGTTTGGTTTAAAAAAAACAAAAATATTTCAAAGATTATTAGCCAAATCACATGTAGAGTCATAATAATACGATCCATCAGAATATCATTCTATTTTACAGTTTTTATGGGTTTGATTATCATGACCGTTTTGTCTGCAATTTAATTGATTATGACTTTCATTACACAGACTACTTCAATGGGATGACTGTGATGTCTTCACATGTTCGACTTGCCAGAATGCGCTTGAAGAGGGACAGACCATTGACATAGTGTGCGACGGTATAATGATGGGATGCAAGCGACACTACCTGCAGGAGGTGACCATGGAGGATCCAGAGGACAAATCTCCTATCAAGGGAACTAAGCACAATGAAAGGTAGGTTAACAAATTTTCATTACAGTTATGTTGCACCTCAACGTCATATTGACCATTGACCATTTTGTAGCATTCCAAAGTAAAAGTACATGCAGTGGCATCGCTGACATTAAAAAAAGTCAGATCTATGTAATCGCAAGTTGCACTTCCCTATCTATGAATAAAAACATTGCATTTTGCAAAAATAAAGCAAAATGTCACAATAAATGTAACCAGATTTTAAGTGCGTACAGGCCTACAGTGTACATATCAACCCTTGTGATGGGCATTGAATGGTGACTACAACTGATTACATATATATCAAATACCTTTATCATACTTTTAGGAAAAATTCATTGGATCTTTTGCATTTTTTCAGATGCCCACTCACTTCAAAAACGAGACAACGCCTGTCAGAATACATTGGGTACTACAAGGGATCCGTTCTTACCAGCCCCCCCACCATTACCAAACAACAAATTTGATGACCTCACAAAGAGACTATCTAAAGAGTGTCCTCCCCTGCATAGACTGTTGGCCGGGATGGGACATCAGTGTTTACTTCGGTAAGTGATCAAATGAAGTGCACTTAATCATAATTATAGGGTAGTATTCCATGAGTTTGACATCTGGAGGTGTCTTCTTGAGTCGGACCATTTACACAGCATTGTACTTACCAATTTATTGACCACCTAATGGCACCTATCAGTTTATTAGTGACCAATGTTCAGCTTTACATTGTCTGTTCAAATGCATCCGCCCCAATACTGACCAACTGCATCGTGTTTTTCAGAGCCCTAAAGAGTGGGTTTTAAAATTGCTTTTTTTGTTTTTAATTCGATGTCCGAAATTAGTATATTTCTAGTGAAATTTTGTCACATTAGAGACATCTTTTAAAAACTGGCCTATTGTATGTATTTGATGTCCATTTTTATGTCATTTTGTTACGAATGAGTCTAATTTCTTTTGTGCTATAAAATAGTCATTTTAATAGACAGAAATGTTCACAGGCAACAGAATCTTTAATGTGTTGTTTAAGGAGACAAATTTCCAACTCAAGGAGACTTTTCGTCTTGGTATTTGACCTAATAGCCATTACTATATCAATGAGATGAAAAAGAAATTCGCACTAAATTTTCCCTCTTATTTGCAGGTGCCAAAAACTTCTTCAGATATTCTGTACGTCATCCCCCCTATGTGGAAGTTTCCAGGTGTTTGCCTTCCCTGAAGTTCAGCAGACAGTATTAGATGTGATAGACCGAGAAGTCGACTTGAGAGACTCAACTTCCTTCAAACAGCTTGATATAATAAGCCAACATGCCCCAATCTTTGCCAGCACTATTGTCAGCAATTCAATTGATGGAAAACTTGACCCCCTTGTGGCAGACATCCTGAAATATTGTCTCCTATCAATCAACGAACTATTCCTGAACTGCGCTGATACAGCCACTGACAGATACGGTCCCCCAGTAGATCATCCATATGAGTGCTTCCCTGGATTCCCTATGATCTTGGGAAAATCATTTTACGCCATGGATAAAGCAAATTCAAAAGAAGATTTGTACTGCAGAAAGTTGTCAGGCAGCCATCCGACCCTGAGTCCTGGCATGTTTACTGTGTTTTGCAGGCACAGAGTTTGCTTAGGCTTCTCTCTAATGTCCTATTCCGAAAGCCCCAAAACACCTTTTGAGGTATTTCTGAGACGTTTCACACCTCACCTTCCGCAAATGCGAATCTTTTATGACAATGCGTGCAATTTGCACCAATATGTTCTGAATAGAGAACCGGCAAAGTTCAGCGATACAATTTTCCTTGTGGACAGGTTGCACTATCAAGACCATACTGCTTGCTCAGAGGGATACAGTACCAACCTGTACAACTCTGATATCAGCATCAAACTCATGAACACTCAGGTGAATGAACAAGCAAATGCAGACCTCCGTAATCTGAGCAAGCAGGTGAGCTACATGAAACCAGACAATGTCATGCTCCACACGAAACTCTTTCTTGCAGAAAAAAAATAGAGAAGTCAAAATTAAATAAATGAGTAGAGACTGAGTGTAGACAAATTAATTTGAAATGATTTATTGATTTTCCACTGTTTGTGATAATGTAATAAAAATAAAATAAATGTGGAGGAAATTCCATAAGACCACAAATAGTCACTGGTGCGGAATTGTATCGAAGAAACTAACAATATTATTATTATTATTAAGATAAAACTGTTATAAAATACACATAGAGTGATGAAATACACATAGAGTGAAGGATTTTGACAAGTTGTGTGAGAATTGGTAAATATACAAAAAATACATAAAGGAATGTTTATAAATTGATGAGCTCTGGTTTTGAATTTGGACTAATTCGTTTGTCATATTTAATATTCTTTTTTTAACAAAATAAGAAATTTGCTCTCTAAATGTGCTTTTAAAATATTTAAGAGTTTTGTTTGAGAATCAGAAATATTGTTTGAGAACTATCATATTTGTTGCAGAAATATTTGAATGTTTCTTTCTTGCAATAGGTTTACATTGTTCAGCTATTTATTAAAACATGTTATGTACTTAATAGTAAGTTATTTTCTTTAGAATACACTGTATGGCTCCGAACAAACAGTGGACCTCATAGTGTGGTTGATACAGTGTTGGTTGTTTGGAGACGTCTGTAGACTCTCCATTTGTGGTCTTTCTAGACAATGTGGAACAGACAGTGGCTAGTCTGGATGGCCTCAGTTTTGGTTGTTTGGAGACGTCTGTAGACTCTCCGTTTGTGGTCCTTGAAGACAATGTGGAACAGACAGTGGCTAGTCTGGATGGCCTTAGTTTTGGTTGTTTGGAGACGTCTGTAGACTCTCTATTTGTCGTATTTCCAGACAATGCGGAACAGTCAGTTGATAGTCTGGATGGCCTCAGTTTTGGTTGTTTGGAGACGTCTGTAGACTCTCCATTTGTGGTCCTTGAAGACAATGTGGTGCAGTCTGGATGGCTTGATTTTTGGTTGTTTGGAGACGTCTGTAGACTCTCCATTTGTGGTCCTTGAAGACAATGTGGAAGAGACAGTGGCTAGTCTGGATGACTTGATATTTGGTTGTTTGGAGACGTCTGTAGAATCTCCATTTGTCGTATTTCCAGACAATGCGGAACAGTCAGTTGCTAGTCTGGATGGCTTGATTTTTGGTTGTTTGGAGACGTCTGTAGACTCTCCATTTGTGGTCTTTCTAGACAATGTGGAACAGACAGTGGCTAGTCTGGATGGCTTGATTTTTGGTTGTTTGGAGACGTCTGTAGACTCTCCATTTGTGATCTTTCTAGACTATGTAGAACAGACAGTGGCTAGTCTGGATGGCTTGATTTTCGGTTGTTTGGAGACGTCTGTAGACTCTCCATTTGTGGCCTTTGCAGACAATGTGGTACAGTCTGGATGACTTGAGTTTTGGCTGTTTTGAGACGTCTGTAATCGTCCTTTTCAGTGACCAAACTGACCGTCTATAAAGCTAAAAATTTGGACTATTCCAGACGTCTATAATAGCTCGGAAATGGATATCTATTGGCATATGACCATGTCTATAATCGGCAAAAAAGTATTGTTTCCAGACTGTCTAGATAGCCCATTATCTGGTTATATCTAGACATCTCAAGAGGTAAAAAAAATGGGGACTGGAGACGATCTAGACGTCTGTAGGACCCATGTTTTGGGTCCTGTTTATAGCTGGATGATAGTACAGAATAGACCCCTTCCAAGGGACTAATTCTTAATTTCATATCTACTCCCATTGTCCTGGGAATATAGTATTAGCCAAAAGTGGACGGATTTACCCTCCTTGACTCTAATTCACAACAGTAGCTCAATCAAACTCTCTAACAGATTTGAGATTTTAGCACAAAATGACTCCATGTCAGCTTCTGCTGAACATATCAGAATTCATCCCCACAAGACTATTCTCAAACCAAACAATATTCTGAAAACCTGTGTGTGGAATGCTCAGAGTTTGAGACAGAAAACGCAAATTGTTAAGGACTACAATGATGAATATGATCTAGACATCTTTCTTTTCACTGAGACTTGGTTAAAAGATGATGATAAAGTTGAAATCGGCGAGTTGGAGCGAAATGGTGGATATTTCTTTCTTAGCTCGCTTCGTTTCGGAAGACCAGGTGGTGGAGTAGGTTGCCTTGTCAGATCTGGCATTCAAGCAATTCAAAAAGATAGCATGAAGACCAAGACCTTTGAACATATGGAAATACAAGTTCAAATGGATGGGAAAATTGTCACAATTCTTCTAGTGTATCGCCCAGAGCCATCAAACAAAAATAAATACAGTATTGCAGAATTCTTCACCGAATTCACAAAGTTTCTGGGACACTATCAAACATTCAACAATGAAATCATAATTACTGGCGATTTCAACTTTCATGTGAATAAACCGGATGATAACAAGGCCATTAAATTTAACGACATCCTTGAAATGTTTGGTCTTGTGAAACATGTCTCTGCACCAACGCACAAAGATGGTAATACACTCGACCTTGTTATTACTCGAGAAAAATCCATATTGAACAACTGTAGGGTCAGTGACCTGCTCTCTGATCATAACTGCATTCTGTTTGACATTCCAATCAAGAAAGCAAAAAAACCCAAGAAGAAAATCAGTTTCAGAAAAACTAGTAAAATTGTTGTTCAAGATTTCAAAAAAGACATTGGAAGACATCTGTCTGTAAGTGGGATGGAACAGAAAGGTCTTAATGAACTCATTCGACTCTATAACTCTACTGAAGAGGTTCTGGAGAAACATGCTCCCATTATAATCAGAGAAGTAACTCTACGCACACCCACTCCATTCAACAATGCTGATATCAAGCTTCTAAAATCAGAAAAGAGGAAAGCAGAGAGATTATGGAGGAGAACCAGACTTGAAAATGACTGGGAGTCATTCAAAGAAAAAAGAAATGCATTGAATCTGCAGCTGAGTCACCTCAAATCGGAAGATCTGCGAGTCAAGATTAAAGATTCTAATGGTGATGCCAAGAAGTTGTTCAAGTTACTAAACTCAAGTCTGAACAGAAAACAAGAACTACCTCTCCCACCACACACAAATGAAATTGACTTGGCATATGATTTCAATAAATTTTTTGATGAAAAGATTAAAACACTCAGGTCTAAGTTGGACTCCACCCACAATGATACTGCCATAAATATCGAAACTGTCCCTCATACATTGCGACACTTCAGAAGGCTATCTCAGAATGACATAAAGAAACTGATCAGAGAAATGCCAGTTAAACACTGCCAACTTGATCCTATTCCAACATGGCTTTTGCTCCAATGCATTGATGAATACCTCCCAGTTATAACCAATGTTGTCAATAAGTCACTCACACAGGGAGAAATGCCTCTTGAGCTGAAACATGCTTTAGTAAAACCTTTGTTGAAAAAATGTAGATTGGATCTAATCAAAAAGAATTGTAGACCAGTATCAAACCTGTCATTCCTTGGCAAGCTTATTGAAAGTGCTGTTATTAAACAATACACGGACCATCTTACTACAAACAACCTGGACGATGAGAAACAGTCAGCTTACAGAAAATTCCACAGCACTGAAACCCTTCTGACAAAGATCCATGACGATATCATGTTGAATATGACCAAAGGTGAAGTAACGATGCTTGTACTGTTGGACCTTTCAGCCGCTTTTGACACAATTGATCACAAGATTCTACTGAAACGTTTAGAAAGCAGATACGGTATTCATGATTCTGCGCTATGCTGGTTCAAGTCATACATTTCTGAAAGGTCACAGTCGGTGATAATTAACGACAAGACATCAACCAGACTGCCACTCATATTTGGAGTTCCTCAAGGTTCAAAATTAGGACCAATCCTATTTAATTCATACATTGCTCCATTAAGTGAAGTGGCTGAAAAACACCAAGTCAAAGACCAAAAGTATGCCGATGACGAGCAACTTATACTCTCTTTCAAACCAACTTTCTCAGAACAAGGAAATGCTGTAGTCAAAATGGAAAAGTGCATTGCTGATATCAGAAAATTTCTCCATGAAAATAAGCTTTGTAACAATGGAGAAAAAACAGAACTACTGCTCATTGGCAGTCCACATCAACTTAATAAACTCCAAGTATCATCAATCCAAGTCGACAATGTCAAAATCAATGCAGTCGATCATGTTAGAAATCTGGGTGTAATCTTTGACAAAAACATGACCATGGAAAAACAAGTCAACAAAATGTGTCGGAATGCCTATTTCAATATTAGAAACATTTAAAAAATCAGGAAGTCATTGGACAAGGAAACCTGTAAAACAGCAGTCAATGCTCTTGTCACACCTCACCTAGACTATGGAAATGGTCTTCTTTACGGAACATCGCATCGTTTGTTGTATAAACTTCAAGTTGCCCAAAACTCAGCCGTTCGACTCATTGAAAAATTGAGAAAGCATGACAGTGTAAGCCAGCATAGGAAGCAGCTACATTGGCTGCCCATTCCAGCAAGAATACAATTCAAACTCATGTTAACAACTTGGAAAGCAATAAACGGGCAAGCTCCCTTGTATATTCAAAATATGATTCAGCCAAAATCTGAACGAAACTGTAATCTGAGAAGCAATAACAAAATCCTCTTAAATGAACCACCCTCCTGCAATAAAAACAAATATGAAGACAGAGCCTTTTCGCATGCCGCTCCGAAACTGTGGAACCAACTCCCAGAGATAGTCAAGGCCTCCAAAACACTTGAAGATTTCAAGAGAAATCTTAAGACTTACCTATTTAAAAGTTTCTACAGATAAATCCAGCATCCACAAGCGCTAGTGAGCAGTTTACTGGAATTAGCACTATATAAATGCCTATTATTATTTATTATTAAGAATAAATGTCCAGGACACTTCATTGTAAAACTGTACATGTATATGATATGTAAATGTAAATATACACATTGTAAAGCGCACTTGAACATTCAGCTTCGAGTGGAAAGTAGCGCTATAGAAATGTCATAATAATAATAATAATTTATAAAATTGCCATGAATTGATTTTGTACCAACTGTTAATATGAATGATATTTTCAACTGTCTTTAAAATCTAACAGCAGTAACTTGTGAATTTTAGACTTTGTAAAATCAGTGCAGAATACTATTACAAAAATAATAATTACTGTAATTTGGATTTATTAATCTGATTTGGTCATAAGCAGTTAGCAGCACTTGAGGTATATATGTTGCAGAAGACTGTTATTTGCTCCGTATTCAACTTCATCCAGTATTCTGGATATATCTGTCAGTGGAGGACGATTTAAACAATGTTAAAATGTCAATTTCTTAATGATGCTGTAAAGTAGACTGTAATTTAGTAAATCCATCATTAACGTAATCTGTCATATTTTCAGTGGCAACTTAATCCATTGTAATCCAACCGATGTAAGGATTAGTTCAACCAATGTAAGGATTAGCCACCTGGTGTAATTTGTTAATAAATGTCACTTCCTGATTGCATCGAATATATGGAGTCTGTCATTGTTCTAGCAATGATATTTTAATGGATTTACCAATCCTGTGCTGCATCCAGGGCATTACAATTCTGAACACATTGATATGTATTTTATGTCCATAAATATCTCAGTGACTTTGAACAGATATTAATCAAATAGGAACTTCACACCATTTTAATAAATTGCTTTAACTTTTGTCACTTGACTTTGTTTCTATATTCTGTTCACTTATCAGCATATATTGGTGTAAATTATTAAAACTGGGTGCCATTTCAAACTTTGGACCATGTGGAATGTCATGGAGCTTTCAATTATCATGAAAACTTGAAATGTAGGGGAGAGGCAGGTTAGTTGAGACGTTTTTCAGAAAAGTTCGCCTCCAAGCTAAACGCATGATGATATTGGAATGACAAATAGCCATATGCATGGGGAAATACATTGTTCAAATATGTGGGGAAACTTGACTTTCTCTGTTCGATAGTTTTTACTCCAGATGGCGTCAAACGAGGTCGTGTCAAACTTATCAACTGACCCAAGGTTAGTTGATACACCCAGGCAGGTTAGTTGATACACCAAACCCTGATGGACAATGCAAAGAAAAAGTCACATGCTTCTGCCTTGGTAGGATACTATAAAACCATACGCCTTCACCAATCTACTTTCTGTTCCCATGGATGCATATCTACTTCCATTGTGAGTCAGATCTGATGGTCGACCTGTTGGGAGGAAGAGATCTCATGATAAGTTCAACCTAAGATTCATCTATAGAGCTTTTTAATGTAAATTCCTGGGTAACACCTAGCATTATGATTGTTCTAATAGGTCAGGGTCATTTTGACCAGGCCAGCCAACAAAACCGAACAAATCTCCTGTATCAACAAACCCATCCACTCGATTATTTCAGAAAACAGCAGGGCTCTGGACCACAAGTTAAACTAGGTCATCTTTGATGCCTTATCAATACCCTTTTTCACATGCCTTATCCAAATACCAAGTTACTCTGAATCATCCTTCATTTAAAACGAGAAAAACAAAAACATGTAAGTTTTCATCATAAATTCACTCGGAACAGTGATTTTTTCATTTTTTGACTTTTTGCCTAAATCTTGATTCTGATTCTACATTGACCTAGATGAGAAGATGTGTTTTTTCATTCTGCTTCTTACAAATGGCAACACTTTCTCAAATGATCATTTCTATGACCAGGAGGTATAGGCGTATCAACTAACCTTGCGTATCAACTAACCTGCCTCTCCCCTATCAAGAGAGGGAGAGTCAAACTTTGACGTCTGAAACAATTGTCACAAAAAATTTGCTTTTTTTGCACGTTTTTCCACTTAAGTGGTAAGATAGCGACTAGAGATCATTATAAAGACACTTTAAAAGGTCACCATGAGAAAGAGCACAATTTTTCTTACACAAGATAGAATATATTTTAGAATCTCTGGTGCGTTTTTATGGCATCAATATTTTTTTTCACACTTGTGGCAGTAACTCCTGATTAAGATCTTGAAGCCTGTCGTAACAGATTTTTCAGCCCAAAGTGGTCAGAACATTACCACTCTATTTATCGCCTCAGTACAGATCAGCATAGCATTGGGACCCCTAGACATGAAAGTGCAGTGATAGCTGATCATTTGATCTACACAATGCCAACTTGAAACAACGTTTCCAGAGGGAAAATATTTCAAATTTTTATCAGCTGAAATTTCAAGGTTTTCAAAGTTTAACCCATAAGGAAAAATGCAATGCTGAACACCAGTACAAACACATTTTAGAATTTACTTTTATTTTGGCTTGAATCGACCATTTTCTAATAAAAAAAGGAGTCCCCACTAATAAATTTAGTAATAAATGTTGTGTCAACCAGGGCTGTTAATCAGTACTTTTCGAAGTACTTAAGTCCAGTACAGTACTTTTCAAATGTTCCCAGTACCCAGTACAGTACCCAGTACTTTTTAAATCACTGTACTTAATTCCAGTACCCAGTACTTTGGAAAGTACTTAAGTCCAGTACCCAGTACTTTTTGATGTCCCACATATTGAATCACCATTGTTGAAAACAAAATTGCAATGTTTTTGAAAATATAATGAAAAGTAACACCCTCATCTGATCATACAATTTTTCACTTTATCAATATTGCATCAGCAATTATAGCTCTACTCATTCTGTTTGAAAAAAATTTCGAGATAAACTATAGATTAAATAAATTTACAAAACTTAGTGATTCTTTTTCGTTGGATAGATAGATAGATAGATAGATAAATAGATAAATAGATAAATAGATGAAGAGATAAATAGATAAATATACAAATAGATAGATGGAATCAGTGTATCCAACTGAGAGTGACCTTCCCAGACTAAATGCTGCGAGTTTAAAACATAATGTTAAAATTGTACCTCCAATACTGACACACCTGATAAATTTGTCGTTTAATCAAGGTTCTTTCCCTGATGAATTGAAAATTGCTAGAGTTGCTCCAATATTTAAGTCCGGCAATCCTCACTTATTTAGTAACTACAGACCAGTTTCAGTACTGCCTGTAATTTCTAAAATATTTGAAAGAGTTATTCATGCTAGACTTATAAATTTTTTGTATTCTATGAACATCAATTTGGGTTTAGAGAAAAGTATAATACTAATCTAGCACTTCTTTCTCTGGTTGATAAAATTAGCTCTTCTTTTAGCAATAATGAGTATGTGATATTGAAACTATTTATTTGATCCAATTAGTTTTGAAAAAAAATAAATATATTTAATTGACACAGATAATTTTTAAGCAAGTAATGGATGAAAATTGATATTCTATTGTGAAAGTTCCCTGTCCAATTCTAAAGAGGGTGATTCTTACACCTGTCATCCTCCCCACGCAAGCCCTGCTAAAATGGACAGGGCTTTCTATTTCCTACTTCTTCTGTGATTGGCTGCTTATTTAGGTCATAAGCATTTTGCATGCAGATTTAGTCCGATTATGGACACTTAGAGGATTACTGGCAACTGAGAAAAACAGTGTAAAACAAGCAAACTTTCAAACAGTTTCATTTCAAAACTGTGAAAATACATAATTCAATGGAATTTTCGGAACTGTGATAGCATCTTTCAACAATACACAATTTCTCCATTTGTAACTGTGTGAAACAGAAGCAACAATTTCACTGTCAACACAGATTTCTATGATTATATTGACATTTCAGTTCGGGAAAGTGCAGAATTCTGGAGTGCTACCGAATTCGGGACAAGCGCTCCCGAATTCAGGAACTGCTATCTACAACTGTCTGAATCTAATAAATGTATCTCTCTGCCCAAATCTCCTTTGCTATAAAGATTTGGTATGCTTTTGAAAAATATGCTTCAGTGTGACAAGTCACACTGAGCTTGAAGAACAATAAATTCAGAATTTTAGAAATATTTTTCTCTCAGATAACAAACTGTAATGAGTCCGAATTAAACACACTGCACTGCATCATCTCAGCCTACCGAGACATATTGTACTTGTCATTTCCTCTTATTGGTAGAGTTGCACACTGCTTTCAGAGCCTTTGCTAAAATGTCTTTGGTTAGTTTAGGACTTTCTAAAATTGTTCTTGCACTCATGTACTCCCGTATATGTGAAATTGTAGTGGCACTGCAGATCGGTATTGCCCAGTGGTAAATTCGTCTTTTGATTACTTACACACAATGTCATGAATTATTGAAATTTTCATCCCTTGATCAATATATAGGGTCTATGTACCAACACCAGACTAGTGTCAGACAAAAGTCAAGTTTCTAGTGTCTTGGAATACTTTTTTTCCAACCGCGCAACTTCCTAATGAAGAAATTACCAAAAATTATAGGAGGTGTTATTGAGGGCATTGCAAAGTAAATAATATTGGGGAAAACAATTGAACTACGTTTTTATTGCAACAATTTTTAGTTATAATAGTTATCCAAGTGCTTGTTTTGCAAAAGTCTTGTGATAAACCCTTTCCAAACGAAGGGGTCAAAAACTTATTTCCGAAGACTATCAGTATTCTTATGCAAATATATTACATAATGCTTCTTTCACTTAATTTTTGTGCATTACCTGTCTTCTAATGTTGGACCAGATCTACCTGAGAAATTTCAGAGTTTTGCAGCAAGCGCAACTGCCCAAACCAGAAAATATGGTAGGGGGTCAAATACTTATTTTCCTCACTGTATACTTAAAGTCAATTTAGTTAATTAGGCTTGTTTTCAAATTTTTTCTTTTGATAGAAAGAATTGAAAGTAGTTTGTATAAATTCTTTCAGTATAACTATTAATTAGGCCATATTTCTATTGGGTAACTCATAAGTTACATGACCATTATTGTAGCAATAGTAGGCCAATTTGATTCAAAGGCCGGTGGGTTAAAACTATATTTGATAATGATTTTGATTATTGGTCCTGAGTTTTCCCGATATCAAGGTGCCTTGCATGGGTGGAGCTGCTCTCTACCAGGTCCACCTCTGTATGAGCACAGGATTTCTGTTCATAATTATCAATTGAATATTTCAAACTCAACTCAAACTCAAGCTTTTATTTATAGTCAGTGTTCAAATTCAAATTCAAATTCAGTTTATTGGACCATATGTAATACAAGTATACACAATTGGCTGGCTGACACCAGGTGGTGTATTTGCCACTTGCACCAAAACATAAATCAAAAGTTTAAAACTTATCCAGTCACACATAAATTGCATTAAGAGCTTAATAATTTGTTATTTTATAATTTACAAAATTTTTTTATTTTATTTTATATATGATAAAGTTATTATATATATATGTTAGTCACATCTCATATTTTAAGTATTTAAGAAAATAATGAAAATAATGATAAGACAAAAATACATGAGATTAAATGAAGTGAAATGATGGCGCCTTTTTACCTCCCTGTGCTTTAGAATAACAGACGTGAGATTGGAAAACAATCATTCTCTCACTTCCACTGACACCAAAACATCTGTTGTATCTGTTCTTATCTTAGCTCAATATCTGAAGACTTGGGCAGACTCCCGCTGAGCCAGGAATAACCCTGTTCTTCTGACTTTGATCAAGGAGAACTGGGGTACTCATGGGCCAGCAAAGGAATCTGCCTGACTTTCTCATATGCAGTCTACCAAATAATTCTTCAATCTCTTTTTAAATGTGTGCAAACTGCAGTTGTGTTCCAGGATATCACCTGTGTCATTCCATTCCTTTACACCCTGAAATCTAATTGTTCTTTGATATGCCGTTAATTTACAAGTTGGTACTTTAAGCTTATGCTTCTGTCTTGTGATTCGTGTTGTTAAATCAATGTTGCGATGAAACATAGAATCAAAGATGACAGGAAGCATGCCTTTCATAAACTTAAACATAAACAAATTAATTTTAAATCTGTATACATTTGATAGGTTAAGAACCTTTAACTGCTTAAAGAGTGGGCCTGAATTTGCTCTGAATGGGCTAGATGTTATTATCCTTACAATTTTTTTCTGAAGTTTTCCCAATGAGTTGATATATGTCTCAGGGGCTTTGCCCCAGACTTCTATGCAATATGTATAATGAGGATATATAAAACTGTAATATAAAGTCAGCAATAGAGGACGGCTCAAGGGCTTCCTAGCTTTGACCAAAATTCCTATTCCTCTCGCTATTTTTGTTTTTAACATCATTATATGCCTATCCCATCTGAGTTTTGAATCAAGTATAACACCAATAAATTTGGTTTGGTCACAGCACATTACAGGTATCCGATTTATTTTTATTTCTTCTGTTCTTAAAATTGGTCGTCTTGGGGAACTGAAAATCATAAAATGAGTTTTCTCGATATTCAGAGAAAGTTTGTTAGCATTGAGCCATTCAACAATTTTAGTTATTTCTGTATTCATTTGATTTATAGTCTCATCAACTGATCTACCTTTTAAAAATATGTTAGTGTCATCAGCAAAAATTATTGGCAAAAGAATGTCTGACACGTTAGCAATATCATTAATATAAATTAAGAACAGGAGAGGTCCCAAAATGGAACCTTGGGGAACACCGCAGGTTATTGTTTGTTTTACCGACTCTGTGTTGTTGAATGAGACGTATTGTCGTCGTAGGTGTAAGTAATTTTTCAGCCAATCATGAGCAATACCACGTATTCCCAATTTATATAGCTTATTCAATAAAATTTCATGATCAACAGTGTCAAAGGCCTTTCTGAAATCCAGGAAGACCCCTACCACAATTTCACCGTCATCCATTGCCGACATTATATTATCTATTAAAATTATTAACGCCATATTTGTGCTGTGATGTTTTCTGAAACCAAACTGATATTTATACAGCACATCATGCTTGTTTAGAAAACTGAGTAGCCTATTATACATTAGTCTCTCCAGTATTTTGGATAATGTGGGTAGTATTGATACAGGTTATGTACAGACAACAGGTACAAGTGCTACACAGTACATGTGTGTCTACTCCTGTACTGTGTAGCACTTGTACCTGCTCTCAATTTTATCAATTGTAAAATTCTGTCAAAAAGCTTGTTGATCCATATTTTGTCTAACAGTTACCTGTCTTTATCTGCATAAATGATTCATTATGTCGATGTCAAAAGTGAACAAATTTAATATTTTGAACGGGCCTTCATAAAAAATAAAAAAACACTATAGAATGAATCACTTCACTGTGCGCCAAAATAATTTCAACACTTTCAATAATTGTTGAAATAAGTCCTAATACTACAATTTTTTAAAACTTTTTTGATTTAAGATCTGATGGTATTCATTGATCACAGTAATTATTTTTATGTTGATTAACTGACTGAGCAGTGAGGTTATACATCTGAACTTTATAGCTGATAGTTGCTGAATTGTAATGTTTGAGTGTTATGCAGGGGATCAATAACTGTTTTGGTAAATTTCTGATCAGCTGTTCCTGTAGATTAGCATGGTTTACTGTATTGTTTTGTTTCTTTGTTTGTCATACCTCGAACTTCTTAACCTGTTGATAGCAATGTTTTTCACTGCCCCTTTTTGTGTGTCACAAGATATTTATGATTCAATCAGCTGGGAATTTAAAAGGTCTCAATCAAGTGTGGTATGTACTATATTCTTAGTTAAATAACAAAAGTGCTTTTTTGTCTTTTTGAATTTCTGCTAACTTTCAGTCGGTATATTTTTTGTATATATTGAATATATAAGTCAACACTTTCAAAAATTGTTGAAATATGTCCTAATACTACACTTTTTTAAAAACATTTTGGACTTAAGACCTGATGGTATTCATTGATCACAGTAATTATTTTTATGTTGATTAACTGACTGAGCAGTGAGGTTACACATCCTGAACTTTATAGCTGATAGTTGCTGAATTGTATTGTTTGAGTGTTATGCAAGGGATCAATAACTGTTTTTGGTAAATTTCTCATCAGCTGTTCCTGTAGATTAGCATGGCTTATTGTTTTTGTTCTTTGTTTGTCATACCTCTAACTTCTTAACCTGTTGATAGCAATGTTTTTCACTGCCCCATTTTGAGTGTCACAAGATATTTATGATTCAATCAGCTGGGAATTTAAAAGGTCTCAATCAAGTGTGGTATGTACTATATTCCTAGTTTAATAACAAAATTTTTTCTCTGAATTTCTGCTAACTTTCAGTCTGTATATATTTTGGATATATTTAACATATAGTAAATTTTTTGTGACCACTATGGACATTAAATTGATAAATAGGCTCAACCTGGATCTGATAGTGCTGTGTCACTGGTACTGTAAATATTCATGTGGGTTTGATTTCTTTTTTCTTTTTTCTTTTTTCTCTATGTATACTACATTACACATGTATAATGCTGGGTGTTCAAATTAAGGTACGTTTTTGGTGATTATTCTACTAATTGCACTAGCTAGTGATCTGTTTACGATTATCAAGCAATGCTTTGTCATTGAAACATGTAGCTGTTCTCATTATATATATTCTAGAAAATTAGGAAGACACACTTATGTTAAATGTTACTGAATTTCCTACAGTTCCACTACCCTCCTGTCACTTTGCCAATATGCTTCTTGTTTACCATGCTAATCATTTCATAATAACCTATATTTCGTTTCATGTTAACTATTCTGTATATGTCAAAAGGTACTACATGATGGGACTTTATTTTATACACAATCATCTTCACAATAGATGACAGTGAATATGATATCTTGAATAACTATGGTGGGCTTAACAATAATTCACTGCTTAATTTGATAGAGCATGCAAACTCAGACGAGGAAGAGCCTGTTGTATTTGAACACTCTATCTATATGGACAATGATGATTTAATTAGCACATTTAGAGAGAAAAGGGGTGTCTTTAAAGTTCTTGGATTAAACTGCCAGAGTCTATATGCTAAATTTGACCAACTCCATATTTATATTAACACCTTATATGAAGAAGGCTGTTATTTTGATGCCATTTGTCTCCAGGAGACATGGATTGATGATACAATGGATATCTCTCCCCTAAATATGGAGGGATATAATTTAATTAGTAGAACGAGAACATGTAGCTTACATGGAGGTTTAGCTGTCTACTTAAAATGTGGTTATCAATATAAAGACCTATCTATTAATACTGAAAATCACCTATCCTGGGAACATCAAATTCTTGAAATTCTGGTTGACAGTCACTCAAACACGAAGATTGTACTGGGTAATGTTTATAGACTTCCCAAAGAAACGAATGCAGATTATGATGAATTTATTAATGAATTTAATTTACTTTACGATCAGTTTCATCAAAACACAGCAAACATTGCCTTTTTTGGAGATTTTAATGTTGACTTACTGAAGCTGAAAGATAGAACGAAATGTAATGATTTTTTTGAATCTATGATTTCACATAGCTTAATTCCTAAGATAACGCTGCCTACCAGAATTTCAAGAAATAGTGCTACTCTTATTGATAATGCATTCTGCAAATTATCCAAAGATTTCTCAAAAACAACTTGTGGAATACTCACAAATAACCTATCTGATCATCAGCCATACTTTGTTTGCTTTGACTATTTAAAAAGATCTAAAAGAACTCCCAAATATGTAAATCTGCAGTGTTATGATGATGATTCTGTAAGAAAATTCAAGGCTGATCTTGCCTCCTATGATTTTAATGTCCAACTGACAAAGGAGACAGCTGATGAAAATTATAACATTTTGGATGATATCCTGAGAGATCTGAAAGAGAAACATTTTCCTCTGAAAAGAGTACGATTCAATAAATATAAACATAAAAACAACAACTGGATAACAAGAGGCATACTGAACTCAATAAAATTCCGCGATAAGCTTTATATTAAACTAAAAAAGACTCCTAGAGACTCTCCATCTCATGACACCTTGCAGATTAACCTTGCAACTTTCAATAAGATATTAAAGACAAGTATTAGATCCGCCAAACAAAAGTATTACAATGATAAATTCAGAACTTTTAAAAAGGACATAAAAAATACCTGGATCACTATAAAAGAGTTAATTAATCAAACCAATAATAAGAAAAACCTACCAAAGTTCTTCAAGATAAATGGCGAAAACATATCGAATCCTCAAGATATAGCTAATAAATTTAACCAGTACTTCAATGATTTAGGTCCTAGCTTAGCAAGAAAAATAAGGCTACCGAATAGTAATACAACCTTTCGCAATTTTCTACCTGATGTTACGCACCAAAGATTTGAGTTTCATGAAATTTCAGAGGAAAGTGTTTCTCGTATCATTAATAAACTACCAACAAAAACTAGCCGTGGCGTAGATGGACTCTCTACAAAATTCCTGAAAGATATAAAAGAAACAATAGTATCCCCTCTGATGATAATTATAAACCAATCTATTAAAACAGGCATTTTTCCACAGAAATTAAAAATTGCACGAATTGTGCCAGTTCATAAAAAAGATGACAACACTGTTATAGGAAACTATCGCCCAATTTCAGTATTGCCGGCAATATCAAAAGTTTTTGAAAAAGTGATGCACCAACAATTGAATACACACTTTGAATCTCTTAGCTTATTATTTCCGAGTCAATATGGTTTTAGAGAAAAGCATAATACAGAATACGCAGTTATTGAAAATATAGATAGAGTGATTGATGGCTTAGAAAAGAAAGAAACACCACTGAACATATTCCTGGACCTGTCAAAGGCATTTGATACCCTCGACCACTCTATACTTTTAAGCAAACTTAGCCATTATGGAATATTAGGAAGCTCATACAAACTATGTCAATCTTACTTAACAGACAGACAACAATTTGTTGAATATGATGAGTCTAAATCTGAACTACTACCTATAGTAACAGGAGTGCCCCAGGGTTCTATCCCAACAAACACAATTACGTTTAAATTACGTTTATAAACGGTCGAAAATCCGTTGAAAAACCGTTTTTTCATTACGTTTAAATAATGTTAAATTGGATGGTCCAAAAAACATGATTTTAACGTTTAAAACAAACGGTTAGAATAATGTCATGCCGATGTTTCCAAAAACAGTTTCCAATTGCGTCAAATAATCAGCAAAATTACGTTTGGATTTAACGGTTTTCCAAAAACGTTTTTTAAACGTTATTTTGATGTTTTCTCCCATGGTTATAATTTATCATTTATTTTCTGTTTATATAACATTTTTATTTCACTCTTTTGGCAAACATTTATTCAACGCATCAGAAAGATGTTTTTAGAATGTTTGCCAATGCATGCTTTTATAACATTATTTGGAGAATGGTTATTTTACGTTATGAGAAAACCGTTATTTGACGTATTTGGAAAATGTTCTCATTACGTAATGGAGAAAGCGTTATTTTTACGTTTTGAGGAAACATTTTTTTCAACGTTTTTGGGAAACGTTTTTATTACATTGTGGGGAAACCATTTTTCAATAGTTATATTTCAACATTGGAGGAGGAATGCTTTTATTATGGTCGGGGTGTCGGGGTGGCGCTGTGTGCATTTGATTTGTTGTTTGTATTTTTCTTTTTATTGCATCTAAAGGATCCTTTTTCACTGCTGGCCTCATCATGTTCTTCCACTGCAAAGAAAGTATTTGTGATATGTAAATTGTTATTCACTAGTTACATGATAAATACAAAATATCAATAATACATAGGCCTATATATGTGAATAAGTTATACATCTCATAGAAATAAGGGTATAAGCCAAACAATAAAACAAACCAGCAGAGATTTAGAGTAAATAAGAAAGGAAGCCAACATCATTGAAGGAAAGAGAAACAAAAATACAAATGGGAACTAGAGTATTCAGGATTTTAATGTAAAAAAATTGAATCCCCATATTTTTAGTATATTTTCATTTGTAAACCCCCCCCCCCCCCCCAATCTGACATTTTCTGGATCCACCCCTTGGGAAGATAGGAAGGACAGGATGTGATAGAAAACATAAGACTGGAAGGATAAGGTAGATGAGCCAGATAGGAAAGATAGAATAGATAAGCTGCATTGCAAGGACAAAGCAGATTAGACATTTTGAAAGTTATACCTGGCTTGGCCTATGGATTACAAATTAACACATAGAGCCTCAAATTGAACGTTTCTAGTAACTCTAATAAAATACTGGTCTTTGGTAAATTAAAAAAAAAATGCTAGGAGGTTAGGCCTAATCAAGGGAAAACTGTTTTTCAGATAGATAGATAGATAGATAGATAGATAGATAGATAGATAGATAGATAGATAGATAGATATTGATTTGATTTTGGGTAGCATAAGCAAGATTATGATGATAACAATACCTGGAGGCTGCAGCCAAGAATTGATTGTGTATCTGTAGAAAAATCCTGGAAGAAAAAGTGAAGTTATACAATTAGTGTTCTTTACATATTTCAAAATATTACCACTCAAATAATGTAATGCATGTTTCTCAATTGATAAGAAATATTGAAAAACTCACCTATGAGTCTTCAGCATGATGTTGCCTGTACAAAATCTGGCCACTTCTAATTCTATCTACTCTATAGCATGTGCATTCAGCCATGGAGGTTGTAAAACTGAGTTTCTTGCATAAATTATAGGGGGTAATTAGCCACTCTGGAAATGTAATTCGACTATGCTTTACAATGAGCAAATTATATTGCAAAATAAATTCTTGTATATTTATATCTGTGTATTTGAATCTTAAATTAGCATTGCATTTAATTAATAGAGTTTGCAAAAAGAAACTTAAATGTTGGATTTTTATATGGAATATGCCACAATATAGTTATAGTTATAGCATGCCTGTATTATGATATTGTGTTACATGTAGATTTATACAATTTACATATTTGACCTGTCTACTTAACTATCTAGTTATCTATTTAGTTATCTATTTATCTATCTTGTTATCTATTTAGTTATCTGTCTTGCTATCTTTCTAGTTATCTATTTAGTTGTCTATCTAGTTACATGTAGATCCAAAAAATGCACAAATTAGACCTGTCTACCTATCCATCTAAGTTATCTATTTAGTAATCTAGTCATCTAGTTGTTAAGTTATCTATTCTTCTGTCTAGATATCTATTTAGTTGTCTATCTAGCTGTCTATCTTGCTGTTTATCAAGTTAAATGTAGATCCACAAAATTTACAAATAGGACCTATCTACTTGTCTGCCTATTTATTAAGTTATCTAGTTATCTGTCTAGTTAACTTATCTATTTTAAAGTGATCTTTCTAATGATCCATCAAGTCATGTATCTATCTATCTATCTATCTATCTATCTATCTATCTATCTATCTAATCTATCTATAAATCTATCTTTCATCTGTCTTTAGAATTCTAGGACGCATGATATTGCATTGTCATTTTAACATGTGAAAGATAGGACGGACCTGAGAGGAAACACAATGTGTTCTGTGCTGCTGCAGCCACAAGTGACAAAATGTTGTGCTTTTCAATTTTAATAAAAAATTCACAGCACAGCAACGGAGGTAGATAGGAAGATGATTTTTGGTGCAAAAGATGCGCATATTTACGGGCTAAGTGGATATAAGATTTCTATCCTGGTTGTGTTATTTTTTTTCTTCTGAATAAAGCATTAAGTGGCCGAAAAATGGCATTTTTTCCGATTATTTAGTGCCTTTTTTTTGCTTAGAGGTCTAAAGTTTGCTATAAATTTTGGGGAAAACGATTTTACCAACACCCATCATCAAGTATATCATATGCAGATTCCAAAAGTGTGAAACATTTGTTTGTGGGTGAAATAGTTGTTGATTGATGACGAGATACATTTTAACATGCAAGTCAAAAGAAACACAACTCGCCCTCATGCAATATTAGTCACCTTAGTGCTATAAAAACTGTATATATATATGTGCTGTGCGATAACAGTATAATATAACATAATAATTTGGATTAACATTCTATGATTAAATCACTTGAAAATTGATATTTTGAAATTGGATTTTTTATATTGAGGTACAAGAAACATTGAATTTGCTTTAAAGTAGGCATATACACAGCCATTCTGTCATAATATATAATATATAATCCAAAACTTCAAAGTTTTCTTTCACAATCATTGTACAATGTTTGCTATTATGCCAATTCCATGTAAAATTCTATTGCAGTTTTAAGATTATAAATTGATACATAATTAAGTATAGCATACACTTCCAATAAACAAAAAATTAATCTAATTGGCTTCATTTTAAAACTCCAGGAGAGCCTCAATTGCTTGCTTTACTGAGTCTATACTTTTGACTTCAGCAACAAAAGAAACATGGGTTCTTCATAGCATTAAAAACAATTTATTTTATGATAACCTCAGGTATTCAACCACACACATTTTGCTTTAATGAGTCCTTTTGACTTTTGCTGTAAACACTTTCCATATATTTACAATGTAAGAATAATGTGTTTTCAATGTTGCAGAAATACGTTCTCAAATAACGTATTTTTAACGTTTTCATTGTACATATTAGAAACTTTAAACAATGAAGTTAAAAGTTTAACATTGTCATTCAGTTTCAAAATTCAGTTGAAAAACATTTTCTTCAAAATGTTTTCAAGTTGATCATTTACAATGCTTCAATGACACTTTTCAATATGTTCTAAAACAGTCTTTGAAAAATGTTTCTGTGACCATAACGTCAAATGTACAATCTTCATTAATCTTTTTACATATTTTCACAACATTGGGATGATGTTTTTTCCACGTTAAAGAAATACGTTTTCAAAATACATATTTCTGACATTTTCTTGAAACATTTTAGAAACGTTAAAAAATGAAGTTAGCAGGTTAATGTTGTCGGTCAGCTCAGAAATTCAGTTGAAAAGGTTTTATTTCAACATTTTGAAATGGATTATAGATAACGTTTTAAAGATGCTTTTAAGTATATGTTCAGAAACACTTTTGAAATAAGCATTTTTTCAACACTAAAGGCAGATGTTAAATTGACATTAGAACTTTACCAACATTCATAATGTCAGAATAATGTATTTTATGCATTTCCTGGTAACGTATTTTCAACATCTTTATTAAACGTTTTTTCCACGTTAAAGAAATACGTTTTCAAAAAACATATTTCTAACATTTTCTTGAAACATTTTGTCAATGCTAAAGTCAGATGTTAAATAGACATTAGAACTTTATCAACATTCATAATGTCACAATAACGTATTTTATGTATAACAGAAACTTATTTTCAGGTAACGTATTATCAACATCTTCATTTAACGTTTTTTCCACGTTAAAGAAATACGTTTTCAAAAAACATATTTCTAACATTTTCTTGAAACATTTTGTCAATGTTAAAGTCAGATGTTAAATAGACATTAGAACTTTATCAACATTCATAATGTCAGAAAAACGTATTTTATACATTACAGAAACTTATTTTCAGGTAACGTATTTTCAACATTTTCATAAAACGTTTTTTCCATGTTTAAGAAATACGTTTTCAAAAAACATATTTCTAACATTTTTTAAAAACATTATTTCACTGCTAAAGTCAGATATTTTATCGACATTAAAACTTTACCCACATTCATTATGTCATAATAATGTTTTTTATGCATTACAGAAACATATTTTCAGGTAACACATTTTCAACATTTTCATTAAACGTTTCAAAAATGTTAAACTGTAACGGTTTGAATGAAACGTTTTCCATTAACGTTAAGATTTGGTTAAAAAAACGTTATCAAATAACGGTTTGAGCACCGACCGCTATAAAACCGTTGAAAAACCGTTTGTGTTTGCTGGGATATTAGGCCCCCTCTTCTTTCTTATCTATATGAATGACTTTGACAGGTCCACGGATGTGTTCAGATTCGTTATGTATCCCGATGATACAACTTTGTTAACAATGCTATCCTCAAAAAATAATAGGTCAAACATACAAGAGTCAAAACTAAACAGTGAATTAGAAAAACTTAGTACTTGGTTAAAGCTTAACAAGTTATCTTTGAATGTTTCTAAAACAAAGTATATGCTTTTTCATCCCAAAAACAAAGTTATTAGTGACATGAATTTATTTTTAGACGGTGACAAACTGGAACGAGTGACAGCTTTTGACTTTTTAGGTATTACAGTGGATGAATGTCTGACTTGGAATGAACATATTCATAAGGTTCAAATGAAGGTTGCAAAGACATTAGGGGTAATGAACCGCATGAAATCATACCTACCATCAGAAACTCTACTTATCATTTATAATTCCCTTATTTACTCCTAGTTACTATATGGTATCCTGCTATGGGGACCAAAACATACCAAACTGGTAAAACCTCAGAAAAAGTCTATGAGAATTATTAGTAAAAGTAAGTACAATGCTCATACTAATCCTCTATTCAAAAGAATGAATGCCCTAAAACTTTCGGATATTCTATATGTGCAAGAACTGAAATTCTACCATAAATTCATAAATCGAGAAGTCCCAAAATATTTTCTTGAACTAAATTTCCAAATGCAGTCAGACATTCATCCCTACCCTACCAGAGACAGACATAAGTTAGTCATGCCTCGACTAAAATATAGTTTTTCCAACTGTTCAATAAAAAACCGAATACCCAAAATAGTAAATGATGCACCACCAGCAATTTTAGACAAATTGCATACCCATAGTATTAATGGTCTGAGTTCTTATATAAAAAGGATGAGGATAGATGCCTATCCAACAGATTGTACTATTCAGGATTGTTACATTTGTGGATTGAGATAGCCCACTGATATGACATATTGTTTTTACTTAATTAAGTGACAATATAGATGATTTATCATTGATAAGTTGTTAAATTGTTCCCATCATGTAGTAACCTATTATACTTATATATATATATATTTTTTTTTTTTTCTTCTTCTTCTTTCTAAAAGTTAGTAAAGAATAATTATTTGTTGTACATATATGTTATAAAATCTCATATTTATCTTTCTAAATAGTAGTGCAGCAAAATCAAAAATTTGTAAATATTATTATAGATCTGTAATTATTAGGGGGTCATATACATAAGCGGCTCCAGCCAACGTGTATGCCTCCTAGACCAATTGTATATGTATATATATGTTATTTTATTGACTTGTCAAAAAAAAAAAAGAGCATTACTTTGGTCGAATAAACTATATGTCTGTCTGTCTGTCTGTCTGTCTGTACTACAATCTCTGCTCTCTCTGTGTTTCACCTGTACTGTGAAGCACCTGTACCAAGTTTACTTTTTTATGTCTACACCTGTACTGTGTAGCACTTGTACCTGCTCTCTATACTGCAATCTCTGCTCTCTCTGTGTTTCACCTGTACTGTGAAGCACCTGTACCAAGTTTACTTTTTTTTGTGTCAACACCTGTACTGTGTAGCACTTGTACCTGCTATCTATACTACAATCTGGGCTCTCTCTCTATGTTTCACCTGTACTGTGAAGCAACTGTACCAAGTGAACTTTTTTGTGTGTCTACACCTGTACTGTTGTAGCACTTGTACCTGCTCTCTATATGTGACCTGCTCCACCAAAATGAGTTCAAAGTAGGCATTATATATTTCTCAGAAATAAGCAAAATGTGTCAAAAGGTCATATTTTGATGTTTTTTAGCTGTTGGTACCACGCTTTAGCAAAAGTAATTTTCTTTGAATATTTAAGACCATTTAACCAAAAATTGATTTTAAATGATCTAAATTGAGTGTACCTCTTGATTTTCTTAGTTCTTTAATTGTAATGGCGGGAATTTCAAATGCCATTTTCTCAAAGTTTGGTGTTTCATATCATCGATGTTTGAGGTGCAATATCTTTGGATTGGATGGAGATATCAAAACATACTAAACATCATTTTAAATTTCAAATTCAGTAGAATAAAGTTATTTTCATGCCTAAATATGACAGGAGGCCGACTTTGAACCCATTTTGGTGGAGCAGGTCACATATATACTACAATCTGTCCTCACTTGTATTGTGGAGCATCTGTACCATTTGTGCACCATAAGCTGTGAATTGACTATACCAAAACAAAAAGACATGTCCAAACATCTGAAACTATGTATATTCTTATGTCTTGCGCATTGGCTTAAATAATCTCAAAAGCAGATCTTCATACACACCTGACTCTAGACCACATGTTCACCTTAGGACCAATAACACAGAATCTTTAAAGCTAAAAAACAGATTTGATGTTTTGAAGGACTTAGATAAACCTACGAATCACCTATACAAACTCTGAACTTCTCTGTGTCTACACCCGTACTGTGTAGCACTTGTACCTCCTTCCCTATACTAGATCTGATTCTCTGCTCTCTCATTGTTTCACCTGTACTGTGAAGCACTCACAAAAACGTTTTTTCTGTGTCTACACCTGTACTGTGTAGCGCACATACCTTTCTCTCTTTACTAAATTTATTCTCTGATCTCTTTGTGTTTCACCAGTACTGTGAAGCACTCACAAATCACATTTTTCTGTGTCTACACCCGTACTGTGTGGCACCAATTCCTTATATTTACATCTGCTTGCTCATCATTACTACACCCGTACTGTGTAGTACTTGTACCTACTCCTTATACCTACATCTGCTTGCTTTTTGTCGCTACACCTGTACTGTGTAGCACTTGTACTGAATCAGAGTGACTTACAATTGGCACCTGTACTACTTACTGCCTACACCTGTACCGTGTAGCATTTGCGACAGTTTTTTGATAAAACTTTAATGAATCTCACAACTTAAAGCATGCCCAGACATATGAAGCTGTATTCTGATGCTCTGCGCACTGGTTTAAATGGTCTTGATAGATCATCTGACAGACTTAACTCCATTCCTCGTGTCATGAGGACTGAAAACACCAAATCGCTAAAACTTAAGAACAGATTTGATATATTGATGGAATCACAAAAAACTGATAATGCCACAGTCACATCTAGCAAAAATGAAAACCATATTCTTAAAGCTTGTGTATGGAATGCACAAAGTTTGAGGCAAAAAACAGAAGTAGTGAAGAATTTCAGAGATGAATTTGATCTTGACCTGTTTCTTTTCACTGAAACCTGGCTAAAGGCAGATGATGTAATGGAAATTGGCAACTTGGAAACAAATGGAGAATATTTTTACATTGGCACACCTTGTGAAGGAAGACCTGGTGGAGGAGTTGGTTGCATTTTAAGATCAGGTGTAAAAGCAACGAAAATCAATAGCATGAAAACCAAAACATTCGAGCATATGGAAATTCAAATACTTTTGAGTGGAAAAAAAGTCACAATTCTTCTTGTGTACCGACCTGAACCCTCAAACAAGAATAAATACAAGTTATCTGAATTTTTCACAGAATTCACACAATTCCTAGCCCACTATCAAACCTATCACAACGAAATTGTCATAACTGGAGACTTTAACTTTCACATGAATAAACCTGATGATGCAAAAGTTATGCAGTTCAACAGCATCCTTGAAATGTACGATCTTGCACAGCATGTGTCTTCTGCAACACACAAAGACGGAAACACTCTGGACCTGGTTATTACAAGCCAAAATTCCACCCTGAAAGATTGTATGGTCAGTGACCTGCTCTCTGATCATAACTGTGTTCTTTTCAATATGGCAATTAGCAAAGGAAAAAGCGTTCAAAAGAAAATATCTTTCAGAAAGACACGTGATATCAATCTGGCAAAATATAAGGAAGACATCAGCAAACATTTATCAAAGAAAATATATAAGGAAAAGACATCGGAATACTTGTCAAAACTTGTCTCACTCTACAATTCCTCAAAGCAGGTCCTCGACAAACATGCGCCTGTTATAACTAAGCAGGTGACATTACGCAAACCAACTCCATTCACCAACGCTAGCATCAAAAATCTTAAAACAGCCAAAAGAAAAGCAGAACGATCATGGGGGAGAACTGGACAGGAAAAAGATTGGCAAGACTTCCAGTTGAAACGAAATGCTTTGAATGACCAGCTGAATAAGCTTAAATCGGACGATCTCAGAGCAAAGATAGAAGGCACTAAGGGAAATTCCAAAGTCATGTTCAAGATACTGAATTATAACTTCAACAGAAAACAAGAACTGCCTTTGCCCAATCATGAGAGCAGTCAGGACCTAGCAAATGATTTCAATGCATTCTTTAATGACAAAATCAAGCAAATAAGAGTGAAACTGGACCCTGGGAATGATAACACCACAAACGCTGAAAACTTTGTAGGCAAGAAACTATGTCAGTTCAAAACACTGTCAAAATCAGCTATTGAAAAACTTATCAGAAATATGCCGATCAAACACTGTCAACTAGACCCCATTCCTACATGGTTACTGCTAGAGTGTATTGACGAATTTCTCCCAATAATAACAGAAATTGTTAACACATCGCTGACTCTTGGGGAGATGCCCCTGGATCTGAAACATGCACTAGTCAGGCCACTCTTGAAGAAAGGAGGCCTTGATCTCATGAAGAAGAACTACCGGCCAGTGTCAAATTTGTCTTTCCTGGGCAAAATAATTGAAAGTGCCATTATCAAACAATATATGGATCACCTTATTCGTAATAAACTTGATGATGACAAGCAATCAGCCTATAAGCAATTTCATAGCACTGAAACTCTCCTCACAAAAATCCACAATGATATCATGTTGAATATGAGCAAGGGTGAACTGACCATGCTTGTATTGTTAGACCTATCAGCTGCGTTTGATACAATAGATCACAATATTCTATTGACAAGAGATAATTCCCTTAGTCATCGATCTTTATCCACTCCCTTGGCCCAAAAAAATAATCCCCCCCCCCCCACTTGCAAAAGTAATTTAAGATGTATTTTGATAACCCCTGAGCAAAATGTGTTTATTTCATGCTGCTGTCCAATCATCTTGGTTATGTAAAAAGTAACATGTTATCTTTTTTTATGTTCCAGATTTACACACCTTTGGATCGCATGCTGAGCGCACGGTATATTTCATGTTTTTAATATTTCAAAGAATAGCATAAACTGCCCACACTAAAAAACGCACACCTCTTAGTTGCTTAAAAGAGACATAACTTGTACACTACTCAATAGAATTCTTTGTTACTTTCGATCCAAGCATGCTTATCAAGTGCTAGGCCACAGATTTTGCAAGTTTGAAAAAAATCCATTAGTTTTCAATTAAAAGAACCATACACAATATTTTATATTGTTTCAAATTGGGGATTTGCAAAGTTGAAGAAAAAGGTCCAGCAAGATGGCATTGCAAAAAATTGTCACACTAGGGTAATAGTCTAAGCTGATGACACCATTTTGTAGAATAGGATGTGACAAACAAAATTTGAAAAACACCAACTTGGCTCAAAATTCAACCCAAATCCCACAAAATGCAAGTTGTCAGGTTTGTCATTTCCATTTTCGTAATTCAAAACATTGACCTATAGGAAAAATTGATTATGGCGCAATTTGCATTGGTTGTGACTTTGATTTTTGAAGTGGTCTCACTTTCAGTGGCCTGATCCTGCCATTTCAATATGTTCTCAATGAAATTGTGCACACCTAAAGACTTGATATTCAACTACATCGGAGAGCAAATTTTCATGGCTTTACCTTCATTAGTAGTTTATTTTAAAGCTGCATTAATACGTGTGCCTTTTTAAGTGTGAGCAGTGTATTTCCAAAAACATGGCTTTTGTTACTTGCAGTAATAGACATATGCGATGAAAAATGAATTCTGTGGACCTCTACACGTTATGTAGAATATTTCACATCATGATTCATAAGTTATTTTGCTCAGTATTTATTGTTTTATTGGTTTTATTTTTCACTGTTTATATATATATATATGTTGTTATCTGTATTTTCTAACCAGGAACAGTTTGAAAAATATTTGTATCTCAAACTGCTTTTCCTGAATAGGTATATATATAACCATTGTAATAATTATTGTCTTGAAAGCGTACACTTGGTTGCATCACCCAGAAGTGGGTTGCACGATTAAACAATTAAAATGTTACCAAATGATATCCTCTATTGAATATTTTGATATTAATTTAATCGTAACAAATTAATTGTTATGTAGTGCATTTCATCCCGTGAAAAAGAAAATTGTTCATTTTGCAAACAAGCCCCGGCGAGGACATTGAAAATAGCCGGTATTGCCAATTTGCCATTTTGCAGTGCACTATTGAGTTTCTTCTGTACACATTAATGGACCCCAACTCAGTTCAGTGTATAGGGTTGGGCATAATAGACTGCTGCAAGAACTTGCCTTCCCTTTAATTCAACTGGAAGGACATCCAACTTGTGGGAAAGGGTTAGATGATAAGACCTTTAAATGTGGGTCAGAAATTTCTGCTTGTGGGTCAGACTTCTTCCATTTAAAATATTTTTAAATTTCTAATTCTTTTTAAATGTCTACCATGCATTTAACTTGATGGTGTAAGTTAAAGTAGAGCTAAAAAAATATGAATAAATATGCCTGGCATAACGATTTATGTTTTTGTTAGCCACTCCATAACAGTCAGGGAAAGTTATTACTTTTGGCTTTTTGCTACCTTTAGTACACACATATCGGACAAGATCGAGCCTGGACAAACTTTGGTGTTAAAAAAATTGACCAAGAAAACGGTTTGCGCAAGATATTTGAGTTTTATATTTTTACAGTCGTCTTTATACTTACGTGGAATCTCAAGTTCTTTTCTATGCTGTTGAACTGTGATGTCAGAGATGATTCTATTCTAGTATTGCAATACAAGCTGTGATGTCATTTTAAACTGTGTCAGATTTCCCGGTTTCTGGCCAATATCTATCCTCCAAAACTGAGTGTCACAGTTTCAACACAGTGTCAGAGTAAGCATTTTATATGGATAGCCCCTGCAACCACATCATCACAGCCTGCCAGCATATGGGCTGACAGTAAAACTGAGCATCACAGTTTAAACATCGATATATTTAAGGAAGCATTACATTTGTTATCCCAATGATCTATCATTGGCAATTACCAGTCTAATCTAACAAAATGGCAGCTTCATGAGCATTCACGGTAGACAACTGTTATAATCCCCACAGAGTTGTTTGATTAATCGGCAAACTTGCGACTTTACAGCTTTAAACTTCAATGGACCTTGCAATAAACAAAATGCTTTGACAATTTTTGTAAACACATGGATTATGTAACATATAATTGTTCTGGCAGTCCATTAGCTAGAAATCTTTGATGTGGAACTTGCACGGGTTTTCCAGGATCCAATTTTCACTCTGGCACTGTGTTGAAACTGTTTTGGAAGATCCATATTGACTAGAAGCTGGGAAATCTGTCCCAGATTAAAATGACATCACAGCTTGAAACAAGCATTTCATAACTATG
The DNA here is from genome assembly GCA_026936325.1 of Platynereis dumerilii. Classification (NCBI taxonomy): domain Eukaryota; kingdom Metazoa; phylum Annelida; class Polychaeta; order Phyllodocida; family Nereididae; genus Platynereis; species Platynereis dumerilii. The sequence continues at coordinate 14,559,536 of JAPTHN010000018.1, forward strand.
TAAAAGGTCAGACTAAGTTGAGTAAATTATCAGACAACGAATGCATATAGTGTTTTAGTCAGGGAGCCAAGTGCCAAAAAGAGCCATATTTGATGGTTTCGTGTGCACGGAGAGCGCCACTGACAATCTATACATCGTTGGAATCATCAGGTCCTGTAGATTATGGTTTAAGGGGATGCAGTAAAATCACTATGTGGAGTTTTTTGTAAATTGGTTGCCATGGCAACCAAGTCATAACTTCATAAAACATGACCTTGCATACTTTATCAAGGTTTTCCATTACTTTTATGCAAGATATACAAAATTTAACTTTTATTTATGTATTTCTACAAAATGTGCCATTATTCAAGTAAATCATTTTTTTGGTCACATGACAATTGAGTGGGTATCCAGGCCAAAATGTACAGTTTGTTTTGTCTTGGTATCCATGACAACCAATCACCACTGCAACATAATTCAAATATTGAGACATTTAGTTGAATTGAAGAAAAGCTCAAATTCCAGTGACATAAACCTTTCAAACATATTTTTGGGCTTACTAGAAACAAAGTGTGTGTGGTGTGATGTACTGTATTTATCATGTGATTTATGGTCACATGACCTGATAAGGGGTTACCTATACCAGAACAAAATATAAATAAAATTCTAGCTGATTAATGATTTCAATGATGCATGAACATGCCTGCCGTATCAACATATCCTCACTTATAACACAAGCAGTACTGTTAAAGGGGTCACTAGTAATTTTTAAAATATTCATCATATTTGAGGTTTCTTGATGACTACCCCAGTCACCATGGCAACAACATTTGAATATTGTTACCATTACTTTTATGTAAGGGACACTAAAACACAAAATATGGTGGAAATATCGGGATGGTCATGTGATTTAACTGCGGTCACATGACCTGGTAATTGGATAATAATCGAAAAAGCAGAAATCTGTCACAATACATATCGCTTGTTGTTTTTGGCCTTTACCACAGTGCTACCTGTGTTATAAGTGGAAATATTTTCATACTACAGACATGTGTCCAGTGACATTGACCTATAGCAAATATATATGGGCGTACTAAAAACATAGTATTTGTCAGTAATTTTTCGTGATGCTTGCGTGATTTATGATCACATGACTTGATAAGGGTTTTACCTTTGACAGGCTTCAAGATCTTGGTCAGGAATTACTGCCAAACTCACCACTTTCTAGCTTACACAAAATTTATTCCAATTTCAGTCTATCTGATGTAAAATTTTCTCAGGAATTCAATTTTGAAGAAAAAAATGCACCCACTCTTTTATTTTTTAAGTTACACCCCTATTTGTAAAGCCCCATCAGTGGGGCGCGCTAGATACCCCCAAAATATTATAATTCTTTCTGTATGTCTGTGGCTTCAGTAATAAAGCTGCTCTAATACCCACTAATGAATATACTTGAATTCTATGATGATCCATCAAAAAATACACCGACTACACGGGTATGAATTTTTTGTTGAAATGACAAACATTTTGTGGTGCTAAGTCGCGGTTTCTTATATTTCGCTTAGTGTTCATTTCACAGGAATAATTTTTACACCATCAATCTCAGCAGAAAATAAGCTTCATTTTGAGTACCAACAACCTATATTTCCGATAAATTTAACCCAAACCAAGGAATTGCCGTTTTCAGAAATAAAATTCTAAATAACTTGCATTTTTTTTATGGAGGCAGATATCGAAAAAATAACACAAACTCGTTTTAATGTGACTATCTGCGCACAACGAGTTTGACTTTCAGACCTGTATGACAAAAATTGATGAAATGCAAGTTATTTAGAAAAATGACATATTTTTTTCACACATCCAGAAGTGAAAAGCAGCGGCCTCATGTTTTGTATGTATGATCCTAAACATGCAAAGCAAGGAAATTTTTATGTAGTCTGTTGCCCTCATCTGGTCCTTCTGAACACATTGATATATAATTCATGTCCATAAATATCTCACTGACATTGAAAAAATAATAATCAAATAGGAGCTTCCCCCCTTTTTAATAAATTGTTCACTTCAGGTAGAAAAAATGGTTCATCTGAGAAATTGCTGCTGCACAAAATAGTTCGAATCAAGGTGAAATTTTTGCACAGTGTAGGCAGCTATTTTCTTTAGCTTCGTTTTGAAGCACATAAAGATATCTGTGAGAGAATTTATTAGCCAGCTCTCTGAATTTGGTCATTAAAAAATGTTTAAGCTCCGATTAGAGTGCTGTATAATACAAACGGCTGTGTCGAGTTCAGCGAAAACGTAGTATGTATCAAGCGTGTATCTTAAAAACTGAGTGAGTTACTCCATTTTTACTGCAATAGAATGGTTTCAATATTGGGTTAAATGTCCCTCACAACAATAAAAAGATAACCTTAACCACTTTTTTGTTGATACAACGCAAGCTAACACAATTTCGTAAAACTGGTAAACTAACACAGAAAACCACTAACACAGGTAAGAGTTAACCCACTCGTTGATACAATCCAGTACAGGAGGAATCTGACGTCAGTTTTAAGTCAAAACAAACCTCAGACTGAAGCCACAATTATATAAGTCGTCATTTTTTTACATATCCAACCTTAGTACGACTCTAGCTGAACATCAGATAAAGACATCAGGGTTAGGTCTGGGTGATGTTGGATCAGTGTCAGATGCCCAACTTAATATAACTACAATTCACAGCAGATTTTGATGTCCACCCAAGGTTATAATTCAATGCTATTTTTTCGCAAATCCACCTTCACTGTAACATAATTTAAACGTCAAATGCAACTTCAGAATGATGTCGTGTTGACATGACGATGCCCGCTGGGTATGGGGCGCTGTATTGTGCAAAATCTGCAAGTTCATGTCAGTTTACACCAATTTGAGGTTTACTATGTGACCATATCGAAAATTATACATGCATGGAATCTTTTACATGATGAAGTTAAATCTAAACAATTAACTCATTCCCTGCCACACATTCCTATCAAAACTTAAGCATTATTTTCTCAAAAAATATTCCCAGTCATGTTTAGCTCAAAATTACTACATTTTAAACACTAATTAAAACTTCCAAAAACCAAAATAAAGTGAATATAAAAAAATCAGCATTCCAGTAATATAAATATTATATCAAATCACATCAAAATAAGACTTGTTAGGATCTAAAAATGTCAATGTATGTAGATTTTCTTATTGCTAAAGACACATTATGTCAAATGTTTTTCGTTTAATTGTATCTTTATTTGATTAGTTATTTTATAAAGTTACATTAGAAATGAGAGAATTATGTTACACTTTGTACCGAAACGAAAGCCACCCAGTAATTTGACTGTTGGCTTCTGTAGCGTCCATATTTATTCTAGATACTCTTATTAATATTTAATATTTAATTGATAATGATAAATTTCCCCATCAGGGGAATCTATATTATTTTTGTTCTCTTTCATCCTTCATCATCACCTGTTTTCTGTTTATTTTTCCTCAACATTTTTCCAGCCTTTATTTCACAAACTAGATACAAAAGCTCTCTGAAATGCTGATACAACATTGCTTTTTGGAAACAATTTTATGCAAAGGAATTAAACACTGTAATTCCCAGTATTATTATTGTAATTACATTGCAAACTAGTTGAAAATTTGTGTTCACGGTTGTGGCACAACCAATCAGGGAAATTACACTAAATTTTAACACAATAATCTCTAAAGACATACGCAGTGCGGAAAGGCTCCTCCTGGTATTGACAAAAGATATTTTGATCTGGTTTCCCTGTTGTAATTCTCAATTACTCCCCAAGCTCTTAAAGCTTAAATTGTCTCTCTAAGTATTAAGATGCCTTCTGTGGAGCCTTTAATATAAACTGACGCAAACCTGTTCCGCCGACAAAAAAAAATTCTATGTATTTTCTTTGATTTCTCCTGGAACTATCTATATTGAAGCTAGGAAATTCAAACATATATATGTATATTAATTAAATGCTCGTAAGTTCTTCTGTCAAATGCATTTCTTAGATTGTTCTTGTACATAACAGTCTTTGTGTACAGCTCGTCTACTTCAGGCCGAATATTTTGCACTTGCAAAGAAACCATAAAATCCGAGAGGGGTTATAAGTTTAAACCAGTAGAACTCCAAGTACTTTCACCAAATACTGTGGATAAGGCTATTGTCCAAATGCTCATAAATGTTTGCAATCATTTTCTGACTTTTGTAAAGCTCTGAACAAGGCTGAAAAAAAAATGTAACGCTCACATGCTTGAATGGTACAGAATGTTTTCGCTCAATGCAATAGACTTCAAAAAGGTAAAAAAAAGACAAGCTGCATCATGAAATGAATAGAGTAGCGCAGGGCATGCAGCCCCCCTTAACTTCGAGGAGCAATTTGACCTACTTTTTGTGGTCGATTATTTGAATGCTTATGCTGTCAGGAAGGGATCACTTAACTCTACTTATAACTAGTGAAACAAATGTCTACCAATTTTAATAAAGGAGTTACGGCCCTTTTTGTAAAAAAATTAAAATGGCCTTCTTACCCCACCCATCGGGCAAGAAGCCCCCCTATTATAATCCTATGGAAATTTTTTTGCGAGCGCATTCAGCTTGGGACTGAAATTTGACAGGAGGCCATTTTCTTTATCTTACCCCAACATTTTACTTAAAAACAAAAGAAGATTTCCACACACATGCAATCACTGTAATCAAAGGTAAATTCTATACAAAAGTCATGAATTCAGCCATGGTTAATAAAAGAAGAAATTGGTTATTTATTAAAATATTTCTCATTTATAACAGGAATGCTCATAACAAGAGAGGCCCTTTTTCTTCCCTTACCCTGTTTTTCTTTTGCCAAAAATTATTTTTGCACAGAAATGGTAACAAAGATGTTAAATTAATTTTTTTATTATTTTAAGTACAAACCATTATTATTTTAAAGATAATATTGAATATTATATGGTAATTTTTAATATATTTATCAGGCTACCTGGCACATATAGTTTCATTTTGGACCAAGGGTCCGGACTTTCTAGCCACACTTTGTAAAATTTGGACTATCGCAGATTTTTGGTAAAATTCAACAACTCCTAAACTATGAACTGGGTTAGAAGTGGTTTATAAGAATGATTAGGCATATTGAATTTTATTCTAGTCAAGCTTGTAAAATTTGGACTATTGCTGAATTTTGCCAAAATTCAACAACTTCCAAACAATGTAAAAGCTTAAAAGTGGTCATAAAAATGGCTAGGCATATTGAATTTTATATGGTATTTTATTTAGCTTATTTACCAGGCTATCTAGCACATTTAGTTTGATTTTGGACCAAGATTCTGGACACTCCAGCTACACTTTGTAACATTTGGACTATCGCAGATTTTACCTAAAATTCAACAACTCCTAAACTATGACCTGCCTTAAAAGTGATTACAAAAATGACTACGCATATTGAATTTTATATGGTAATTTAATATATTTACCAGGCTATCTGGCACATATAGTTTCATTTTGGACAAAGGGTCTGGACACTCTAGTCAAGCTTTGTAAAATTTGGACTATCGCAGAATTTTGCTAAAATTCAACATCTCCAAAACTGAGAACTGGGTTAAAAATGGTTATGAAAATGACTAGGTATATTTAATTTTATATGGCAATTAAGTATATTTCCCAGGCTATCTGGCACATAAAGTTTGATTTTGGACCAAGGTTCTGGACACTCAATTCACACTTGGTAAAATTTGGGAGATCGCAGATTTTTGCTAAAATTCAACAGCTCCTCAACTATGAACTGACTTAAAAGTGGATATAAAAGTGACTAGGCATATTTAATTTTATATGGTAATTTAGTATATTTACCACGCTTTCTGGTACATATAGTTTCATTTTGGACCAAGGTTCTGGACACACTAGTCAAGGTTCGTAAAATGCGGACTATTGTAGATTTTTGTTAAATTTCAACAACTTCCAAACTACGAAATTGCTTCAAAGTGGTCATAAAAATGGCGAATCATATTGAATTTTATATGGTAATTTAGCTTATTTGCCAGGCTATCTGGCACAGATAGTTTCAATTTGGACCAAGGTTCTGGACACTCTCGTCAAGCTTCGTAAAATTTAGACAATCATAGATTTTTGCTAAATTTCAACAACTTCCAAACTATCAACTGGCCTAAAAGTAGTCATAAAAATGGCTAATTATATTGAATTTTATATGGTAATTTAGTTTATTTGCCAGGCTATCTGGCACATATAGTTTCATTTTGGACCAAGGTTCTAGACACTCAAGCCACACTTCGTAAAATTTGGACTAGCGCAGATTTTTGCTAAAATGCAACAACTCCTTAACTATGAACTGGCTTAATTAAAAGTGGTCATAAAAATGGCTAGGCAATAGGCATATTGAAATTTATATGGCAATACAGTATATTTACCAGGCTATCTGGCACATATAGTTCTATTTTGGACCAAGGTTCTAGACACTCAAGCCACACTTCGTAAAATTTGGACTAGCGCAGATTTTTGCTAAAATGCAACAACTCCTTAACTATGAACTGGCTTAAAAGTGGTCATAAAAATGGCTAGGCAACAGGCATATTGAAATTTATATGGCAATTTAGTATATTTACCAGGCTATCTGGCACATATAGTTCTATTTTGGACCAAGGGTCTGGGCACACCAGCCACACCTTGTAAAATAAGGACTATCACAGATTTTTGCCAGATTTCAACAACTTCCTAACTATGAGCTGGCTTAAAAGTGGTCATAAGAATGGCCAGGCTTATTGAATTATATATGGTAATTTAGCTTATTTGCCAGGCTATCTGGCACAGATAGTTTCATTTTGGACCAAGGTTCTGGACACTCTAGTCAAGCTTCGTAAAATTTGGACAATCGTAGGTTTTTGCTAAATTTCAACAACTTCCAAACTATGAACTGGCTATGGCTTGGGCGTCCAGACCCTCGGTCCAAAATGAAACAATACCCTTTCCATGTCCTTTACTTTAAAAAAAATACTAAGTAATATATAGTAATAGTTTAGTGTATTAAAATAGATAGTATAACACCAAAGATCCTTGGTATTATTATATCGATGATTGAGGCAAAATAAATGGCCGCAATTTTGAAAAACGGGGTTAAACTGCACTTAACTTCCCAGGAGAGTATCAAAACCTGTCTTAATGAATTCCTGACCCATGAAAACATATATTTAGACCCAAAAATCATTGTTCTAGCCCAATTAGATCCAGAGATACTGGCGAAACGGTTAATTGGCGGCCATCTTGGAATTATCCATCATGGCCGCCAGTCGTTGAGGTTATATAATGACCAACAAGCAAAAATGTGTTCTCTGGAATATTAGCTTTCCGATGGTATGTGTCTTCAAAATTCCCAAGGGGGGGTAGGGGGGGTTATGGTGGCCCGCGAACTATGGCAGTAATGGCACCCATGCAAACGATCCGGCACTATTACAGTTCTTCAGTAAGAATTCTGGGCCCAATCCTGCAATCAGATGCCATGTTAAGTTACAAGTTGAATTGAGAGTAGACATTCCAAAAATATCTGTTATTATTTTCAGATGTTACTCTTCACCATATAGGCTGCATTTACTGGTACATTCTTATGGAACGAATATGTATTGCTTATTTCATGATATCATTTGGATATTTTTTCTGTTCAGAACTTAATTTTTTTTTAAATCAAAAGTTTGGGGTGGGGGCTCGGGGGGCTTCAGACATTTTCTGGGAGGCTTCAGCCACCCCTCTGCCCCCCCTTGAGCCGCCACTGGACGTATGAAGGCCTTTTTGGGACGAGAAACTATTTTTCAGTGCTTAAATCAATAAGACCATATTCTCCTCTGACAATTTCATGGCGATGCATGTAGTACTTTGTAATTCCCAGTAGCTTTACTGAAATAATGTAGTTTTTGAGCTAAATACGTTTAAAGTTCAAACTTTGCATTGACTTGCATGGTAAATTAAAGCACATAATAATGCAAACAGACCTAATTATTGTGAAATCATGCTTGAATTTGGTTTGAATAGGGTATCTTGGATATATATAAAATAATTTTTGGTCCAAAACAGCCATGTTTACAACACAAATTGTATGACCTTGCGAGATGCGACCATTTGTATTTTGGGTGCTTATAAAATGAACTGAACTGAACTGAAGACTGAAAGGCGCTACCCAAAGGGCAACCTACGTAAACACGTAAACACAATGTTGCCAATTCGTGGAGGTCTCATCTGATTTGATCTAGATATTTGTTGTAGAAATGATGTGAACACAATGTCGAGTTTTTTCACAACATTGTGACAATGTTGCCACAATGTTGCATGCAAATGTCATATTTTGAAATTTCACCAAGTTGTGACTAAATGTTATTTCTACCATACGATTTACGTCAATTTGCACCAAAATTATGAGGTTGTCACTACGTTGCCGCAACGTTGATGTACCCATAGGGTGATGGATATATGCTAATACTATTGTATATAGAAAACGATGTATATTATGGTGTATAAGCTACGTAAACAAGAATCTGAGACAGAAGAACATTTCATTATGTCATGTCCATCATATACGAAATACAGAACGAAACTCTTTACATTGCTTGTGCAAAAAGATCAGTGTTTCGATAACTTGAAAAAACATGAAATTTTTTTTATACATTATGAGAAATCAAAATTTCAAAACTTTAAGAATAATAATGGAATATATATACAAAATTTATAATTTTCGAAAGACATTTATACAAGAAAACAATACATAACTTTCCGATGAGACAAACTAGATAAAAATTAAGATTCAATGTTTTATATGTGTATAATACAATATAGGGAGACCGGGGTAAGTTGTGCCATTTTTTTCGTAAGGCTGATTTTCCGAAAAACCAAAGCTTAATCATGTAATCTGAAAATCAGACATCAAAATATAATACGTTGGCCAGAATCGACCCAAGTTTCAGGGCAATCCAACCATTGGGAAGGTCATGGTAAGCATTTGAAAAAAGTAGGTCAAGTGGCACAACTTGCCCCGATGCCGGGGTAAGTTGTGCCACATGACGGGGTAAGTTGTTCCGCTTAATTTATTCCAAAAAAACCTTGTATTTCACCCGTTTCTTCAGATAGATCATTTGTATCATGTTTTTAACTTATGACTGACATGTTACATGAAACTAATCAAACATTTATCAGCCATTTTATACAAAAATTTAAAATGCTGAAAAAAACTTAATTATTTATTGTTTAGAGGGCGGTATAACACTTAACACATGTTCCTTTCAGTGTAAGTTATTTCACAACATGTTTAGGCCTTTTGTAAAATGAAGACAAAAACTGATGAATACAAAATTAATTCCTATGTCATACCATTGGCACAACTCACCCCAATCAAAACGGCACAACTTACCCCAAATTGATTTTCTTGATGAAACTGGTTGTCAAAAATAAATAAACTATGCAAAATGAAATCTAACAACACAAATGTCTAGATATACCTCCTAACTCCATCCTACCAGAGGGACATCATCTTATTACAAATACCAAATGACAGAGAAACAAGAACGTCAGTCCTCGGCACTTCAAGTTTTCAGCAACAAAATTGAATTTATGAGTGTAGCTTTTCGTACCATTATATTTGGCAGTTTTTTTCTTGGTGCCTAATGATGTTGACCAAGTGGGTATATATGGGTGGTATTGCCTTCTTTGCCCAGTTCTTCATTTCACCCCAACAGTGGGCGGCACAACTTACCCCGCGGCACAACTTACCCCGGTCTCCCCTACCCTGGTATTGATTTTTATATTTTTGCATTCCATATTTTTCTATATCATATGGCTAGCGGAAATACTCGATCCTCATTGGCTGACAGCCGTGCAATATTATACAGTTATCGCACAGCACCGAGTGCAATATCAGTTTTTATGACACCGAGGTGACTAATATTGCACGAGGGCTATATCATATGGTTTTTTGTGACCAATTCAAAGAAAAGGGCTGGAAATCTGATGTCTAAACACTTTTTTTTTCTTTTGACCCACATATTTGAAATGTATTTCACCAAAATTCAATAAATATTTCGCCCCCCAAAAAAAGCTTCACTCTTTTGGAATCCATAAATGATATACTTGATGATGGGTCTTCTTTAAATTTATTTTCTAAAATTTTGTAGCAGACTAAAGATCTCTTAACACAAGAAAGACACTGAAAACTTTGAAAAATGCTGTTTTTCGGCAACTTAGGCCCATCTAATGCTTTAAATACTGATTAAACAAATAACATAAGCAATACCAAAAGTTGATATTCACTTAGCTCTTTAATATACGGATCTTTTGCCAACCCAATCATTTTCCTGTCTATTTCCATTGCTATGCGGTGATTTATTTTTTTACTAAAACCAAGAAAGGATCTTGTGCTGCTGCAAGACTGTATTTCTTTCAATTACGTATTTAAAATGTATCTCATCAGAAATATATAACTATTTCACTCACAAAAAAAATGTTGACACTTTTGGAATGAAAAAATGATATACTTGATGAAAAGTGTCATTTTCGATTTTTTTTCTGAACTTTATAGCAGACTTTAGACCTCTAAACACAACAAAATCACTGAAAAATCGGCAAAAATGCTGTTTTTCGTTCACTTATTGCTTTATTCTGAAAATAAAAATAATATAATCAGTACAAAAAATTATATCCTAATAGCCATTAAATAGACGCATCTTTTGCCGCAAAAACGTTGTGCTTCCTCTCAGGTCCGTCCAATCTCTCACATGTTAAAATGACCGTACAATATAGAGTCAAGGAGGGTAAATCCGTCCACTTTTGGCTAAAACTATATTTCCAGGAAAATGGTAATAGATACAAAAATAAAAATTAGTTCATTGGAAGGGGCATATTCCATACTATCGTCAACAGTAAAAAAAAAGTCAAATATTCCAATAATTTTTGCTGAAACCATGGCAACAAACATTGAAGGTTAGGGCACCCAAATCCGTCCACCCTGCTGGTAAATCCGTCCTGCAAGGATGGTAAATCCCTCCACAGGCCATAGTGCAGCCCTCACCTATCATATCTTGTTATTTTTCCAAGTTTTGCAATTTTTAAAGCCTTACAAAGGTTTTTGTGTCAATTTTTTAATAATGTTTCACTGATTGCACTTGTCATGGACGAATTAAATAATATAGGTCTAGTTCACTTTGAATAACTTCAATTGACCCCCTCAATTACGATTATATAACCTTTTAATCAAAGCGAAGTGGTGTAACTGTTCCTATCTAAATTCTGTAATCAGGTGAAAGTCATTTATGAACATTTAAAGTCATAAAAGTACTATAAAAGTTTATTTTATGTGGGTGGACGGATTTACAAACCCCAAATCAAGCCACTTCTGAAATATTGATGGTAATTCCGTCCACTTTTATTTTTATTGTATTTCCTTTCAATGAGTCACAATTTTACAAATCCTGCAAGAATAATTGAAATTTGCACCTCATTCACTGATTTTCATCTTAAATACATTTGTTTGATAACAAAAAATAGGCATACAATACTAATAAGTCAACTTCTGAAAAGCTCAAAATGGCTGTGATGACGTCACAGGATTTGATTGTATTTTATCCTTTGTTTTTAAATTGACCTGAACTATTATTTAAATTGCTAAAAACACCAAAAAACGGCAAAAGTAGTTGAAAAACGACTCTCTCTTGCCTATAAAATTCACACAACTCTAACAGATATATTTATATCCATATAATAGGGGGTGGACGGATTTACCCTCCTGGACGGATTTACCATCCTTGACTCTAATGCGTTAAATATCGTAGAATATTGCACGGCTGTCAGCCAATGAAGCGAGAATTTCCGCTAGCCATATGATATTCTACGATATTGCACGCATGTTATTGCACGGTCATTTTAACCTGTGAGAGATAGGACGGACCTGAGAGGAAGCACCATGTTTCAGTGCTGCTACAGCCACCAACTGACAAAAAGATTGTGTTTTTCCATTTTACTAAAAGACGCACTGCAGAGCAACCGACGCAGATAGAAATATATATATGGTTTTTTTTTTATATAAATATATATATGTGTAACGCCCTGGGGGGGTCTATGCCAGTCTTAACTCTAGTAATAATGCAGAGTGCCAAGTGGTGCCCACAGGCAAACACTTCACTTCCAGTCAAGGCTACAACCCACAGGACGTCGACAAGAAATACAAACACGAATAAACAGTTTAAAAATTTAATATTCAGAAATCGTACATCTCATGGCAATCATTCTTACCAATTGAAATTCAAAGTCTTCACGTATCACTGGGTCTTCTCGATAATCTTCTTTCGCACTGAAATGATAAGGCTTGAACCTGAAATTGTATTCCGTGAATCCAATTCCTAGAAGTAAAAACCTGAAACTTGAATTCTAAAAATCCAAGGAAAAAACCTAATATCTGCAAAGTTAAATTCTGAAATTGAATTCCTAAAATTCAAAATCTGAAAGGAAAATGAAATTCAAAAATTTCAATCTCGGTATCGAATACCGAAAATGAAATTGGAAAATTTCTAAGTTCTGAAATCGAAATCTGAAAAGTTCAAAGTCTGAAATCGAAATCTGAAAATTTCAAAGTCTGAAATCGAAACCTGAAAATTTCAAAGTCTGAAATCGAAATCTGAAAAGTTCAAAGTCTGAAATCGAAATCTGAAAATTTCAAAGTCTGAAATCGAAATCTGAAAAATGTCAAAGTCTGAAATTGAATTCCTAAAAATTTCAAAGTCTGAAATCAAAGGCCTAGAAAAATTCAAAGTCTGAAATCAAATGCCTGTATCGGGTACAGGCGAGATGAAATCTAAAATTTCTAAGTCCTGAAAATGGCCTGTATCGCTCACAGGCGGAAATTGAAAAGCTAGAAAAATTCAAAGTCTGAAATTGAATTCCTAAAAATTTCAAAGTCTGAAATCAAAGTCCTAGAAAAATTCAAAGTCTGAAATCAAGTGCCTGTATCGGGTACAGGCGAGATGAAATCTAAAATTTCTAAGTCCTGAAAATGGCCTGTATCGCTCACAGGCGGAAATTGAAAAGCTAGAAAAATTCAAAGTCTGAAATTGAATTCCTAAAAATTTCAAAGTCTGAAACTAAATGGCCTGTACAGTGTACAGGCGAATAAAATCTGAAAATTCTCTAAGTTCTGAAAGGGAAGCCTGAAAGGTGAACCTGAAATTTTATTTCTGAAAGGGAAGGCTGAAATGAAGAGGACAGTGCCCAAATGTGGACTGACCCAGAGATTTGGATCTCCCTCCTTTTTGTTTACTTTCTGCTGCTCTCTGATTGGTCGAAATGCTGCTCCCTGATTGGCTGGCACCGCTCCAGCTGGTTGAGTCACAAAAATAAAATGGCCTCTGCTGCTGGCTGCTTGTGTTTGTTGACACTGCATTTTCATTCATTTCGGACATAAAACAACTGTCGGCATCTGGTTTTCGGCTGTGGGTGATGAAAACAAGTACCCATCTGGATTATGCATACTGGAAAAGGCTGTACTAGCCACGATAACATCAAGGCAGATGAAAACAGGCAAAATTTCTGCTGGAGCAGATTGTCAAAAGTTGTGTTTCTTGCTGGGCCTGCCTCCACAGCCTTCAAATGTCACACTGGGGTTAGTAGCTCTAAACTACATCACATCCTGACCAACTTGACACTAAATGGTGATTGCCAAAAATATTTGGTTGCTACATTTACGGTGACTGAAATTTTGAAGAAAACACAGACTGAAAATAATGCTTTTGTAAACAAACAAAATGGCAGCAGGCTGTCAAAAATGACAAAAAATGATGAAAAGGCCAGGGTGTTTCAATACTCCCCTCTTAGAAAAGCTCGTCCTCGAGCTCCTATGAAGACAATCTTGTCCATCTGGCTTTTCATCGCTGGTCGTCGCTGTTTCGAAGAACTGAATTAGCAGGTCGTCGCAATCATCCATGGTACCTTCCACCCACCATCTCCGAAAACTATCTCCTCCTTGAACGCCAATCGTTCCGCTAAATTTGACTTCGTACCTTGAAGTAGTGATGCACACATCCTAGTAGTTTCAGACAAGACTCCTGTCAAGTCAATGCTCATATCCTCAAGCCGCACGGCTTGCCTGCACGCCACACAGGCGTAAATATTCCATGCTCGAGATCCTAAACCTGCACCTGAAATAAAAGTACCAAACTTCCGACAGGCTGCAACATGAGTCCACCAACTCAAGAAAGACAAGAAAAGCAACAACTTGATCAATAATTTCACAAGGACATTCCACAGTCCACAACTTGAAATTCCTTGACTCAAAGAAGTTTCCAACTGCTGATCACTGTCTGGATCCACGATAAGAAGTTCATCCCTCAACAACGAATGATCCTCCTCCAGGTCTGTAGCCCTCCTAGCCAGACCTGCACCGACAACCTGGGCTCCTTCCCAGTTGCCTTCATCAACATGAGCAACTATTGTGGGTCCCTCCACTCCACAATCTTCAAATTCAGCTACTACACTTGAACGTAAAACTTCAAACTTTTGGATGACTGTATTCCACATCCAGCCAACTACTGCACACACAAAATAGAAGAAGTTCAACTCACAGTACTTCAAGATTCCAACGAGACTGTCTCCCCACGTTGAACAAACTGACACTCCTGGCGACACTGTAAGTGAATTTGTTCCGACGTCGTTCCTCGGATCCTCACTTCTCTTGTCCACGTCAGACGTTTCATCCTCTGATATAGAAGCCTTCGGATCCACGATAACCATCAGGTTATTCTTGTCCACTTCAAGTCCTAAGCGATCTCCAACTTGTAGATCTTCCGAAAGGGCCACCGCCCTCGATGCATAACAATAATGATAATGATACAATGGTGTCCTAGGACATAGTTCATCTCTCACTGGATCGCGTCCTAGGTACGGTCCAGATCCTTGGCATTTCCCGAAACTGCTGCTGGTGGAGGAGTTGTACCGGGCTTGTCCTCCAGGCCGGTAGCTAGTACCTCCACATTCGGTCCCCTTGCCAGGCGCTTGCTCCTCTTATCGGCTCTCACGATGGCTTCATAATTCTCAATTGAATGCACAATCGCCTGGAGCGATGATGCTCCCTTGCTGGCTAGATGAAGTTTTGTATTTACGTCCACGGCGTTAAGGAGTGACTGCGCCGTCAGTGATTCCCGGGCGTCGTAATTCATCCCTGGATAAGCCTTGCACACCAGTCTCCAAAGATCATCCTTGAGATCCTGAATGGACTCCCCTGTCGTCCTGGTCCTGACGTTCAACTGCGATCGGTAGATCTCGACGGGAGCGTCTCCGAAACGCCGGGAGAAAACCGAGAGAAGACATTCATAATTCGACCGCTCACTGCGGGAAAGATTCGCATAAAATCGGGCCGCTGTTTTGTCCAAGCACTGTCCAACCATCTGAGCCTTGGTCCTGTCGCTCCATCCAGCAAGTTCTGCACAATTTTCAAATTGCACGACGAAAGCGGACCAATCCCCTTGTCCATCGAATCTTGGTGAACGCAGCGCAATCTTCATGTGTTCAGGTTGACTTAAGTCCTGTGGGGTCACTGAGTGACCGTCCTGATCCCTGGCCCGGCTGGTCTCCCGACTTGAGTCGAACTTCCTCTCCATTGAATCCATCCTCCTGGCGAATGTCAACATGAGATCCCGCATCTCCATCTTGAATGAGTCAGGCTCATCACCATGAGAACTGTCTTCCCGCAAAGGAATGTCCGAAGGCATCGAGTGGGCTGGTTCCCCACGGGCATCATCTCTTTCCTGAACATTTCGTTGAAATCTCACCCGACCAGCAGCCGGTGCTGGTGAATTCCATTCTCCTTTGTCCTCTCCTCCGGAGGCAGAATCAGTCTCGAAGTTGTACATCGATCTCAGGAACGGACCTGAAAGTCCATCTCGGGCCTTCTCGGAGAGCTTCCTCTTCTGTCTGAAATGATAAGGGGGACTTTTGGGCCTCTCAGCCCGCTGGCCCTCCGAAATCACAGGATTATCTAAATCAGACATGCTGTGCTATGAAACAAAATGAACAAATATGGGAGAGAAATTCCTGCAAGTAAACAGCTGAAACATAATTGCCTGAAAATTCTGAAATAGAAATTTCTACAAGTAAAAGAAATTCCTGCAAGTAAACAGCTGAAACAGAATTATCTGAAAATTCTGAAATAGAAATTCCTGCAAGTAATAGAAATTTCTGCAAGTAAACAGCTGAAACAGAATTATCTGAAAATTCTGAAATGGAAATTTCCTGCAAGAAATCGAAATTCCTGCAAGTAAACAGCTGAAACAGAATTATCTGAAAATTCTGAAATGGAAATTTCCTGAAAGTCAAAATTGCTGAAATAGAATCTCTAAAATCTGAAATAGAAATTCCTGTAAATACAACAGCTGAAAGAGAAATTCTGAAATTTCTGAAATGGAATTTCTGTAATTAATTCACTGAAATTAAAATTCCTGCAAACAATTTCTGAAATGTCAAACTGTTCAATAAAAGAATTTCCTGAAAGTTGAAAAAGTCTCCTGGAATTATAAGAACATTAATCAACAATTCAATCAATCAATTTCCTGAAAGTGAAAATCAACGAACCCTGTCAACTGCGCCAATTCTTGTAACGCCCTGGGGGGGTCTATGCCAGTCTTAACTCTAGTAATAATGCAGAGTGCCAAGTGGTGCCCACAGGCAAACACTTCACTTCCAGTCAAGGCTACAACCCACAGGACGTCGACAAGAAATACAAACACGAATAAACAGTTTAAAAATTTAATATTCAGAAATCGTACATCTCATGGCAATCATTCTTACCAATTGAAATTCAAAGTCTTCACGTATCACTGGGTCTTCTCGATAATCTTCTTTCGCACTGAAATGATAAGGCTTGAACCTGAAATTGTATTCCGTGAATCCAATTCCTAGAAGTAAAAACCTGAAACTTGAATTCTAAAAATCCAAGGAAAAAACCTAATATCTGCAAAGTTAAATTCTGAAATTGAATTCCTAAAATTCAAAATCTGAAAGGAAAATGAAATTCAAAAATTTCAATCTCGGTATCGAATACCGAAAATGAAATTGGAAAATTTCTAAGTTCTGAAATCGAAATCTGAAAAGTTCAAAGTCTGAAATCGAAATCTGAAAATTTCAAAGTCTGAAATCGAAACCTGAAAATTTCAAAGTCTGAAATCGAAATCTGAAAAGTTCAAAGTCTGAAATCGAAATCTGAAAATTTCAAAGTCTGAAATCGAAATCTGAAAAATGTCAAAGTCTGAAATTGAATTCCTAAAAATTTCAAAGTCTGAAATCAAAGGCCTAGAAAAATTCAAAGTCTGAAATCAAATGCCTGTATCGGGTACAGGCGAGATGAAATCTAAAATTTCTAAGTCCTGAAAATGGCCTGTATCGCTCACAGGCGGAAATTGAAAAGCTAGAAAAATTCAAAGTCTGAAATTGAATTCCTAAAAATTTCAAAGTCTGAAATCAAAGTCCTAGAAAAATTCAAAGTCTGAAATCAAGTGCCTGTATCGGGTACAGGCGAGATGAAATCTAAAATTTCTAAGTCCTGAAAATGGCCTGTATCGCTCACAGGCGGAAATTGAAAAGCTAGAAAAATTCAAAGTCTGAAATTGAATTCCTAAAAATTTCAAAGTCTGAAACTAAATGGCCTGTACAGTGTACAGGCGAATAAAATCTGAAAATTCTCTAAGTTCTGAAAGGGAAGCCTGAAAGGTGAACCTGAAATTTTATTTCTGAAAGGGAAGGCTGAAATGAAGAGGACAGTGCCCAAATGTGGACTGACCCAGAGATTTGGATCTCCCTCCTTTTTGTTTACTTTCTGCTGCTCTCTGATTGGTCGAAATGCTGCTCCCTGATTGGCTGGCACCGCTCCAGCTGGTTGAGTCACAAAAATAAAATGGCCTCTGCTGCTGGCTGCTTGTGTTTGTTGACACTGCATTTTCATTCATTTCGGACATAAAACAACTGTCGGCATCCGGTTTTCGGCTGTGGGTGATGAAAACAAGTACCCATCTGGATTATGCATACTGGAAAAGGCTGTACTAGCCACGATAACATCAAGGCAGATGAAAACAGGCAAAATTTCTGCTGGAGCAGATTGTCAAAAGTTGTGTTTCTTGCTGGGCCTGCCTCCACAGCCTTCAAATGTCACACTGGGGTTAGTAGCTCTAAACTACATCACATCCTGACCAACTTGACACTAAATGGTGATTGCCAAAAATATTTGGTTGCTACATTTACGGTGACTGAAATTTTGAAGAAAACACAGACTGAAAATAATGCTTTTGTAAACAAACAAAATGGCAGCAGGCTGTCAAAAATGACAAAAAATGATGAAAAGGCCAGGGTGTTTCATATGGTTTTTGCGGCAAAAGATGCGTCTATTAAAGGGCAATTAGGATATGAATATTTTGTATTGATTATATTATTTTTTTATATTATTTTATCAGAATAAAGCAATAAGTGACCGAAAAACAGCATTTTTGCTGTTTTTTTCAGTGATTCTGTAGTGTTTGGAGGAGAAAAGTCTGCTATAAAGTTTCTAAAATAAAATCCATCATCAAGTATATAATTTTTGGAGCCCACAAGTGTGAACATTTTTTTTGTGAGTGATATAGTTATTGATATCTGATGAGATACATTTTAAATCTGTAGTTCAAAAGAAACACAGTCTTGCAGCAGCTCAGAATTCCAGCCCTTTTCTTAACATTTTCTACAAAAAACCATATGATATAACAGTTATTGCACATCACCTCATGCAATATCAGTTTTTATGGCACCTCGTGCAATATTAGTCACCTCGGTGCCATAAAAACTGATATTGCACTCGGTGCTGTGCGATAACTGTATAATATTTTAGTTAAATTGCAATTGAATTTAGAGTGGGTCGGGGCAAGAAGCCCGGTTAGGTGAGAAGCCCCCCCAGGGTTATTTCTAAACTTACATTTTTGGTGCTTTTTCTTATTGATAGGATTGAAGCTAGAGGCTTTTTAGGTGGCGTCACAAATTTTCAAGGCATTCAGCACCAAACCATAGTCGTAATTAAAGAAACAAAAAAAGGTGCATGGTTTTTGTAACTTTGATTAATTCTTTGAAAGTGGTTGTCAGAAATAACTTTGGAAATTTTTAAAAGTATAATGGATATCTGCATTGCTTCACTTTATGACCATCACATAAATATGATTTGGATCATGTATTTTGCATTTTAGCTCAAAATATAGAGGTCAAATTAAAATATGTGGGTTTGGGGCGAGAGGCCCCACATGGTGTGGGGCATGGGGCCCCCTTCACTGAGGCCTCGAAGCTGCTTCAGGAACCATTTAATAATGTGTGCTTTACCTTAAATCTTGATAGAATAGCTAATTGAAATAGAAAAAATTTTGGCCGAAATTGAAAAAGGACAAAAAATATTTAAAAATAAATGTATGAACAGAAAAATTCAGAAATTCAGAAAAAGTGAATAGAATGCCTTAAAAAAGATAGAAGAACCCCAAGAAATAACTTTCAAGCTGAATGCGCTCGCAAAAAAAATTCCCATAGGATTATAATAGGGGGGCTTCTTGCCCGATGGGTGGGGTAAGAAGGCCATTTTAATTTTTTTACGAAAAGGGCCGTTACTCCTTTATTAAAATTGGTAGACATTCGTTTCACTAGTTATAAGTAGAGTCAAGTGATCCCTTCCTGACAGCATAAGCATTCAAATAATCGACCACAAAAAGTAGGTCAAATCGCTCCTCGAAGTTAAGGGGGGCTGCATGCCCCGCGCTACTCTATATGTTCTCAAAAAGCAAAATACAGAATGTCTCAGTAGAAGCATTTGCAACTATTTTGGTATTTGCTGGATCATGAGGTAACGTTACCCAGACACAATAGTAGTTACCAGATACGTTGTTGAATAGATAAACAGACAGATTGATAGATGAACTTTGTCTGCTTTTTTGTTTGCTAATATTTATTATATATTAGTTATTTGTCATAATATGTAAATGGCACTGCCATGAAATTCGCGCAGAAATGTCATAGAACTACTGCATTATCTTCAACCTTCCATGCAAAAGGTCAATTTATCTTTTTAACGGACTGGGCAAATGGATAGATAGAATAGATAGATAGAATAGATAGATAGAATAGATAGATAGAATAGATAGATAGAATAGATAGATAGAATAGATAGATAGAATAGATAGATAGAATAGATAGAATAGACAGAATAGATAGAATAGATGGATAGATAGAATAGATAGATAGACAGAATAGATAGATAGATTGCACTATTGTGTAGTTCAAATATGTGTTAAATGTGGATCTATTATGTTAAATTGTTGATGTTACATAACTGAGATCAATAAAACCATAGCTATTTAGAGATGATCGTTTACTATTAGACTGTTACATAATTTGTTGATAGTCAATGAAGATTATGATTTCTTACTTGGAGCCATTTAAGTCATTAACTTCTGTGTTGACTTTTAATTTTCAGTCACTTACAATCAGGGGTATGGAAATTATTTCCACTGCTGATACACATGTTGACTTAAATCCCTGAAATATATCATTGGAGGTTCTTATACGACAAGACTGAAATTTTAAAGCTATTTTGGAATATATTTGAGGTATTTTAATTATTTACTAAACTAAACTCTGACTAAACTACTAGCTCTACTTTGATGGCAACTACAGGAACTTCCTGTTCTGGCAGTCACTGTAGACAGGAGCACCACACAGAATGAGCTGTCCTTGTGCTAAGTGAGCTTCGCTCATATATTATACAGTGTATCCAATATTCATCATTTCTCTTTTAATATTGCAATTAATTGTTAATTCTCTTTATTCTCTTGCAGCTTCTTGTTTTGGTACATTGATGACTGCGATATTGGCAAGGAAAGGAATTCACATTTTGTTGGCGTACTGACATTCCTCATCAAAGAAGGAGCAGATCCCTTTGATAGCAGTAATTTCAGTCGGTTTCTAAAGAAGTTCAGTCCTCATCTGTCAGACTCATTGATGCCCTCAGTTTCAACTTTTCTGGAGGAAGCATTCAAGAAATGGGAAGTGTCAAGGAAAAAAGAAAGCATCTTGTATGATATCATCAAGAATCTTCCTATTGAGATAATAAGAGGAGATTCAATTCATCTTTCTTCTCTCAAGGAACTCATTGTTAGAAATTGCCTTGAAATTATTAAAAGCAATCCCCATCTTTGTGATTATGAAGACACAGAGGGGAAAACTCCACTTCACAAACTGATGGAGATAATTTTGAAGGATGATTTATGGAAAAGCATGCCAGGATTAGTTGCAGGAACTGACAAACTTTGGAATCTCATGTCTGGATTGATAACAAATAAGAATGTTAACATCAAGGACAAAGACAAAGTGGCACCTTACTCTTTGATTCTCTGGTGGCAGAATTCTGTGACAGATCTTCAGATAATTGATGCGGACAAAAATGAAAAATTGGCAAAAAAGATTCAGGATGTGAAGAAACAGTTCCGGGAAAAAGGGGCTAGTGAGGAAGATGCTCTTGATGGAGTGATATACATGAAGAGGTGAGTGAGTCACTAAAGTTATTATTAGGTTTGCACTTACTGTACTGACAAGGAACAACAACAGTTATACAATAAAACACCACCTGAGAAATGTTAGAGTACATCGTCTGCCCTCTGAAATTGAAAAATTTGATGTATTCTTTTGCAGTTTTCACATGTTGTTCCTTTGCCAGTGAAAGGACACTCTGGAAAAGTTCAATAAGACTGGATGTGGCCTTATGGTGGCCTTAATATTGCCTTAAAGTGCAGTCTAAAATTGACAAAAGTGATGCTTTGCAAAGTCGCGATTAAAAATGTCTGGCTTGTGGTGAGATAGTGACGTCTCAACCGGTAAGGAACAGTTTCTTATAATGCCCCCCTCAAAATTAACATGGAAGAGATAGGAAAAGCCACGGAGCGCCCCTTATTCACCCCATGTAATGGCTCCCCTCAGGCCATTTCTAGATACGCCCATGGCAAAGCCAGAGCTTTTTGAAGAAGGACTAAATGCAGAACTTCGCCAAGAGACCATAATACAAGGCTGATTTTAAAATTTAAAAACCTACATGAATGAAGTAGACCATCCCTAATTCAATGCAATTAAGGCCTGGTGCATGCACCTTGTGACTTTTTATTTTGAAGCCTACGGAACGATGGTCGCTGTGTTTTTCTGCCTTCTTTGAAAGAGCAGTCGTGCACGGTAATCTATCTGGTACATTATAATCTCTATATATTTCAAATTTCAGCCAAATCGGATGATTATTACCTTAGATATAATGCAAAACGTTTTCGAAAATGTGATGAAATGCACAATTTTAGGGTGACACCCTCAAGAATACTTTATTCCTGGCCATGAGACAAAAATACTGCCCACATTTTTCATAGATATTGTGTACCAACGTATTTATTCAACATCTGAGGTGGTTGAATGAGAGTTTTGATCCATTAATATCTGAAATTAGGCATATAAAAAATTTAGCAAACTGAATGGCTCAAATGAAGCCAAATTTTAATTTTTTGAGAGTGTTGTCTGCATAAGCCGATTATGCGAAGAAGAAATAACTCATAGAAATCAGTTTCTCTGTAAAAACATCCCTCCCGAGCAGCTACGTAAATCAAACCTTTCCCTACGTAATTATTTTGGTTAGAATCAAACGTTTGGCCAAACAATGTATGACAAAGGTAGGGCAAAGGTAATTTCCAAACGTTGCACTCAGATGGAAAACCAAACGTAGGTCGCAACCTTAGTAAGAGGTTGGCAGATAGTTTGTTTTATAGTCTGGCCTAACGTTCGAGTCATACGTAAGTCATACCTTTGGTTGAGAGGTTGGGAGAATGTTTGGTCGTAACGTTTGGCTAAACGTGTCAGTCATACGTAAGTCATACCTTTGGTTGAGAGGTTTGAAGAACGTTTGACTATTACGTATGACCATACCTTTGATTCAAAGGTTTGTTGAACATTCATTTGAGAGGTTTTTAAAACCTTAGACTATTACGTAAGTGATACCTTTGGTTGAGAGGTTTGAAGGAAGTTTGACAACTACGTATGACCGTACCTTTGATTAATAGGTTTGTTGAACATTCATTTGAGAGGTTTTTACAACCGTAGACTTTTATGTATGACCATACCTTTGATTCATAGGTTTAACAAAGGTATGGTCGCACATTTGGCAATACATAAGTTCCAAGGTTTCTCCAATGTGTTTTTGATATGTATGGACAACGTTTGAAAGTAATGTTCAGGGAAAACGTCTGATCATACGTATCTGCCAAAGGTTTGTTGAAGGTTTGCACAAAGTTGCAGAACCTGGGATCCTGAGTGTCAGAGAGCCTTGTAGCGCCATCTATTCCATACCTAATTCAATCTATCTCGTAACTTTGAGATAACAAAACCTCCAACAGGATGCTTGCTGGTGATAATTGGATGAAGCCATAGAGAAATAGTAGCTGCACCAGTACAAAAATTACCAAATAAATATCTTTTAAATTATGTAAGATTAGATTGGGCAAAAAAAATGTCCCCAAGTACTGCTCAACCACAAATGACCAAGAGAGAATCACTTAAGACCGGAGTTGAAGTGAGCTTACTTGCAGCTCTCCTGAATGCCACCTATCCAAGACCAATTTGGATTGGGATTTTTCCAACTCTTCAGAGTTGAAGTATTAATCCCTCACAAGGTAAGTGAATTTTGTTATTTATATTTATATATTGTAGTCCTTAAATGGACTGCAGACTGCTTGGTAAAACAAGGAAGAAAAGTCTGCCTATTTTGGAGCCACCTTCAGTGCTTGCTGCCTGGCTCTGCTCTCTCTATCTCTCTGTTTTTCTCTCTTCACTGTTTTAATTCATGTTTTCTCTTTGCAGGTGTTCAACAAAAATCCAAACCAAGCACAACCCCTAAATAAATAAAAATTCTTGAAACCCCTCCCCCCCAAAAAAAAATCCTGCAGCAAAAATCAAATCAGAACATTCTTTTATCATATATCAACAAAACAACAATTTTATCATATATATAAGGGCCATTGTATAAGGGCTTTATTATTTTTTTTCCACGGGGGCCGGGTGGCTGGACCGCAAGAAGCAATGCGGCAGTCCCCCGGGCCCCTCCGAGCGCTCCGCCCCTGGCCGGCGCCTCCCTAGTACAGTGAATCCACATCTTTCAGATCGCCGATTGACATGATGATTGTGAAGCATACACACCAGCTAGAGTCCGTCCGAAGGAGTCATTTGACCCATACACATCCTAGAATCAATCGGCCATGGTTAAATAAATCGTTACGGTGGTATAAATGATGTTCTAGACCGATATAAATCTAATGAACACGAGCGTCCTGCCCAGCAATGGCCGCCCTCCTCCGAATTCTGCGCATGCGCAAGAACCAGCGCGCTGGGCTGGCCTGCCACGCCTGACGCCCCAGAGGCGTATAACGACCATTGCTTCAACGTGGGGGGTACGTAGTCAATGGAGGTTGGAGACAAACGCAATATTTACGATATATACGTACGTAATAATCTCGTAACCAATTGTCGACAAAATACGTAGTTTCTGAACGTTGGGTCCGATGTGAATGGGAGGTTTAATGCTTCCTTAAACCAACGTTCCTCAAAGGAAATTGTCCACAAGGGATTGTTTTTACATTAATCCGATCATAAAGTATTCTATTGCCACCTTCCATTAACTTAATAGCTGATAAAAGCATCTTTATCACAAGATATTTGTGTGTCCCAACCATAACATTGAAAACAACAAGATGAACTCCTATCCAGTATTTCACTGACAGATACTTTGGAAAGCCATGTCCTTAAACTGAGTTTCCTTGGCACATACACAATTCATTGCACTTCAGGTTTTTTGGTTACTGAGAATACTTCACGAACAGTAATACAAAGATGAAAGTATCCCAACCATAACGGTTTTGTCCCAACCATATGCCTCACATAAATGGCTATTCTACAAGAGTAATAGAGTTTTGCCAGGTCTGGTAACTATATTATTACAAAACCAGCTAAGAAGAAGAGGTACAATTTATTTTCGGAATAATTCAAATTGATATCATGCCATCACTTGCTCTTGAATGACGTAACTCTTTGGATAGCAAAAATGTGCCGGAGAAGAATGATTAGCCTTGTTATGCCATATAGCAGAATGTCTATTTAATTAGGGGGTGGTGATAAAAATGAACTTCCAAATTTCAAATGGAAACTATCCAAACATTGTTAAGACAGAAAAATGCAGCAAATTGATGTATTACACATAGCTGTAGCTTTATTTTTGATCCCTCCCAAGCTCATCTGAAGATAATAAACTTTTGAGCTAAAATTATTACGTTTTTTGAAATCACGGTTATTGATTACTTGATGTAGGTGATAGCTATCCCATTGAGAATGGTGCCATTGTCTTCGTTGTAAAGAGAGCTTTCAAATGAGTACCAATATGATATGTATTGATGTATATTTGACCACTTTTAAGCATTTGAATTGATATAGCATTGAACTATCATAATCATAATCAGACTATTATAATGAGAGTCTGTTCCATGAGGAGCTTGCATGCAAAATTGCCAAACATGCATGCTCTTGGAGATTTAGGAGCATAGAACATGTTTATTAATTTTAGCATCCTTTTCTGATGTAACTTCTTGTAGAATCAAAGGTGGCTGCAAAAAACGGATGAAAAGGCGGCCGGGGAGAAGCATTTAATCCTATTTCAGCCCTAATTAAAAATTAATTACCTCCAAATGGCAGGCCATTTTCTATACATGTTTGTAGAGAGGAAAATAAAGTTCTTCTTATATGTCTAAAAGTTATGGACATTAAAAGCATCATGCATTTATATCCATCATTCTGGACTGCGGCCAAAATTCCGGAATGGCAGTTTATCCTTTTCAGGCCTGTAGTAACGGTACTGATGCAAAGACATTGTAGAGAGGCTGATGGAAGGTGGCCTTGCTTTTCTGGTCCAGAAACTGTTTTACACAAAATTCCTGTGGAGAACACAAAATTCCTGTGGAAACAATTGTCAAAATTGCCAGGTAATTTATAAAGGAACTAATTTTGTGTTTCTTAGGCCAAGAAACTCATCAGGCAGTGACAGGCACTATTTAAAGCAAGGAAAGCAATTCATATGTTTCCATAACACACATGCCTATAAAGACATTTCAAAATCCCACTACAATGGCAAGCTGTTAGGTAATTTAGTAGTGAATAATATTTGAGTCAGCACTCAGCATTGTGTAACAATGTCAAATAGGTATGATTTTCAAATCTGTGCTGGTTTTAATTTAATTCCGATAAACTGATAAGTTTCCATGAAATTTCTAGAGCTATCTTAACGATTTTTTAATTTTGTGAGAGATGATGGTGGTATTTTTTCATAATCTTCATCAAAAATTCCCTTACCCAGGAAACAAAGAAACCTAGAAACTTGTCATTAAAATTCTCTCAATTAGCGACTGAATGGGACCAGGCATCTCTTTACTAATACTTTTTGTACTTCGATGATACCCAATATAATACTTGCGATGTCAATTTGATTTAAGGGAGGCTTATCCCGCTTGTTGGTGACAGCCAAATAATGGGATTATGCATCTGATTTTCACTGTAAAACCAATTATGACAAGTCAAGCCTCCTCTTGATCATGACTAATCAAACAGCCTCTATGTTTCCAATGTTGAAAGTAGAGAAGATGACACTTCATCCGCTGTCGTGAGTCACAAAGTGCATTTTTCACAGAGAACTGGTTTTCTTTTATTTACTACATCAAAGTGACAGACTGTAATGAGTTGCATGACCCAAGATGTAACGAAATAACCTCTCATCTGGCTTTGACTATCAATTTTGGACTGAAATAAGAGTGAATTATGAATTCTTTGATTAGACAAATTAACATCAGTCATGTCCTCATTTAGTAGCACATTTACTTAGGATTTATTACATGAATCACTGCTCATATGGCTTTAAAGCACAGAATCCCTCGACCTAAAAGTAATATACATGTAAAATTGTAAATCAGCCTGTAAATTATCACTCAATGTCAAATACCGGGTGAAATAGGGCAAAAATGATATTTTTGTGTGTCAGACGAAACATTGTCCACCACATTGAATTGAAGAAGCAGATTTTATCAGAAAAAATATAAACATGCATTTTTGGGCAAAAAGGAGATATAGCAACTTGATTTGCACATTTCTAGCCAACATTTCTACAGAAGCCATATAATTACCACAAAGAGAACTGACTTTGTAGCTTATACCGTTGAATTTATCAGTACATTGCACCTGAAAAATGGAGCAGATTGATCATGTTGGTATTCAAATGAAAGCTCTTTTCATACTGAAGCCAATGGTGTTAATATAATTAACCTAAACATCACTAGGCGAAAGATACAGCAAACCGCGACTTCGCAAGTAACCAAAAAACTACCGAAAATGAACAAAACTTTCAATCGGTCTTGGGAGGGACCAATAATAATGCTACAGACATGTATTATACCTTTTTGGAAACCATTTCTCACCCTTAACAAAACCTAAATAGTTTCCATTTGATTATCAGCAATTTGATTTTTTCCATGATTTATCACCACCCCCTAATTTAATTAAGATATCAGATATGGTTCAAATCTTTTTAAAAAATGGTAAATCAACAGTATTCATTGAATAGATCAAAAATAGATCATTAAATAAATTTACTTTGCTTCAAGTTTCTGTCAGATGGAAATATTCCTGGGGTACATCATTTTTCTAAAATGTTGGATATTCAGCTTATATCTATGATTAAAATGCCACAATACGACAAGTAACTAAATATGTAGAATAAAAGGTGGCCTGATTATCAATTCTGAGGTCCTCAGAGACTCAGACGTTTTTTTTTACTCAAATTAATGAGCACTAATTATTTTGTATGATGACGTGGTTTGTAATATTTCCGTCAAATCTTGGTAGGAAGCCTGGGTTCTACTCTATTTTACCTGATTTCAGATATTTTCCATCAATCAATTCATTAATATTTCATATCAATGTTTCCCTTTTTCTTCACGCGACGAAAATAATTTTGTTTCAACATTTTTCTGTGGTGTTTCAACAATTAATTTAAATGATTCAATGAATATTTAACCTAATCATTATTCTCCCACATTAATTATAATTGAATCAAATTAACATTTTATATCATGTATCGAAACTAATTGATTTTTTATCCATCAAGTCCGGTCAAGTAAAGTAAAATATATTTCAATTCGGTTTAAGATACAAAATACATAAACACATGCCGTGGGCTTTTTGTACCAAAGATAAGTAATAAGAAAAACCTGTAATAGATATATATGAACTACGGTGACAACACATTTAGAGTAAAACAACAGGTCAAGAACAGGCACCACTTAGTAAAATATTAACGAGTATGCTAAAACCCATGATCTAAATTTAGAACCATGTACCTTGCAATATAAGGCACTACACAAAAAGTACAAGTATACAATTCAAAGAAAGAAAAGATTACACCAGGAAATGAATAGAAATGAGCTGGAGAGGTTGAAAACAACCAATCAAACAGAGTGCTGGAAACTCTGGAATAAACTCACAAACACACACACAAAAACATCTAACCAACCAGACATAGACACATTCCATGAATATTTCACCAAACAAATACAACCACCACCCTGCTCTCATTTCGATCAGGAACACATGACTGGCATTAACCTCGAAATAAATCAAATTAAACAAATACTTTAAATGATCACATATTAGATGACATTAGTAATAACATATGTGACAATCACATCACAGAATCTGAGGTAGCGCTGCACCTGGCTAAGCTTAAGAATAACAAAGCAGCGGGCATAGATGGTATAACTGGAGAATTCTATAAATATGCTGCGGATGAGTTGGTAACACCTTTCAGTGCCGTCTTTAATTGCATATTTGATAAAGGTGAATACCCTACACACTGGGCAGAAGGGATAATAAATGCATCACACAAAAAGGGGGACTCTTCCGATCCTGATAATTACAGGAAGATAACTATTACAGTTGCTATGGCCAAAGTATTTGACTCTATTCTGAATGCCAGACTAAACTTTAAAAATGAAGCAATGTCACTGGATGACCCTTACCAGTTTGGCTTCACACCTTCTCGTGGAACGACCGACTGTGTATTCGTACTTGAAACCATTGTCAGCTATCAGCAATCTAGAAAGAAACCTATTTATCTATGCTTTGTAGATTTTACTAAAGCTTTTGACTATATAAATAGAAATGCTCTCTACTATAAACTACTTAAACAAAAAATGAGTACGAAAATGCTTAAGATTACCATGAGTATGTTTGAAAAGGCCGAAGCTAAAGTACATCAATTGGGCAAACTAAGTGCCCCAATAGACAGTATCTATGGTGTCCTTCAGGGTGGCATCCTGAACCCTAAATTGTTTAACGAATTCCTCTCTGATCTACCACTATATTTAAGTGAAACAGATGGAATAGAGATAAATAGTACAGTATTTACACACCTCTCTACACATGTTTTGTGCCAAGTGGCACCTTATTGTTAATATCTCTAAAACCAAAGTAATGCAAATCGGATCCAAAACCCATGCTAATTTCCTATATGATAATAAAACCATTGAAAATGTAGAAAAGTTTAAATATTTGGGTCATACAATTAGCAACAATAAAAAGATACATAAAGAGATGCCAGATTACATAGCAACCCAGGCCAAAAAGGCTCTTTTTGCTCTGCATGGACGGATGAAACCGTCTCTTGGTCATATACCCCCATCACTTGCAATTAAAATGTTTGATAGCTATGTCCTCCCTATACTGGAATACAATAGCACCTTTTGGTCGGGTACTTCGGAGATTTCTAAAATTGAGAAAGTTCAGATTGGTTACCTAAAACATATACTTAATGTTAGACGACAAACGCCGACATTAGCAGTGTATGCAGAAACAGGTAGATTCCCCCTTCGATTGAGGCAACAACTTAGCACAATAACCTATTGAGCCAAATTAAAAGATCTCCCAAATCATGATGTCCTTAGTAAATGTCTTAAAATTCAGGAAGATTTACATAACACAGGTCAGAATAACTGGTACAGTAAGGTAGAGAAAACTACGACAGAAGCTGACATCTCAAATTGGCTTACAGCTGATCCCACTTCAGTATTAAAGGAAGTGAAACTAAAACTTTACGCAAAAGAACAGAACAGAATTCTTAATGAACTCACTGACTCTGAAAAGCTTCCTAAACTTCGCACATATAAACTCTTTAAGACAAGCTACTGCCTGGAACCATATCTAAATTTGAATCTCCCAAAGAAAACATACACTAATATTGCAAGATTCAGATTAAGTTCCCACAATCTTAAAATTGAGACAGGAAGACATAATATACCCAAGACCCCGGTAGAGCTTAGAAAATGTGACAAATGTGACACAGGTGACATTGAAGATGAAATACATTGCCTTTTAGTGTGCAACAATAACACTGCGCAGAGAATAGAACTTGTAAATAAAGCAAACAGCTTAATCCCTAATTTCTGTGATCTTGATAGAATACAACAGTTTAAAATACTCATGTCAAATAAAAGCCCTGACATAATACATGCTGTGGGTTCCTTTCTCAATAAAATAATGTGAATAAAATCTAAAACTTCTGTGCCTCCTTGCACTTTACTTTCACCGGTGCTGCTGTCTATGTTGAGATATGTATCCTCACTTTGCTTTTATTGACTTTCGTGCAATAACACATATGAAACTGGGACCAATGTGCATATTTTATGAACTATGAAAGACAATTCTACATGAACTGTGAAACCTGTCATTTATTATGATATGACACTAGATTATGTTTGGTAACATAGAATACTGTAGATGTAGATTTGAATTTTTTGATTTTTCGATTTTCAATTCTTGATTGACACATGTTTCTGTATTTGATATTTCTGTTGTCATTAAAAGTTTATATATATATATAATTAAATTTTGACCAATGATGTCATAGCTCAAGACTCCATTGCCTAGCATTGAAGCATAATATCGATGGTGAAAGTGCCAAACCTCGTAAGTCAAAAAAAGCTGTTTTTCAGAAATCGAAAAAAAATGTCAAGTGTCTTTTTTTAAGGTAAAGTTTATTAATAAGTGAGTTATGGCCAACTAGATACATAGAAAGTGACACCCTGTTGTAGCAAATGTTTTGTCAGAGGTCGTTTACCCCTTGCATTGATGTTACCATCAGATGTGATTGAAAATGTCGACTTACGAGGTTTTGCACTTTCACTTTCTACCCGTGCAAAACCTTGTAACTCGATCATTTATCACACTTTAAAGCAACTTGCAGCTTTGAATATACTTTCAATCTATGTATATACAGTGAAAATTATAATTTGCCTATGGCAGATTGCAATAACACATTTTGTTGAGTGGCTTCAATGGCAAGAATGAGGAAAATGAAATTTTTTTCAAATTTTCGTGCACTCTCTTTTTCAATAGCCTACATCACCAAAACAAATATAGGGAGGTAATTTTTTTTTAATCAGGAAACTTGCTGGGAGTCATAAAAAAGTAACACAGTAATTTTTTTTCAAAAAAAGTTGAAATATCCCACAATATGTGCTTCAAAGTTCTGATTTGAGTTACAAGGTTTTGCACTTTCACTTTTTGAAACATATCGACATACAAGGTTTGGTGAAATCATTCTGTTACCAGTGTGTTACAGCTTCCAAAAATAGCAAATTATGTAAATTTGGTAAAAGCTATGATGCCATAGGTCAAACTGGCCAATGGCATTCTTCATGGACAACTTCATCTTAGCCTCACAATTATGTCATGGCCAAACTGGCCAATAACACTGAAAACAACTCTGATGAAAAGTTGGTCAACTCCACATGAGGGGGTGGGAGGATTATGTGTGCTTGGTGATATTTTGAAGTCTGTGAAATACAAACAAGCATAGTTAATAAGAAAACTGACAATTAATCACCTGTGCAATACACAATTATAAACATGTATCATGGTGTGAACTGGATTTGATATGGTTGGGAAAATGTTATAGAATGTCTCCCTTCCTTGTACATGTAGGGGAATGTGGATTAGGATGGGGCAGTGGTGGAAGACTTCTTTTTTTTTCAGAACGTAACAGTACACTTCCATATACATTTTTTTACTTTTACTAAATGAAAATAGGTCACCCTAGCATTTTAGCATTTTTACTTGCAAGTCTGAGGTATTAGCGTATGTTAGGTTTGCAGCCATTCCCATTTCAAGTTTTCGCCTGATTTTACCAAATATATTCTGCCATTATCAGAAATGCTGTTGTGCCTCCAAAGCCTCAATCAGACTGACTGCATATACAAGTATTTCAGTCAGATTCTGGCATTATTTTGCATATATTATCAATATAGCATTCACACCATTTGCATGGAAGGTTTCTAAGAGTCCAACAAATGTGCTGATTTCTTCATGGACATTTTTTCCTCATTTTGCCCATGTGAAAGTCCATTTTACCAGTGTGCAGTTTTTTATGATTTTTCTAGATCATAATTTTGGTTGTGGGAAAACAATTCACTGTGCTTGTACAGGTTTGGACACTTCATCATCTATCTGAAAAAAGTTGTATACAATGAATGTATACAGTGGTCCCTGAGTTATAATACTGCTCTTTTGTGGTCATGAAGCGGTCTCCCTTCAGGGCGTGGTAACTCTCATCAAGATGCAAAATTCACTAAAAATACTGCATTACTTGTACTTAGTGCGGGAGGAAGGCAGTTATATGAGGCAAGTCAGCTTTACAACAAGGGGTCTTGGAATGCAGGTACCTTTGTTCAATGTGTTACAGGGTTGGGTACAAATGCGATAAAAAACATTTAAATGCAAATGCAAATGTTTCGGAAATGACCAAATGCAAATGCAAATGTAAATGCCTTCCCAGCAAAAAGCATTTAAATGCAAATGTAATGTTTCAGAATGATTCAAATGCAAATGCAAATGCAAATGTGCTATTTTCAAAAGCATTTAAATGCAAATGCAAATACATTTGCAAATGCATTTGATATTTTTCAAATGTTTTATATGTGTAATTTCAAAAAATATATTTTAGTCATTAGAATGATTTATGTTTCACAATGTATATCAAAATACCAAAGCAGAATGTGTTGTAACACCAATGTAGAAAACATGAAAATAACTTTTATATTATAAATCATTTTAATTTAACTTGGTATGACCAGGTTTTCACATTGTACTTTCGGGAATCACATTGTACTTTCGGGAATCGGGAATCACTTCTCCTCATCCTTCAATCAAAGGCCAATTGGTAGCAGTTTATCAATTGATTATCTTTTTTAGTGATGTTTGTTACTAGTTATATTTGGGCTTATTATGCTATATATTCAGATTGCTTTAGTATCAAACAAAACAAGACATATTTTCTGAACAAGTGATAACAAGCAATAGTTGATATTATTCAAATAGCAATAAACATGCTCCATAAAGACATTTATTAAAGTATTTAGGTTCAAACGAATAACAATCAGACAGCATATGATATATTTATTCATAGGAATCAATCAGTAAAGCAATCAATGAATCAATCAGTGAATAAAACAATCTGTCAATCACTTATCTATCTGTCTACATGTCTTTGGAAATTAAAACTTCAAATATTTGAGATATTCTACAGTATGTGCAAAGATAGCAATAAAAAAAATTGCATTGTTTATTGCAATTGACATACATATATGTTTAAAATCAACAACTGTATTTTATCTTGCAATTACCACTTTTTGATATCTTAAAGCATGGTCACACATATAACTGATGTAGGGTTTTCCCCTGATTTGATTTGCTTCAGTGTTTGATAATCACTCACCCATGACATTGCATTCACAGCTTCATGGCTAAATGATTAGGAAAACCCCCAAAAATAATAATAGTCAAGCAATTGGCAGTGAGTGCATTTACACAGTAATTATATTTGCCAAAGTATTGCATTTGCAATAAAAAAAAAAAAAAAAGGATGAGATAGTTACTTTAAAAATATTTATATTAATTAGATGTAGCATGTTCCCCTAATAATTTTTTTCTTCAGTATTCAATAACCACTCACCCATGACATTGCATTCTCAACTTCATGGTCCAATGTTTAGGAAAACCTCTAAAATTGATAATAGCCATGCAATTGGCAGTGAGTGCATTTACACAGTAGCCTAATTATATTTTCTAACTATTGCAATATTGCATATTGACAAACAAAAAGATCAGATAGCTACTTAAAAGAATAATTATATTAAAGAGATGTGGTATTTTCCCTAAATAACTATTTGCTTCAGTATTCAATAACCACTCACCCATGACATTGCATTCACAGCTTCATGGCTCAATGATTCGGAAAACCCCTAAACAATAATCCTGCAATTGGCAGTGAATTTATACAGCATCTATATAATCAAATCTATATAATCAAACTATTGCATATTGATTTTAAAAAGAGTCAGTTACTCCTCATTTTATATGAAACGATGTATTTTGTAATAAAATGATCATACAACTGTAATCTTAAAAAGTTCTTTAAAAGTCAAAATTAATTTTACAGTTAGTATATTTCAATATATTTTTAATTCATTATACACCAAATCATAGTCTATCTTTCATTGTGGCTTGTAGCACACTATTGTGTACACATTTTGGCCACCGATGATGAAAAATGAAAGTTGTAGCACAATTAACTACTTCTTATATTTTGATAGCTAATATATTAGGGAAACTAAATCCAGAAGGATTGAGCTTAATGAGCTTTCGTTGTTCCATAATATGGGGTGAATCGGTACGCTGGGGTGAATCGTGAAAGAACTAGAATATGGTTTATTTCTTCGAAAAAAATAACTACTTCCACTTAATCCAGGAAGTTAATTAATGGAACACTTATAATACACATACTGGAGTACATTTTGCTGGGGTTTTACATTTCTAACTGCAGGCAGTGAGGAGCTGCACCTTAAGCTTCGCCCTGCAAAAATTGAATTCTCCACAGTTGCTCAAAACACTTGTACCACAAAAAGTATAAGTGTTAAAGCCACCAAACCATCAAGAAACGTTCATGATATAGTGTTGACCAACTTTGGAAAAACTTGTAACCATAGCCATAACAGCATTGACTATGCTCAACAAAAACCAAGCCAAAGTCAATTTTGTGTAATTTTTGGATGAAAGTAAATGATTGGTAACTGCACAAAAAACGAAATTGGGGGTCATGTCATATGAAATGAATAATGAACATGGTTAAAACGAAGTTGAAAATCAATTTAACCTTTTAAAATTGGTAAATGATGATTAAATACTATATATTGCGATAAAGATAAATTCCCTGAAATTAACAAGAAATCATGTGATATATATAGATGGAGGTATCAAAATAAGGAAATTCTGTTCCAAATCAGTTTGAAATAGTTCTAGGGAACCGGGATTATTAGACATAGGATTTGATTTTGGATGTTGGGTCTTGGGTTCTGTTCCAAGTTAATAGCAGATTTTTGACTCTCCCCAAAATATCCCAGGTAATTATCATTTTAACATAAAGGCATGGTCCAATAAAGAAAAAATTCAAATTAGCATTATTGATATTATAATTAATCCAGAATTACCTTTCTATTGCATAATTAGGAGAAAATAAGTTTTTTGACAATTTTCTCTCATTTATCATATTTTTGAAAATATGCTAATTTTGCGCATAATTGAGTTTAGATTGCTCTCGAACAATTTTTTTTGCTTCTCAAATATGTTTTCTAATGATTATTCACAAGTATCCATGCTGCTGGCATGACCATGGTGACGTAGCAGCATAAAGTATCGGTTTCATAAAACGCGACGTACTTGTGAACGCACTAAGATCAGCTCTAACAAGATCAATATGATGGTTAGAAACTTAATATTTGGTCCAGTATTGCAGTTTGATGCATAAATATCTGTAAAAAAATGTCAACCTTACCTCTGAAAGTTTGACACCTAAGCCTACAAATTTGTAAAACACGACGTACTTGTGAACATTTGCATAAGCAATGCGAAAGTATCCTAAATGTGCCCTTATAAGGGTCGCAGGAACTGAAGAAGTGTTGGTCTAGAAGAGGGATACTATGGGGCTTCCACGCAGCCATTAGCAATATTCCATGTATAAAGCATATATATTTCAGGAGAGGTCAAAATTGCATGTAAGAAAATTAATGGTTTTCAAACTATGAGACGTCTTCATGTAAAAAATTCTCTTGGTGAACACTAACGCTGTAAAACCATAATTTTTTTTACTAAATATGTTCTTTGTGTTTCAGTCTGTGATACTGAACCAATTATTTCATTTTGAAAATTGTTAAAATATCAAAAGCATCGCCCTTTATAAGCAATACTATTTGTGAATGAGCTATAAACAAGGCAAAAAAATCTTTTGAGCAGAATTTTGATTTATGGTGATAGGAGCATCAGCCAACACCTAGCAAACCATATATTTCTGAAAACTACACATTCTCCTCTAGTCAATCAGAAACATGCCAAGTACAAATGAAATATCATGTCGAAATAACAAGCTTTCTCGTCTGAAAAAAAACCACTGTACACAATACCATGCTACAAGCCTTGTGTTTTTGCCAATCCTATTAATTGCTTATTGGTACCTGTCATATCAAAGTATAGAATTTCTATTTCTAAGATATCTCACAGTACAATATTTCTTGCTAATTTGTGAAATAACCTATGCATTTGACAAAACATTTGTCAAATGCAAATGCTTTTTACTCAAATGCAAATGCAAATGCAAATGTTTTCATTTCTAAAAACGCAAATGCAAATGCAAATGCAAATGTTTAGCATTCAAATGCAAATGCAAATGCAAATACATTTGCATTTTTCTAAAAGCATTCAAATGCGGATTCAAATGTGACATTTGCAAATGCAAATGCAAATTCATTTACATTTGTACCCAACCCTGATGTGTTATCTGTGTATTGGGGACCTTCAAATTTAGGGGGTTAACTTGTCCCATGTTCTCCTATGTCTTGATTATCTTGTAGAAGTCCCCCGTGGCCTAATGGTTAAAGGCGCTTGTTTGTGCTACCACTGGCTGTGAGGTCGTGGGTTCAAATCCCACTCCTGGAACTCAATTTGGTCCGAGCCCATGGGACAATCATTAAATGGAGGCGGGTTGTATCCAGTGTTCTGTGCTGGGGCAACTGAAAGACCCTGGACATCCCTGAATTAATAGGGTATGTACCAGACTCACAGTCTTCACATCACTCATCATCATACGGCGGTCACCAACACTGGAGAATGCTAAGGCATGGGAACCTTGGGCAATGTTCCCCTTGTCTCTGCCCATGGGCGCCGTACTATGGCTGCCCTGAGCTGTATCATTGTGGAAGGCTCACCACGAATTTCGTGCCTCCATTGCAGTGCATGACTGATAGTATATACAATACAACAACAATACAGAACAGAGACCTGACCTTTGGAGGGTGCAGACGTGCTGCAAAGAGCTCTCTGGTTTTAGCTGTTTTTCACACATTTTAACTGGATATAGGAACTTGAAAAGTTGCAACATGACGTATTATGTGGCACTTTATTACATGGAACTATAACTAGGAGGACACATTCACCAAAAGTGGACTTAATTGGACTTTATTTAACAAATTTATCACATTATACACTGAAAATGACCACTGGAGGGTACCAGCATCTGGCACATCAAAGGTCAATGGAGGTCAATTGATGTGAACAACAAAAGGCAACTACAAACAATACAAAGGATGGAGCGTTTCTGCAGGGGGGCTGAGTGCCTCTACCCAGATGAAAAAACTGGCAGAGACTCTGTAAGATGCACAATATGTGTTACCTCGCCTCACATAGATTGTGTAACTGTTAAGAGAACAGAAGCAAAATATCAATGGACTTGCTATGAATGCAGGACTTTACCAAAAGATGTTAACTCTTTACAAACCGAGTTATTGCAAATGAAAGACAATCAAAAGGAAATGTTGAACATGCTATCTCAAATTACAAAGCAGTTGGAATCTGAAGATAAGCGCAGGATTAAAGCTGAAGATGAATTGGCTGAAGTGAAGTCACAGCTGACTGAACTTTCCCAACAATTAGCCAATCAGCAAGAGATCTGTCTCAGCAACTGACCAATCATCTGTCACGGAAAGATGAGCAGGTTAGTCAAGCCACACCTCCTCAGGTGACACCCCCTGGTGATCCCCCAGTTGTCCCAAGTGCACCCCCTGTTCCAAGATTATTAATTGGAACAAGTCTATTGCGCAATGTGGATCCAAGCAAACTCACCAACTGGGATGTAATTGCAATTGCAAAGGGTGGTGCGTCATTGGATCAGTTACACCATGAGATCAACAACCTCCCAGTGAACAAGCCATACAGTGAAATGATCATTGTTGGAGGATCCATTGATCTTGAATCAAAGGAAGTAAATGACATTGTTTCTGATTACCAGGCACTCACTGTATCAGCTTCTGTCAGAGCTGACAAGATCAAAATATCAAGTGTACTGCCACGAACTGACAAACAACTGAAAGAAAAAACAAAAACTCTGAATGATGATCTAAAATCCATGTGTGAAAAAGATAGATTTACGTTTGTGGACAATGACCCAATGTTTCATTTGTTGAATGAGAATGTCAATAATGCCTTCCTTGTAAATGATTGACTTCATCTCAGCAAACATGGTGTTGATAGCCTCCTACACACCTGTGATGTCATCAAGGAAGGATCTGCTTTCACCCCAACAAAGTACCCCAAGCCCCAGAAAGCCGACTCCCTGCTGTTCAGAGGGCACAAACATCCCCTGTCAAACTTCTTTGAAGTCCCCATCATGTATAATGGCAAACACTTTAAAACAAGTGAAGCTGCCTACCAGTACACAAAAGCCGAAGCAATGGGGGATTACAGATCAGCCTCAAAGATCATGAGATCAAACACAGGGCTTCATGCAATGAGAATCGCTCAAAAGATTACAACAAATGACAATTGGCAAAAGAAAAAGAGCAAAGTAATGAAGAGCATCATCAAAGAGAAACTGAAGACAAGTGACATTGTCAGGAGTACTCTTACTCAGTCAGGATCCAAAGAGATTGTAGAAGACACCCCACATGAGTTCTGGGGAAGGGCAAAGACTGGCCATGGACAAAACAACCTAGGCAAGTTATGGATGGACCTCAGAAAAAAATTCCAAGAAAATCCGAATTTCTTAGGCAAAACTGACAGATCCCACCAACAAAAAAGACCCCATCACAACAACAGACCCCAGCCCAACAGGCCTCAGCCCAACAGGCCCCAGCCCAACAGGCCCCAGCCCTACAGGCCACAACAGAACAGAACCCAGTTCATCAGACCCCAACAGACCAGATCCCTCTCTCGAAACTGGGCAACAAGAGACCATCAACCAAGATGTTACCAGTGCGGCAAGGCTGGACATGGAATAAGGCAGTGTCGCAAAGAAGATTTCGTATCCTGCTGGATGTGTGGCCAAGCAGGACACAAGAGAAAACACTGCAGCTACCCGTCCCTACATTCACATGGATACTACAATGACTTCAATGACTACAGCTGCTATGACTACAATGACTACTAGGATATCGGCTACGACCCGAGGGCCGCACCAACCATGGAGGAATCAAAGATAAGTGCAAACTTAGATACTTTTGATGAGATTTCAACGTACACATGTGATAGCATGGTTTCAAATACATTGTAAATTAGTCAAATTGACGAAAATGACAATTGCACAATCAACAATGTAAATGATAATACAAGTGAAGCAATTGATAGCTTGTGTGAAGTAAATGACACAAACTACATGCTCTACAATGAAGTGCAACTGATAAGAACTGAGAATGGTAAAAATGTAATTATAAGTCTTCTCAATGTTAATAGCCTTGGATGAAAGATCAATGAGATCAAAGAACTTCAGACAAGGTGCAAACTTGATGTGTTGGTGCTGAGTGAGACTAAACTTGATGATTCTTATAAACAAGAAGTGTTAGATATTGAAGGCTTTTGCTGCATAAGAAAAGATAAGAAATCAAACAGTGGTGGTTTACTGGCTTACATTTCAAAAGACATCCCATTTTCTGAGGGCAGCATAAGTATATGTAATGATGAAATAGAATGTATGTCTATTGAACTCAATATAGCTGATGAAAAGATAATGCTTTTAGGTATGTACAAAAACCCAAAAACTGATCCAGTTATATTCAAAAAGACATTTATTGAAATATGTGAGAAGGTCAGTGACACTTACGAGAACATAGTCATCATAGGAGACCTGAATTTCAGTATGATGAAGGAAAACATGTTATCAAGCATTACTCCAGTTTTCAGTTTAACAAACATAATCAGAGATGCTACTTGCTTTAAATCTAGCCAAGCAACTCTCATAGATGTAATGCTAGTTACTAAAAGGAGGAAATTCATGAAAACGTTTTCTGTAAATACAGGAATTAGTGATTTTCACAATTTGATAGGTGGGGTTCTGCGAGTACACAGACCAGCCCCAAAAATAAAGAAAGTATCAGTCAGACGGCTATCAAAGATAGATTATGAAAAAGTTATAGCAGAGATGACACAAATGGACCTGTCAGATGCAATTGACAGCTGCCAAGATGTAAATAGTGCATGTGATTTTCTTCACGGAACCCTGTGTAAATTGCTAGACAAACATGCACCCAAAGAGATTAAGATAATAAGGAAAAATGATTTCCACTGTATGACAGAAGAACTCAGGAAGG
Organism: Platynereis dumerilii; assembly: GCA_026936325.1. NCBI lineage: Eukaryota > Metazoa > Annelida > Polychaeta > Phyllodocida > Nereididae > Platynereis > Platynereis dumerilii. Next base: position 14,600,360 of record JAPTHN010000018.1, read on the forward strand.
AAATTCTATGCAGAAATAGGTTGAGAAATAAGTATTACAAATCTAGATCAAATCACTGCCTGATTCTTTATAGAACACAGAGAAATAAGGTTAATGCAATTAAAAGAAAGGAGATTAGCAAATACTTACTTCAAAGAGAAATGTAAGTTAGGAACACGGAACAAAGACTTCTGGAAAGCTGTGAAGCCACTTTTTTCCAAGTCTAGAACCAAATCAGACAGCATACCATTACGTGAAGATGGGGAAATAATTTCAGATGATCAAAGGGTATGTAGTATATTCAACAGTTTCTTTCAATCAATTGGCTCAGACATTGGACTTCCAGAGAACAATGAGAAGCCACTACATGACATCATAGCACAATATGAGAAGCACTCAAGTGTGAAATGTATCAATGAAAGGATAAATAGGAACAAATCTTCAAAGTTTCTTTTTAGATTTGTCACTGAAAAAGAAACCCATAAATACATTAAACAGCTTTCAACAAAGAAAGCAGCAGGTTATGATGAGATTCCTGCAAGTTTTGTGAAAAAGATTAGCATCAAATTAGTAAAGCCCCTAACACAACTTATGAATAGGTGTATACTAGAGCGGACCTTCCCAAACAAAATGAAAAAGGCAAATATAACACCCCTTTTTAAGAAGAAGGACAAACTGAACAAGGACAACTATAGATCGGTCAATTTGTTACCAATACTTTCCAAGATCATGGAACGTGCTTTGTATGATCAGGTTTATCAATGCATTAACTCAATGTTTCATTCATACTTGTCAGGTTTCAGGAAAGGGTACAGTTGTCAAGATGTCCTTCTCAGGATGACAGAGGCCATCAGACAATCACTTGATAGGGGCCTCACAATAGGCATAATTGCAATTGATCTATCAAAGGCTTTTGATTGTATGCCACATGGCCTATTACTGGCAAAGCTGTCAGCTTATGGATTCGACATAGACTCGTGCCAACTTATGCAATCATATTTAATGAGTAGACAACAAAGAGTGAAAATAGGTGAAACATTCTCAGATTGGGTCAATAATATCAAGGGTGTCCCACAAGGCTCGATTTTAGGCCCACTGTTATTCAATATATTCATCAATGATTTCTTGTACGAAAAATTCAATAGCAAGACATATGCCGATGATAACACACTGATTAGTGCAGAAACTGATCTTGTCACTCTCAAAGACAAATTATATGATGACTGTAAAACTGCTATGGAATGGTTCAGGCAAAACAATATGAAAGCAAATGCCAGCAAATTCCAATTGATGTACTTGGATAGGAACAATGATGTCTCTGATGGCACAATTGTGTTGGATGATGCTGAAATTCAGGCTTCTAATAGCATAAATATATTGGGGGTCGAATTAGACAAATGTCTAAAATACACACCTCTTATTGATGAATTATGCTGTCAAACAGGGAAGCAGATAAATGCACTGAAAAGAATAAAGCATCACTTAGAAAAGGACTCTAAAATGACAATTTATAACAGCTATATTAACTGTAATTTTAACTATTGTTCTGTTGTATGGTTGTTTGCCAATAAATCAAGTTTAGATAAGTTAGAGAGAATGAACAAGAGAGCTTTAAGATTTGTGACAAATAAAGGTCATTTTAGTTATGAGGAAATATGTATACAAGAAAAGCAACTAAGTATATACAAAAGGTGTATCAAGAACATGGCTGTTCAAATTTATAAGGTAAAGCATGGTATTGCACCTGATTATATAACTGAACTATTCAGTGTTCAGGACTCAGGATATATAATGAGAGACAATCAACGTATGGTGCTACCAGAGTTTAATACTATAACATTTGGTAAAAATAGTTTCAGCTATCTAAGGAGCAAAAATATGGAATAACATTCCAGTAACTTTAAAAAATAGAGTCTCACTCAGCACCTTCAAGAAGGGCGTCACAGCATGGCTGTTGACGTGCGAAGACAATGCTATAAGCCTATGAGAGTCGGGCTTCACACAGTTTATTCATATTATTTAATTTGTTTTTCAGAGCCACAGACACTCCAAAGAGTGTAAAGAGTTCGGATTTCTCCATGGATTAAAACCCCCTTGTTGTTACCAAAGGGATGAGGATTACCACGTTGTATTAATATGGACTATGTTTCAATTTTGCTTTAATTTGGACTCTTCTTGAAAATTGAAACGGACATATATTTAATTGAAATCAACGGAACTTTTTATATGGACACTACTTCAATTTCATTTGAATTTGGACTCTTTTTTTATTGAATTTGGACTCTTTTTTTATTTTATCATTAACTCTATAAACATGTATATTTTCATAATTAGTCGTACAAAAGTCTTGAACTTATGATATACGATTGTATCTGATTGAATACGCCATTAAATATAGCTTTATATACATACAGCTTTACATACAACAATACAGAACCAGGATAAACTAACAAATAGCATGGCTGCTATTTGATTTTGCCTGATACCAGCCATGAAGGGATGAAAGATCACTCTCCATCTTAGATCTCCATCATAATCTTTTAGTTTGTGACCCATTTCAAAATGCCCTGAGAATTATGCTAATTATGTTTCATTCCATTGGATCATGATCTATGATGCCATAGCTAGTTCAGCAATTACCTCATAGGTAAGGTGCTATGCCTACTGTCATTGGCTCATAAGCTGTGATGCGTTACATGGTTGGAGCTATGACATCATAGGTTGAACCAATCTGCATATGTTTCAATACTGGACAATGGAGATATTAGCTATGACAACATAGGTCCACATTAAGAAAAAAGTGATTTCTTCAGAACAATTGCTGGAGCTGTAATTTTTTTATAAGATGGAGAAAATTCCATGCGACCAAGTTGTTATCATGACATGCAAACTGTACAAATGTGTTTCATTTAATTCCTTGAGATCTTGCAAAGAACTGAATAACCAAGGCTTTGTTAATGAGCTGCCAAAACATATTATGTGTCATATGATGGTTTTGTCAATTATAATAATATTATGCATTTTTGAACTGAATCAATAATGAATAGCTAACCCTTTGTAATATAAATTTCCATACCATCCTATAGTCGAAATCAATTAGAGTGTAATAAAATGCTCATGTCCAGTATACAAATATTGACTGGTGATGAGGGCAACAGTTCAATCTGTTTGACCTGAGGGAGTGATAGTCACTTACTGTTGCCCGAACACACCAGCCAATAATTGTTTTATAACACCTCCTCCTCCCAAGTGCAAGAACAAAAAATTCCCCACTTATTTTTTATTTTATACTTTTTGTAAAAGTTTTGGAAATTTTTTTTTGAAGAAGATTTTATTTTTGGATGTATATATATATATTTTGTTTTTTCCTGAAAAATATTCAAACAATTCACGAAGTACTGGTGACTGGGCAACAGTAGGGCATGAACTGTTGACCAGTCAACAGTACCCTACTTTTGACCAGTCAACAGTTCCAAACTGTTGACTGGACAACAGTACCTTTGCTGGGTCATCAGTCATTTCTGACTCATGTCATGTGGCCTCACTTCAGCCAATCAGAGAAGAGCTTGCATCTGTGAGGTAGTTATAATAATTACAAAAACATGGTAATTGTTGTTTTGTCTGAATTCACAAACATACTGCAAAGAGTCTCGAGGGCTGAATTAAAATATTATTGTGTGTTACGAAGTCATCTTGACCTCTCATGAGAATCTTTCTCAATTTATACCACATAGCATTTATCTTACAGCTCGATCTCAAGAAATCAGTATTTTTCTCAGTGCCAGAGTGGACCTATTCCCAGGAAAACCAGTCAAAATCTACTTTTCCCAAAATCTACTTTTACTACCAAAATCGACTTCTTTTGAAAGCCAAAATCTACTTAATTTCGCCAAAATCTACTTTTTCCAAAATCTACTCTAAAGAAAAAAGTTATTTCAACCTTAATTTAGATACTTTTCGTCTTACATTACCTTTAAATGTCAAAAAAAAAAACTAAACTTTTCTTAATGTTATTAAAAACTGAAATCTTTTTATACTGAAAATAGTTAAGATAAAGATAAGATAAGATAAAATTTTATTTAACGTCGGAGGTGATAATACAAACAATAAACACAAGCTATAAGCTTTTTACCGACAAGTTAAAATAACAAAACAATATGAATTATGAAATTATGTACAAATGACAAATGAATAGGATGTAATTAAAGCTCTTTTCTTACTTTTGACTCAATAACATTAACTTGTCATAGTTATATCAATTACAGACAATTTCTCAGACAGATTATACATGCTCCACATTCACATTTGTTAAAGTAGTTACTTCGTCGTAAGTCGGATTTGAAAGTGCCTATTTCTTCCATTAATTTTGCATGAGAGGGTAGAACATTCCATAGTAAAGGACCTTGATAACTAATTGACTTCTTGCCATACTGAACAGTGTTAAAGGAAGGCTGAATTAGTTTGTTGTTGTCTCGCATGTTGTATGGAGAAATTTGTTTTTCAAAGAAAGAACTTTCTAAAGGGGGTGCTAGACCATTTAGTACCTTGAAAACAAATTCCACTAAGTTGTTTTTACAAGTTATATGCAGCATATGTTTATTTGTTTTAACTAATAGGTCATTATATGTGCTCTCATAATCATTACAAACAACTCTTAATGCTCTTTCATTGAGTTTTTCAATTTTCCTATCATGTCCGAGGGAATAGGTTTGGTAAACAATTGAGCAATAAACAAAATTTGAAGCTACAAAAGCCTCATAGATTCTAAGTCTTCCTTCATAATCAACATATTTACATAATCGTTGCAATGCATTTATTTGCCGAGCGGCCTTTTTACAGATTAGTGAAAGGTGATGATTAAAGTTCAGTTTATTATCTATGTGTACACCTAACAGTTTGACTACTGTTTCAGTTTTTATAGCATTATTATCAACTTTGAATTCAATTTCGCCGTTGCCTCTGCTGAGGCAGATGGCCTGAAACTTTGATGGATTATATATAATTGGCTTGAAACCAACTAATAGCCTGTTTAGCTGCGTTCTCAAGAGTATCTTTTACTTTTGATTTATCAAAGTGAGAATACGATAGAGTGTTATCATCAGCATAATTGTAAACATCACATGTTTTCTTAAGTTCAATAAGAAATCATTGATAAAAATGTTAAATAGAAGAGGGCCCATGATGGACCCCTGTGGGACACCGGTTTTTAGATTTTTCAAACCATTCACTCCTAATATTTCCTAGCTTTACTGCTTGTTTCCTGTTTTTTAAATAACTCATGATGAATGAGCACGCTCCTAATGAAACTCCATAAGCATGTAATTTTGCTATTAAGAGTCCATGCGGTAAGCTGTCAAAAGCTTTAGAAAGATCTATTAATATACATCCCACATGACAATTGTTATCGAGGGCTTTTCTCCAATTTTCAATACATTTGACTAGTACATTATTGCAGCTATACTGTTTATGATACACAGATAGATCATTTGACAAGTAAGTCGAAATAAATCCTAGTAACTGATCACAAAGTACTTTCTCAAATATCTTTGAAGTGGAAGGGAGGACACTTAATGGTCTATAATTTTCTTTGGCCAGCTGATCTGACTTCTTATAAAGTGGTGTCACTTCTGCCTTTTTATTGTTGTCAGGGAATTTACAACTTTCTATGCTTTTATTAATTATTGGAGTAAGAGAGTTGCTAATTAAGTCAGATCCTAATTTTAGGAATTTTGGGGATATTTGATGTCAGGAATCATGGCACAATTTCAAGAAGCAGAGAAATCTTGTTAATAAGCTAAAGAGGACATCACTAGTAAAATATTTTGAAGATAAATGCAATTCGGTGAAAAGTAAAGGAAAGCACTTTTGGGAAATTGTTAAACCTTTCATGACCAGTAATGTTAAACAGGGCAATCATAATATTACTTTATATGAAAACGATGTATTGATTAGCAAACCAATTGATGTTAGCAACACCTTCAATAAATATTTTATCAATGTTACAAATGATCTGTGTGAATCAACTGAGGTTGAGCAAATGTCAGCTGATAAGGTCATTAACCACTACAAAGATCACCCAAGTGTGAAACTAATCCATGAGTTTGTTAACAATGAACAATAGTTTAATTTCATTCCAATCAATCAATCAACAGTGCTCAGCAAACTCAAACTGCTTCAAACAAACAAAGCCACAGGTTTTGATCAAATGACATTTGTCATTCATGTATGGGAGCTGTTTGTAAGTTTAGTTGCAGCACTGATAAAATTGTGGAAATCGCTAATTCCTAAAGGAATATTCAAGGATTGCCGTATTGATTTTGGATTATTTGTTAGAATTACATCAAGAAGTGTTGGATTTTCAACACTTTTAAAGCATGTAGGATTTTTCACTAATTGTTTCAGGTCATAATTGTCACAAATATTACTTAGTTGGTTGTGTTTTTGAGAGAAGTTGATATTGAGATCTCCTATTATATACACACAATCACTTTCTATGAAACACTTATTTAACATAGTTTCTAAGGCGAAGTTTAGATTAGAGGCATTCACATTTGGTGGTCTGTAGACGTGTAGGAAGAACATGTTCTTTTGGGCTGTTTTGATTTGTATAACAATACTTTCTATTCCAGAATCATTTACAGCTATATCAGATCTGTTTTTATTTGGGATTGTCTCTTTGACATAACATATCAGTCCACCACCATGGGCGTTTCTATCAAGTCTGTGGATTGAACATTTTTCAATATGAAATTTTGCATTAGAGAAAGAGCTATCTAATTTGGTTTCTGATAGAAACAGAATGTCGCTATGACCTTTAGTTAATATATCATATATCTCCATAAATTTGCGTGAGAAGCTATTAATATTTAAGTGAGAGAAAATTAGGTTTTTAACATTGTTTTTGGAAAATTTAGACAGGTCCTCATATGGATTTTCTACACAATCATTTGAGTTTTCTGCACAATGATATGAGCTTGCTTGACAATCGTTTGGGTTTTCTACACAATTATTTGCATTTTCTGTACAGTCATATTCAGACATGTTTTCTATGACAGGGATAGCACCTAAGTTTACATCACAGTTTTGCAATATATTATCATTTTAGTATATACAAGAGTCATTTTCTGATCTTTGCAAAATACATACCGATGGTGAAAGTGCAAAACCTTGTATGTCAAAATTTTGCTATTTTTAGATTTTGGGTGGAATGACTATTTCAATATCCAATACATGTTATCAATTTGTCATCTTGCCAGTTTGCTATTTTTGGAAGCTGTAACAGAATGATTTTACCATGGTTTCACCAAACCTTGTATGTCGATTTGTTTCAAAAAGTGAAAGCGCAAAACCTCGTAACTCAAATCAGAACTTTAAAGCACATATTTAGGATATTTCAACCTTTTTTGAAAAATTATGATTGTGGTACGCTTTTTATGGCTCCCAGGCTCCTTTAAACAAATTTTTTACCTCCCTATATTTATTATGGTCATATAGGCTATTGAAAAAGGGGTTGCACAAAAATTTGAAAAAAAGTGTCATTTTCTTCATTCTTGCTATTGTGGCCACTAATTAAAATTAGCAGTTGTTATTTATCATGGTAAAATTATATTTTTTACTGTTTACCTATACATTGGAAGTACATTCAATGCTGCAAGATGCTTTAAAGTGTGATAAATGGTCGAGTTACAAGGTTTTCACTTTACGAAAGTGAAAGTGCAAAAGCTTGTAAGTCAACATTTTCCATCATATCGGATGGTAACATCAATGCTAGGGGTCAATGACCTCGACAAAAAATTATGCTAAAACAGGGTGTCACTTTCTATAAATCAAGTTGAGCCTAACTAACATATTGATAAATATTACCATAAAAAAAGATCGTTGATAGTTATTTTCCAATTTCTGAAAAATGGCTTTTTTTGACATACGAGGTTTTGCACTTTCACCATCGATACATCATTTGACTTTGAATTATTGTTCATGGTAAAAAAGTCATCAGCATTAAAATCACGCATTTCAACAGTAAAATCATCATAGTTAAGATCAGAGTGTACAGTACAGTCATTAAAATACACACGAAAGACCAGGTTTGGGTTCAAATGTAGGTACACGCAATTGAATATAAATAAAGATACAATTGAGCTCGGAATTATCTGAATACAAGTGAAGTACTTCAGCCTTGGAGAATATGCAAAATTGGTGCCATCAATGAGGTCAAACTTGCCCAGAGCGTTCGTTGTGGACGTTTTCATTATAGCCTCACAGTTACATCATTGCTAAGGTGGCCAATAATACCACAACAACAACTGAGGTACAAATTAGTGATGGGGTTACTGAGTAGTTTTCATTTCCAGCACTAATTTTCATTTCCAGCACTAATTCATTATTCCAGACACTTTCCACATCACTTGACAGCATTAGGCAACGGGAATTTTAAGTTTGAACAGGAATTTTGAGTTTGAAAACTGCCAATACACATCCAAGAACTCAACAGCACCACCAAGGCCAAGGAGACAGCATACTATTTCCACCAATAATATTATTTTACTGTGCCTGACAGTGTTTTTGATCTATCAATATTCAACATTCCACTTTAAAAAAAAACCAGTAATAATAAAAAAAAATAAAATAAAAATTGTGTAAAAAAGAAATAAAATAAATAAAAATAACAAATATATATATTTTGCTGAAAATACATCATTATACCAAATACTTGTACTTGCTCAACACTCTAAAATTTATCTTATTTTAATTTCAGCCTTTTTCAAAACATCTGCAGCATCTTTTTTGACTTTGAGAAATTCTACTTGATACTTCCACTTACACCTTCTCACTCTACCTGAACTCCTGTTGCTCAGTCACGCAACAATCTAATATCAGCTGCTCTGTAACGCAGTTGCGCCTAAACCTGATATTCTATACTATACCTGAACTCCTGTTGCTCTGTCACGCAACACTCTAATATCAGCTGCTCTGTAACGCAGTTGCTCCTAAACCTGAAATTCTATACTATACCTGAACTCCTGTTGCTCTGTCACGCAACACTCTAATATCAGCTGCTCTGTAACGCAGTTGCGCCTAAACCTGAAATTCTATACTATACCTGAACTCCTGTTGCTCTGTCACGCAACACTCTAATATCAGCTGCTCTGTAACGCAGTTGCGCCTAAACCTGAAATTCTATACTGTACCTGAACTCCTGTTGCTCTGTCACGCAACACTCTAATATCAGCTGCTCTGTAACGCAGTTGCGCCTAAACCTGAAATTCTATACTATACCTGAACTCCTGTTGCTCTGTCACGCAACACTCTAATATCAGCTGCTCTGTAACGCAGTTGCACCTAAACCTGAAATTCTATACTATACCTGAACTCCTGTTGCTCTGTCACGCAACACTCTTAATATCAGCTGCTCTGTAACGCTGTTGCGCCTAAACCTGAAATTCTATACTATACCTGAACTCCTGTTGCTCTGTCACGCAACACTCTAATATCAGCTGCTCTGTAACGCAGTTTTGCCTATACCTGAAATTCTAAACTATACCTGAACTCCTGTTGCTCTGTCACGCAACAATCTAATATCAGCTGCTCTGTAACGCAGTTGTGCCTAAACCTGAAATTCTATACCTGAACTCCTGTTGCTCTGTCACGCAACAATCTAACATCAGCTGCTCTGTAACGCAGTTGTGACTATACCTGAAATTCTATACTATACCTGAACCCTGTTGCTCTTTCACACAACACTCTTATATCAGCTGTTCTGTAACGCAGTTGCATCTGCTCCTGAAATTCTTTCTGCACCTGAACTTTCGTTGCTCTGTCACACAAAACTGTAACCAGCTACTCTATAACGCTTATGATACCATACTAGATCTTTGGACTTGGGTCTTTCCAAAACTCATATTCAAAATCATGTCCAAGCAAATTAAGCTCTATTCCGATGTCTTACGTACTGGTTTAAATGGTCTCAAAAGTAGGCCTTCACACAAACCTGACTCCAGACCACATGTTAAATACAGGACCATTGACACACAATCTCTAAAACTGAAAAACAGGTTTGATGCATTGATAGACATGCGTATGGAATGCCCAAAGTTTGAGGCAAAAAACAGAAGTGGTAAAGAACTATAGAGATGAATTTGATCTTGACCTCTTTCTTTTTACGGAAACTTGGCTAAAGACAGATGATGTAGTGGAAATTGGCAACCTGGAAAGTGAGGGAGAATATTTTTACCTTGGCACACCCCGTGAAGGAAGACCTGGGGGTGGTGTAGGTTGCATTGTAAAATCAGGCTTGAAAGCAACCAAAATAGAAAGCATGAAAACTAGAACCTTCGAGCATATGGAAATCCAAATACCTTTGAGTGGAAAAATGATCACAATTCTACTTGTGTACCGACCTGAACGCTCAAATAAGAACAAATACAAGTTGTCAGAGTTTTTCACAGAATTCACGACATTCTTAGCTCACTATCATGCACATCACCATGAAATTGTCATTACCGGAGATTTTAATTTCCACATCAATAAACCTGATGATGCTAGAGTCATGCAGTTCAATAGCATCCTTGAAATGTACGATCTTGAGCAGCATGTATCTTCTTCAACGCACCAAGATGGAAACACTCTAGACCTGGTTATCACGCACAAAAGTTCCATTCTGAAAGATTGTGCTGTCAGTGATTTGCTCTCTGACCATAATTGTGTCCTTTTCAATATGGCAATTAACAAAGGAAAAAGTGCTCAAAAGAAAATGTCTTTCAGAAAGACGCATGATATCAATCTAGTAAAATTTAAGAAAGACATCGAAAACCACTTGTCACAGAAAGTACAAAAAGAAAAGTCTTCGGAATACCTGTCAAAACTTGTTTCACTCTACTATTCCTCAAAGCAGGTTCTTGACAAGCATGCACCTGTTATTACTAAACAGGTGACATTACGTAAACCAACCCCATTTACCAATGCAAATATAAAAAATCTGAAAACAGCAAAAAGAAAAGCAGAAAGATCATGGAGGAGAACTGGACTGGAAAAAGATTGGCAAGACTTCCAGATGAAACGAAATGCTTTAAATGACCAGCTCAATCAACTCAAATCTGATGATCTAAGAGCAAAGATAGAAAGCACCAGGGGAAATTCGAAAGCCATGTTCAAGATATTAAATTCTAACCTTAATAGGAAACAAGAACTGCCTCTGCCCAATCATGAAAACAGCAAAGACCTAGCAAATGATTTCAACTCATTCTTTGATGACAAAATCAAGAAAATAAGGTCAGAACTGGACTCTTGCAACAACAGCATTGCAAGTGTTGAAAACTTCACAGGCCATAAATTATTTCAGTTCAAAAACCTGACGAAATCCGCTGTTAAGAAATTGATTAGAGATATGCCTGTCAAACACTGTCAACTGGACCCCGTCCCTACATGGTTACTGCTGGAGTGTGTCGATGAATTTCTTCCAATTATAACCGAAATTGTCAACACATCACTAACTCTTGGGGAGATGCCCCTGGATCTGAAACATGCACTTGTCAGGCCACTCTTGAAGAAAGGAGGTCTTGATCTCATAAAGCAAAACTACCGACCAGTGTCAAATTTGTCTTTCCTTGGCAAAATCATTGAAAGTGCAGTTATCAAACAATATATGGATCACCTAATCCGAAACAAACTTGATGATGACAAACAATCAGCATATAAGCAGTTTCATAGCACAGAAACTCTCCTCACAAAAATCCACAATGACATCATGGTGAATATGAGCAAAGGTGAAATAACCATGCTGGTACTGTTAGACTTATCAGCAGCCTTTGACACAATTGATCACAATATTCTATTGACTAGACTGAAAAACAGATATGGTGTATGCAACTCAGCCCTCAACTGGTTCAAGTCATATATTTCCGAACGGTCACAGTCTGTCTTGATCAATGACCAAATATCAGAGAAACTGCCCCTCAAATTTGGTGTCCCCCAAGGTTCAAAACTTGGCCCAGTCTTATTCAATTCTTACATTGCTCCAGTGAGTGAAGTCGCTTCTCAAAACCAAATTGAGGACCAAAAGTATGCCGATGATGAACAGCTCATTTTATCATTCAAACCAACTTTTACAGATCAAGAAAATGCAGTCATGAAAATGGAGAAATGCATTACTGAAATCAGAAAGTTTCTTCATGAAAACAAACTGTGTAACAATGGTGACAAAACAGAACTTCTCATGATTGGCACACCACACCAACTGAATAAACTCAGAGTGTCATCAATCAATGTTGAAAATGTTTCAATCAAAACAGCAGAGAATGTCAGGAACCTGGGTGTTATCTTTGACAAAAATATGACAATGGAGAAGCAAGTCAATAAAATGTGCCGGAATGCCTACTTTAATCTTCGAAACATCTCCAAACTTAGAAAGTCTATGAACAAAGATACCATTAAAACTGCTGTAAATGCTCTTGTCACACCACATCTAGACTATGGGAATGGCCTTTTGTATGGCATTTCTCAATATTTAGTGAACAAACTCCAGGTTGCCCAAAACTCAGCAGTTCGTCTCATAGAGAGATTGAAACGACAAGACAGTGTGGGATCACACAGAAAGCAACTTCACTGGCTGCCTATTCCCGCCAGAATTCAGTTTAAACTGATGACAACAACTTGGAAGGCACTAAACGGCCAAGCACCCATGTACATGCAACAACTGATCCAGCTGAAACCAAATGGAGACCGTAATCTGAGAAGTAACAGCAAGCTTTTGTTAACGGAACCAGCTTCAAACAGTAAAAATAAATTTGAAGATCAAGCATACTCCTTTGCAGCACCGAAACTCTGGAACAAGTTACCTGAGAGTGTTCGCACTACAGAGACCCTTGAGTGTTTCAAGAAAAACCTAAAAACCCACTTTTTTAATATGTTCTACAAATAACCCTTTCTTACCCAAGCGCTTCTGAGCAGTTTACTGGAAGAGGCGCTATATAAATCACTATTATTATTATTATTATTATTATTATTATTATATTATTATTATTATTAATATTATTATTATTATTATTATTATTAGTTGAGTGAAGCTGATTTAGTTGAGGGAAGCTGAGTTTAGTTAAAGGAAGTAGAGTTTAGTTGAGGGAAGACCGTGGTAATTGAGAGTATTTGAGGGAATTACTGACTAGGTAATGCCACCACCGTGGGTAAAACCCACAGAGGCGTCTTTCTATCTAAGCATTATAGTTTGCTGGTATTCTGGGTTGCCATGGAAACTACTACTGTACCATGGAGTCTTGGGTGGCTTGCCTGTTCTCAGAGGTCATACCACACTGCTATCACGTGGTCCTCTGTAATCGTGGCGGGCTACCATTGGCTCATTGGTGTGGCCCCATCACACGTTACCCTATCCATGGGCCCCAGAATAGAACTGATCAGTTGAAGGGAGACTGAGAAGCTGCAGGAAGCTGGTGTACTGCTCACTCCTATGCATGCATGGTGAGGCCAGTCTTCTGCTTTATGAAGACTGGCCTCCGGACTATTGACTTATTTATGAGCTTTGATATATATCATGGATTGGATTGATGTCATGACTTCAACTGTTAAAATGTGTATATTAAATCATGAATGACAATCACAAATGGATGTTATAGTTGTCAATGCACAGAGGTAAGGGTCAGGTTGGATCAGAGAGCATTACGATCCCGCACCTCCACAGCCAAGCTATTGGATAAGAAGAGGAGAAGATTCCCCTCACATGTATCAAGTACTATTCGAGGGCTGCACCATCAATATCAATTAATAGACGAATTACTTTACTGGTGACAGTAAGGACAGATGAAGTTAGGTGATGGTTGCAAAGGTCAAGAGGGTAGTCTTAGCCCTGGACCGCTGTGGGACCGGGGTCATGAATTGTCCTAATGGAAAATCATGAGATTTGAAGGACATGGTCTGGGAGAATGAAATTTTAACTTTTATTACATAGTTTTGAATCAAATCAATGGTACATTTGAAAAGTTCACCTTTTTTGCTGCTGACTGCACCTAATTTGATCTTCTTTAGTCAAAGGGATAAATGTAAAATATTCCATTGAAACTGAAGAAGTGGTTTTTATCCTTATACACAGGGAAAATGGCCACTTCTGATTGGTCCAAAGCTGGTGATGTCATAACAAACATGATGAGGTCGCAATGGTGACATCACACTTCAAAGTGAGGCTGATGGCAGACTCTCACAATTTTTGAGCATATTACTCATTTAAATATAATTTCTACAAAACAAATCTTTGCTGAATAGCTTTGAAAAATAGTGTTGTCAGCAGGGAAATATGTGGGCTACCCATAGACAAAATTTCATCAAATTTGGATGAAAATTAACTGATTTAGCACAAATCTCCTGTCTTAAAGTCAAAAACTCAAGATTTTCAATGGAACGACCCATGACTCATGCTCCAGCATGGGTCCCAGGGCTAGGGTAGTCTGAGGGTGAAAGGTCCAGCTGAGGGTAATGAGTTTATGAGTAGGTGTGGGGGTGTATCCTGCAATTAGGCCTTCACATAAGTAGGTTATCTGTGAGGTCAGCTTCTTTGCAAAAAATTCAAATGGATTTTACACAATATTGGCATGTGAACAGCTTAGTTCAAAATTTGGGGGCACTTCCAATGTTTATCTCACGAAGTACCCAGTCGATCTTATGTCTTTTAAGGGTAGTAAATTTCAGCGAATGCTGTTTTAAGTTTAGTGTTATTTTATTGCAGAAATACAGGCCGGAAAATAATGGAGAAGGGAGAAATGCAGGAACACCTGGAAAAAATGATCCAATTCAGTGTGATCAAGAAACAGGAATTATGGAGAAGAGAAAGAACATACGAAGAGATGATGGCTGCACTTGAGAAAGAAACCACTTTAGCAAAATTAGAAATGCAAAACAACAAGACCGACAGGTTTATGTGGAATGAGCATTTGACAGTGTTAACCAAACATTGGCCCTTCATTGCTAGTCATTTTGGAACTTGGGAGGTAATTGATCAACTAAGGATGCATCTGTTAGAGGCAAAATTTCTGAAGCACACACATGGTGGCCAACACCTAACAAGCTTAACAGAGACAGAGAATTTTGAAGAATTTGTCAAAAGGCATTTGGAGGTAAAGAATGACCAGATTCTTGGTATTTCAAAAGGAATATTAGAAGTGATAACTGACAAAGACTCTTCTCAGAGAATCTACAATGTTTTCATGAGATATGGAATAGAAAGAAATAAGCGGGGTTTTGAAATCAACAACTATGCTTTGTTTGATGCCATCAAACGATGCCTTGACAATGGTGCTTTTCCAAAAACACATGATATCCTGGAAATATCTTCATATGTGGCTGAGTGTAATGACAATGAAGCCGTATTAGTTACCCTACAGATGACAGAGCATCTTATCCACGCATACCGAAAACAGGGCAAGAGGGAGGTGATTGCCATATACCTGAATTCCATGCAAGACCAATGGCTACTGAGGAAGGACATCAGAAGTGTTGCTTATGAAGTCATCAGGGAAGCCTACATGAGTCTTCATAACTGCATGGAGTCGAACAGTGTGATTAATCGTCTCCTTTTTTTGGACAGTTGCAATGATGGAAGAGACAAAATCACAGAATGTTTTGGGTTCACAGAAGATCTTTTGCAGATAGACAGGACCGACCCACCTGTCACCAAATGGATTGAAGGAAATGAAGATGATGAAGACAGAGAAAAGCAGGAGACAGAACTGAGATGGACAGTGATAAAGAGAAATGACAACTGGCTGAAGAGAAATCTGCTGCACTTGGCAGCTATATTTTGTCATGATGAGGACATTCTGAAATGCATCCCAGAAGAGGTAGTTACAGGACTAATTAATGGAAGAGACATCCATGGTTGCACACCCTTGCACATTGCACACCTGCATGACAACGAGTCAGCAATTAGGTTTTTGGAATTGCATGAAGCAAAAGTGGAAAAAGATTACTTTGGAAAAACTCCTGAAGACCTCAAACATTGTCTAGATAAATCTCAAGAGTATAATGAGGAAAATTATGAAATTTGTGCTACTGCAGAGTCAATTTCATTTGAATGTATGAAACAGCTACTCGTGTTGCCTGAAGAAGAATGCAAAACAATTGAAAAAGATTTGAGGAAGCTATTCAAAGGAATAATGGCTGAAAAAATTAGTGTTCAGATGGGGGGAAGTGTTAGGGAAAAGCTGAAGGTAGGAAGATGGGACGAGTTCGATCTACAGATAGTCACAGAAAACAAACTTCATGAAAATGAGCCTTTTGGATGTCTGAAATATCACGAGTACCTTGTCAAGGGGATGACTGATGTTGACTTGGAATTGACAAAAAAAATTAGCCTACGATGTGTGTCCGTTAGTACTCCATGGATATTTATTTGGGAAGGAGAGGGAAGTCACCGTGGTCAAGAAATATCAGTTGACGTTGTTCCAATTGCAATTGTTGAGAACAAGAAGACTAAGCACAGCAGACAGTACTTGATAGTAGACAACGCTCCTGGCCACCAGAGCCATGAGTTTGTGAAGTGGAAGATTTTGAAGAGGGACTCGCAATGGACACCCACAATATTTGAATACGAGAGGGACATCTTGGATAACCTGTCAACTGATTGTCGGATTGGAATCCAAATAGCTAAGGCCTTGCTTGAGGTAAAGATCTCTTCTACTGCTCCTCCCTTCGTAGTATGGAATTTGAGCCTGTCTGTCTGGATGTCTAGTCCGTTGAAGAGAATTTTTGGCTCCCTCTGGAGTGTTACAATGCAGTCATTTTCAATTGCTGCAATGTCATCTTCAAGTAGTTCTCTCTGTAGATCCATTTTTTTGGTCTGATTCAAACGATTCTTTATTCCTAGTTGAGCTCTGAAAATGATCACAGGAGGCACCAGAGATCCCAGGACCAAGCTGACCCATTAAAAAACATATGTTTGACTCTCAATTAGAGAATTCTTT